>VUYV01000152.1:2056140-2265988 GCA_008711295.1 Anarhynchus alexandrinus
GGATCTCTTCTCCTCCTGCCCCCGGATCCCCTGGGCGAGCGAGGCAGACAGACTGTTGGGTTTCCCCACTCTCCCCCCTCTCCTTCCCCGTCGCGCCCCCCCCTCCCCCCCCTCCCTCCGTGAAAGACTTTGCTGGATCCTCCTCCTCCTCCGATCCCCTCCCCGCGCTCGCTCCTTCCTGCGAGAGGCTGCTGGATCCTCCTCCTCCTCCTCCTCCTCCTCCCGCCGGAGAGACGGCCGGATCGCGCCGCCGGGGTCGCTGCCAGAGAGACGCGGATCCTCCGCCTCCCCCGAGAGAGCGCTGCGGCTCCGCCGCCCCTCACAGCTTCGCGCAGAGAGAGACTCGGCGGGACCCTCCTCCTGCCCGGAGCCCCATGTGAGACTCCGGACCCCCCCCGTGGCTCCGTGGTTTGGTGTTTGTTTTTTTTTCTTTTTTTCTCCTTTTTTTGAAAGGGGGGGGGATCCATCTTAAAAACTATTTGCTGGGTCCCAGTTTCTCTTTTTAATTTGCACTTTTAAAAACAGACAGACAAACAAAACGAACCCTCAGATGCTCCTCCATGTGGACTGAGAACCCATCAAGACACACACACGAGAACTCATCCCGATCACCTCCAAATCCTGGCTTTCGTGGGTTTTGCTGCAACACATAAAAGCAAGCTTGTATTTAAGACACACTCGTGCAAAAATTTAGCTGGGGACTGTAAGGTGTATTTTGTCTTGGTTTCTTGGTTTTGGTTTTTTTTTTTTTGCTTCACTGGAAATCAAAAACTTCTTTTGGAATTGGACCTGCTTTTGCTGCACTTCTCTGGGCTGGATAACACTGAAGCTATTTGCTTTTCTACTTGGATAGTGTTTTCCTGTTGATCTGTTGTTTTCTCCTGTGTGGCAGACTGATTTTTTTTTTTTTTTTAGGGGGGGTGTAAACTAACGACAACATAAAAAAAACCACCTTAATTTTTTTGGCCGTGTGAGATTTTTTTCGTATTCAGATTCGTGAAATTACGGGTACACTTACAAAAAAAAAAAGAAGCATTAAAATAAGAAAGGAACACGTCAGAAAGACCCCTACACAGTAGACAAAATACTCACTTGTTTCCTTACAGCAAGACTGAATCGAAAGCTGCCAAAGAGCCCCATAAAGAAAAGACTAAAAGGTAAGAAGGGGTAATAGCTTCTCTTAATCCGGGCATGGTAGAAGTTAGCAGTGGAGGAGACCTGCTAAGCTAGTGCGTACCTCCTTTTCTCAAGTCTAAACCAGTTGGGTGTTTGTTTTTTTTTTACGGCTTGTTAGTGAATCAAGTAACACCACAAAACACTTCAAAATCCATTTATGTTTATTAGATGTCTTTTTTGCTTTAAACAGCTTGCGGAAATATTTTTTTTTTACATGCTAGAATTAATTCAGTATTTTCCTATGTACCTTTTCTCGGTTCGAATAGCAGTTGTGCGCAAAATAGTGAACAGAAGTGCCATTTGCTGAAGACTGCTTCTGTTGCAGCCATGACCGTGTGCACTTGCTTTATAACTTACACGTGTGAAAATTATTGCTGGGCGTGTTGGAAATGATCATGAGCCTGGAAAATGAGTGGTGTGGGTATGGTTGGGCAGCGGTGCTGCTCTGGCCGGTGAGCAGCTGAGGCTCCAGCTTTGTCCTTCGGGGCTGCTTTCTGTTAAAAGTTAAGATCTCGAGATCCGTTGGTGTGGTGTTTTGTTTTTTTTTTTTCTTTCTCCCCCCTCCTATAATGAGATTATGGGCAACTACTGTAATTTTCTCCTGAGTATTCAGAGAGAGATATCTTCGTCTAAACCTGAAATGTCATCCGGTGGGAGAGAGAATATTAAACGGAATTTATAGTTTTAACTGCAACACTGAAGGGGAAGAAAATGGGGAGGGGTCAGTTGTTAACCTGAGAAATCTTGAAGCACTGGAAGTTTATTAATTGTTTGAATCTTCTTTGTTTGTATCACAAGTTTGTGTCAAAGGTTAATCTTCTTAATATGTAATTAGTTGAAGGTCCAATTATGGGATTTATTGAACTCAATTGGTTTCCCTCCCCCCTACCTCTTTTTCCATTAAATATAACACTGCTAGTCGTACTTCGTGGCTGCTTTATTTTCTGCTAAAACTTAAGTGTATCTGTGGGAAGGTATTTGTTCAATTAATGTAACAGCCAGCTTAAATTTAGAAATAATCTTTTAGTATGTCATACCTATGTCTGTTGCATATATTTTCCCCTGGTATGCATATGCATGTATCTGACTGTTTACGCTAATTTATGTACTGAGATTTGCTCTGGACATTAGACCAGTTAAGGTAATTAAAAATCCAATAAATCCTACTGTTAGTGGGCTGCTTGATGATGCAGAGCTCTAAATCAGGTGGATGGTGGTGGTGCTCTGTGGACCTGAGGACAATGCAAGTGCAGAGGAGCAGGAGAACATCTGCACTGCTCTTGGGTATTGCTTCGGAAGAAAGTCAGGTCCTTTAAATCTTGCCCTAATGACATACAGCGGGTGGGTTTTTTGGACTCACCCACGACTGACAATTAAATTGCAGTTTCCTATCGGATATTATTTTTTGTCGCTTCAAGAAAGTAGTGGAAAGGTACACGCTGATTCTTGCTGCTTCCCTTGTATGTTTTCCAAGGAAGTAGCGAGTGACTTGCGGTGGGTGCAACCTGTGCTTAGCAAATCACAGAGTTTTCCATAATTGCGGTTTCTCAAATTCAGAAAGCCCTCGGATATCTCTCTGGCTGCTTCAGTGTGTTATTTGCGAGCTCAAAATGGTGCTGAGGAACCTGCCCCGGATGCACTGTTCTTTCTGCTCCGGCTTCTGGAATGATTTCCAGAGCGTTAAAGCATCAATGTCAGACTTGTATACAACTAGGGAGAAAAACGGCTTCAGCCTGTGCAAGGCTTGTTCTTAAATTTGTAGGATTAATAGTGCTTTTTTGGGTGGAGATTACAGAGGCTGTGTTACGTATGGGTACTGGGTAACCTTGCTGCTTCTCAATACTCAGTCTATGAAGAAAGCTACAGTAAATCAGATTAATTTGAACTTTTTGTAGGGGACATGACTGTTTAAGGGGACTAGCAGTAGTGTAACAATGCCTTGCGTTGCTTTGTCCTTATCTTCAAAGGAGAACGTGTCATTTCTGACTTGAAGTTCCCCGCCTGGCAGGTGGCTTGTGCAGTGGCACAGGTCTGGGTTCAGCCCTGGGGAGCAGTTGCTGCCATTATGGGAACGGCAGGAGCGACGCGTGGTAATAGGGGCTGCATTTGAGGCAATATTCTGTCCTTTTGACTAAATGTTTTGTTTCTGGTAATGAAAAAATAAACAAAATAGGGCAGACTAAACTCTTTATTTACAGCTCTTCTGGCTTGCAGTATAAAATGCTCAGGATTTATTAATGTTTCTATTCTCTGTATGCATGGATTCTCGTATTGACAAATTTAAGTATCTGTATGCATCAGGCTAAAAGCTGACTTGAACTGAGTAGCGTATTATATACGGTTGGTTTATGTATGCTGTTGCTTCTGCTACAGTACATGGATTATTTTGTAATTAGGCTGTCATGGATGCAGGGCGTTAGTCCCACTTACTAGGAATGGACTTGTGGGAGCCTTGATCTGTGCCATTTCTACTCGAGTAGAAGCTGTCATGGAATTTACTCTGGGATGCTGCCCTTGGGCCTTGATTCGGTGTTAAGAAGCATTTGGTAACTTCAGGGTTCATCCTCTTGACCTGGCATCTTTGCATCTTTCAAAATCTGCCTCTGATCGCCTATGAATGGGATGAGGTTTACCTCATCTGCTATTGCAAAGCCTACTGAAGCTTGCTCAGATGAACGAAAAATCCACCTCTCTGGCTTAAACTTATTTTTTTCCAGGGTTTGTCCTTCCTGTTAAAATAACAAGCTATGCTTTTGATGGCTTTTGTGATCTTTCGCTGATGTTTAAGGGAAGGAAGGCAATTCTGTCCTTTTTTGTTTCAAGGAGTTTTTGAGACTTGGAAAAAATAATAGGATGAAATTTCCTTAATATGAGAATAACATAATTGGGCATAAGAGTAGTTTTAATGTAAACATTCTTTGTTGAAGTTCTCAAAGCTCCCAAGTTTCAGACCTTGCCGAGCTGGAGTAACAATAAAACAGGGTCAAGTTAAAGGTTTTGTCAAGCAGGGGCTATAATCTCTTTGTGTCTTGAAGCAAACTGTTGCTGACTGGCAACCTTATAGAAAGTATAGCTTTAAATTAATCTAGAAATAAACCCTCTTATTTTTCTGTTTTTCATTCCCTTCATTCAGAAGGGCCAGCAAATTTTATTCATGTAAGGGATTTACTGCCTGCTGTTAGCTCAAAATGACCTACGCCTTTACAATCAGTTCAGATACTATGTGCGATGCAGACACCTTTTCTCTTTCGTGTTAAGTTTGTTATTAAAAGCCTGAAAGCGGCGTTTACTTTCAGTTTTAGCTGTTAAGACTTAACCAAGACTGGTGTATGTGGGAACGGGTAATATGTTAATTTAGCAGCTGGCCTTGCCGAGATAAACATGCGCTTTTCCAAATGCTGTCATCTGGCCCCCTTCCAAAACAAGCTGAAGGAGGAGGTCAGGGGTGGAGCCATCCTTTGCTTTAGTAAAAAGAGGCTTTCATTTGGAAAGAATTGCTAGATAGTATTGACTACGAGAACTGCAGATTTAAAAATAAAATGGCCAGACCTTTCCTAAGTAAACAAAATAGCCTCTGTTGATTACTGGTGTCTCAATGCCTGTTACTGTGCTGCTTCTCTTTGAAGGTATAGCGACTTAAATGTAGAATGCATATTCCTGCTTTTTAAAAAAATCAATGCTTTTATATAAGACTTTGAACATGAGAACCGATGAAAAATTTATCATCTTTGGTTACAGTAGAGATGTGCAACACAAAAGTGCTATTGTTTTAATTGTTTAAAATTCAGATTACAAGATAATGGTAATACCATTAGGTTTCCCCTTGGCCTAGAAGCTGCAGGTAGGAGCCTGTCGATCCCTTAGTATTAAAGATGAATGATAAGGAAACCTCTTGAATGCTTGTGACGCTGCAGTCTAGCCAATTTAGGATCAGCTGATGCCTTCTAGTGATAATGGCTTGAGGTTTTCAGCTGTATTATGAAGATATCAGCCAGGGCAAATAGTATTTAGAAGTATACTTTATTGAATGGGGAGATGATCTAGAAGTGACAGTAGATTGCATTACAGAATGATCTATGCGCTCTGTACAGTCTCTTCACTGGTAAATGCTAGTGGTAAAATGAGAGATGGTTATTCTTAATGTATGAAAGCAGAGGAATCAAAGTATTATTTGATCTTCCTGTAGGAATCTGAGCTATTTATGAAAATTGTCTACCAGAAGCATGGCTTAGTTTTACATCTTAATTACCGGATGTAGCTGTACTTACGCTTATTTCATCATTACTTAATTGTGATTAACTTCACTGTGGATTCTCATACACAGCTATAATGCTGTTTTCTGAAACTCTATTTGTGCAGCTTCCTACCTCGTCACTAATATATTTTAAAATCTCCCGCACAAGATAAAAATGTCTGAAGTTGATCATAATAACAAACTGTCTGGTTTTGCACAGAATAGTTACAGTGCTCTTTAAGATTGTATCAGAGATTGTATCACTTGTGGAAAATGCAGCAGTACTTTAAAATATGCATCTGATTCTTTTGTCTTTTGAATGTAACATCTCTCTCTCTTCATCCCAATAAAAAGGCTTCTTTCACTGAAGACATCCGTAAAATAAGTAGCTCCACTAGTCTTGTGGTTCAGGGAACCAGGCATCAAAATCTGAGTTAGTTTTGGTCTTAGCCCTAGATGTGAATCAGCACTGTAATTTTTCAGTGTTGAGGTCTTGAATGTAGCTGTAATTCAAGCTCATAAAATATTAGAAGCTTTGACGGTAGTGAGGTCTGCTTTCTGGAGCTCTTCCCTGTGGGTTTACAGCCAAGGATGGCTCGAGAGTGAGAACAGTTATCTGTGCTGCAGCAGTGATGGTTTATGGCTGGATGCCCAGATTGTCTAGCTTTGCACACAGCTTTATAGTTTGCCTTTGAGGGCTATGGAGGTGGAAGTCATTTGTAATAAACAGCTATCTGCAGCTTGCATTTTCTGTGTTTTGAAATGTACATCCATTTAAAAAATTGCAAACTAGATACACATTTACTTAGATTTCAGTCAGGAAATTGTATGTTTTAGAAGCTCGCTTATGAGCAATGTTAACAATTGCTTATTGCATTGTATTCAAAATAACTAATATTTATCCCTTGACTGGGCTTTTTTAGCAGTAAGCTCTGAATTGATAGTGAATGAGGGTTTTTTTTAAATATTTCTTTTTTTATTTGAGAGAAAAATTGACTTGTCAAATCGATTGGCATCCTTTGTGGTAATCAAGCCCCAGAGAAAAATATGTTTATAAGTCTCAAAATAGTTACCATGCAACTACCATCTATAGGTTCATTTAGGAAAATATAACACCCGCCCCTCTTCCACCACAAGGAAAAAAACCACCCTGGGCTATGGAGTGTTTAGTGTCTGCCCATGGGTGTTCTCCTGAGGCAGATCCATTCCTGTCCTTCTTGTTTATGGGGTCTGTGCGTGTTTTCCCATGATGACTTTCTGAAGCGATAGTGGGGAGTGCCTTTGTTATGATCTTGGTCAAGAACAATCTCCTGGAATAGCAAATCTGTTTTTTCTTAAATGTGCTGTTTTCCTTCCTATTCCTTTTTTCCCTTCCTGTCTTCTGTCTGTGTGTTGTCTGCTTGAAGTTTACAGTTTTCTCTCTACTACTGCATTTGCAAGACTTCCAGATGAGAAGTGGAAGAGGTTTTTGTTTTGTTTGAGGGATACAGAGTACTCGGAGTGGCTTGGATACCATTCTGGGTGGTCAGTATGTACACAGATCGATTGTTAGTTCAAACTGACTTCTGCCAAGTCTATTTTAAGCTCAGCCAGATATCTATGTTGTGTCAGTCTGCTTTTCAGTCCTACTCTAGTCTCCTACTCTCAGGTTTTTTAGTTCTTCATAATTCCAAAATGTTTTAATGGCTGATGTTAACAAACGTCATCGGTGCTGACAATAGAGATGCCTGTTTTCAAACAGTAGCTGTTTACTGATAAACAAAAGAGCATCAGCCCAGTGCTTTAATACAAACCATTCTAGAAAAAAGAAGCAGTTCAGTGAGAATGCAAAAAAAAAAAACCCAAAACAAAACACCAAACCAACTGTAAAGATGCATAATGTGCTGACTGCTATTTTACTTTTACACTTACATTACATTTTCTTACAAGGTCATTAATAAAGGACCATAGAAGGTGGTCTATTGCTTGTAATGTTTTTGCTTGAACTCAATGTATGTTCACAATAGCCTTAAAGATGGTATTTTGTATGAAGTGTGAAGTTAAAAACTTGACTAGCACTGCAAGCACAGCCTAATGGAGTGTACGTAAATCAAGTAAGACTCTTTACACAGTGTATTACCAACGCTAGTCTAAAGTAGGATTCCTCATTATCCCTCTGCTAACATCGTTCTTTCTGTCTATAGGTCTCAACTTTCCTCTTCTCTCAATGTTTTTAATCAATTGCACAAGCTTACTTAAACATTGGAAGCAATTCTCCTATATTGTGTTGTCTGAATTTTTTTCCCCATTTTCAGCTTTTAAATGGATGCTCCACTTGAAAGTTTTTCTCTTACTGCCTGGCTATGTAATGAAAGATGTTACATCTCTGCAAATCTAATGGTTTTTGTCTCTTTATGGTGTCATGGCTGTAATGCTGTAAGTGCACAGTGTTGTGCCTCATTCTTGGTTTGTGATGCTGCAAAAAATTGCTGTCAGTTAAAAATAACCTATTAGCATAAGAGTGCTGATCACATCTGTTCATAACATACCTCTTAATATTCCTGCTTATGAAACTCTTTGGTTTCTCTTTGCATAACATTAGCTGATGTAAACTATAAAGACGTCTATGGTTTATCTTTTTAAGCCTTTTAAAAATAAATTAATATGGAAAATGCAGCATCTTCTGATATGGAAGGAGAATAGTGTGGTGGTGGCAATCTAAATGCTGTTAAATATTTTCTAGTATGAAGATCATAAAATATAGCTGTCTGATCCGGGTGTGGAACTAAATTAGGTCTGTTGCAGTAATAGAATTGCTGCTATTGAGGAGGAGAGTCTCTATAAAAATAGCACTGTTTCAGGAGGAAGATGTTATTATACGGGACTTACTGGAGCTTGGTGAATGTATGACTTTTACTATTTCTATTCTTATAATCAAACTTTTTGAAATCCTCACTCCTGAGAAGAATGATCCAAGTTAAGTCTCATTGGGCACCAATGGTATTGTGTCAGTCTATACTGATCTACCACGCTCACGTGTAATAATTGAATAAAGCAATGGTTGTGTTATTGGATGGATGCTTATATAATTATTTGCTTAAAGACCCTCAAATTTAATTTTCTTGCATTTGTGAAGATGGACTGTTCTTCGTAAATTTCTAGGTGAAATATTACAATGATAACAAAACCTCATGTTTTTGAAGCAAATAACCCAGACTGATAGATATCATCTACTTTATCTGGATGGTATTGCAACACTGATAGCCTAACTGCATTAAAATTGTGATTTCCACCCCCCGCCAGTCCTTGTCCCTCTATCAGCATCCAGACAGGAGCTGATCTTTCTGGAATTCTGTCTGCATCTACTGATCACATAACATACTTGGAGACATTTTGGATATATTTCTGAGAATATTTGCTCCCCATGGCATTTCGTGGACTAACTGAAGGCATAAAGTAGTTATTACTAAGATCATAATTGACCATAAATTGATTTCCAAAGTGGTATTTACTGCAACTGTTTTTTTTCCTGTCTTGAAAGATCATTTATGGCTATTTCCTTTCCCCATCTCTCCCCCTACTCTGTCTCTCCTCCCCCTGTGGAGATGCTATTCATTTGCTAAGTTGAAAAATGGATGATGGCCCATTCTGATGGTGGCTCTGATATTCTAATTTATTATTGTCAGGAATTGATGCTTTTACTATGGGAAGTGAAGTGGAGGAACAGAGAACTTTGAAACCTGATGAACTTAATGGAAATAAGGATTACCTTTTCAGCCATGCAGAGTTAATCTTTTAAACTCTGGTAGATTTGTGGAGGGAAAGGTGCTAGCTTGGACCTTTCTCTTTCCTTAATTTTGGATGATAGAATTAAGTCTCTTTCTGAGTTTTATGGATCCAGTTTCCAGTCTAAGGATAGGTACAGAGTAACGTAGGGGTTTCTTATCTCACCTGAGTTATGTTGCTATATTAATTTTTGGAATAGCATTGCAGCTGAAGATGCAGTGGAACAAAAACTAAATTGCTTTAAAATATATTATCTTTAAGTTAAATGAAATGATCATGGTGGGCAGTGTTTTGGTTTTTGTAGTTAAAACACTAAGAATGTATAAGAAGTGCACAAAACAACTAACTAGATTTTCTTACATTGTGTTTAAACTTTCACAACGTACAACTTTTAGTACAGTTTATTAGTCTATAGTATGTTTTGTCTTCCTTGACTCAGATCAAATTTGGTGTTAACCTCCTGCGGAGAATTCCAGGACCCCTGACATTTTATTGTGACTCTTGATTAGCTCACCAGGGTTCCTGCTAAGAATTCTTCTTTCATTCATTTGATAAATTGAATTCCCTATTCACAGTGCCTTTGGAATGGTATTTGGAAAACTTGAAGACAGCAACTTGAATGTTCAATGAGCTCACCCAGCAAATTTAAAGATGCATAAGGAAACTATGGGTTTGTGTATTCTGAAATCTCTACAAATAATAAACATTTTACAATAACATAAGTCTCCATCTTCATATTACCTTTAAATTTATTTCTTTTCTAGTTCCTACAAGAAGGAGTTCTGTTGACATCTGTTTTCCCTTTTTCATCTTGTCTTGCCTTGTTATGTCAGGAGCCGTGCATTCACCTAACTTAGTCTGTATCTGAGAGCAAGTATAATAAGGTAGTATACACCCATATAGTGAAACTTCAGCTTTCCAAGGCAGCATGTGTGCAGAGTGCAGACCATCTTGTTCTGTACAGGCAGTATACCTCAGCCTAGCTTATGCACACCTTATAGATACACAGTAAAAGTAGGTGAAAGGCATAAGGTATCCCCTTACTGTTGCTGGTGATGCTGGCAGGGCTTGTACTGTGGAGTACTGTTCTGAGTTGTACAGCATGGGAAGTAGTGTTGTCATTTTTTTTTCTAATTTTGGGTCTTGAGAGACATCCTCTCTGAGAGGCCACTGTCCCTTAACTCCCCCATCCAGGTCTCTCTCCATGAGCCTCCTGGAGTTGGGGCTGCAGCAGTGTCCTGCACTTCCTCACCACTTGTGTGTTTGTTCTGAGGTGACACCTGGAGATCTCAGTAGTGAGATGGCAGAGGCCCATTTGCTGTATAGGATGCCATCTTTGTAGAGGCTGGTTTCTGCAGTCTTCTGCCACACGTATGTGAAACAATTTTAATATCGTAGGAAAACTCAGGCTGGAACGGACCTCAGGAGGTCATCTCAGATAGGCAGGTCTGTATTTAAGTCGAGTGACATGTGCATGTCTGGTAACATGTCTGCTGCTACTCATTAGGTTGCTGGCACGTGTTGGTGTTATTCTTAGACTTGTCTGGTACAGTCTCCCTGCCTGTGGGTAGGAGCGAGGGAAGTGCACATGCGTTTTTCTCCTATGCCAGGAACGTTACCTAAAGGAGAGGTATTTCTTCCAGACCTCGCCTTCCCGGGCCTTTTTAATCACACTGGAGCCACTCATGAATGTGGCAATGGACCCTGTAAGCTGGGTGTCTTTTGTTGAAGATGTGTTGGCACCACCTTTTCTGCAGAATAAGCCCAAGAGCAGCAACAGAAACATATTTGTCTTCAGCATAAATTCCTCTGCCTACCTTTTGATCCTGTAGGTTGTCTCATTTAGCTTGACCTGTGTGAGAGTACCAGCCTGGTCTTCAGTTCCCACAGTAAGTTGAATATGCTTTCACCTTCTGATAGCAAAGTGATAGGGCTCAGAAATAGTTGAGTGCTGGCATGTGACTGTAATGGAAGGTGGGAAAGGAGGACTGGGGGTGTTGGAAATCCCTAGAGGCAAAACGGTACATCATTTTAGTTATGCAAACTTGCTTTTTATTTTAACAAAGAAGCATAAAGGTTTAGATGTGCTTGCTTGAAGGGTGTGAAGAAATGCTACACAGCAGCAGCGTTGCTAGCTGTGTGTCCTGCAGCATGCGTTGTCCCTCCTGACCCTGTTACTGATGGATGGGTGACGCGCTGACCGGCTCCTCTGGCCTCCATCCCTGGGAGTGGTCAGCTCGGGGAGCCCGGGGCTGTGCTGCCTGGCAAAACATCCTGTGGAGCTGTGGCTCCTCTTCCTGTTTCCTGGCTTCCTGCTTTCAATATCCCTCTGCAGCTGCCCCAGGAAGGAGAGCTCCTCTGACATGTTCTTCAAGTCCGGCTTTGAGCCAGAAACCTGTCCATAGGTTGCTTCTGCTTCTAGGTCAGTTAATCAGCGATATTTAGTTGAACAAATTGTTAGTGTGAGGCTTTGCCTCTGTTGGCACAGGTCTCTCATCTTCTAAAGTATTTGCAGAAACCAAAATAGCAAACATAGTATCTGGAGAGGGACAAACATGCTGCACGCTTGCTGAGCTACTGGGTTCCAAAGCTGTTTTCCTTTGTGTATTATGTCCCAGGAAGACTGGGGAAGAGCTCTGGACCAGATGCTGCATCAACTGCTGGTAAATATCAGGCCTGGGAGGGAGGCAGTGCTGTGAAAGCAAATCTAGTTACCTGCACTGTTCACAGTCTGTAGCTTAATTTTCCAAGAGAGGAGTAGTTCTATGTTTGCTAGGAGAGGAGAGACTTTGGTGATAGCAGATTCTTGCTGTTTATAGCCTGCTTTGAGTGGTGAATGTAATGCAGACTTTTTGGGGGGTGGTTTGGTTTTTTTGGTTCCCCCCCCCTTGGTCCTTGCATAGCCTGAGTGGTGCATGTGATGGGATACTTGAGGCCTGCTGGGGTGTTGTCGGCAGGCTGAGGGAGCGAGTTCTGATACGGTTCGTGCCTGAAATGTGTACAAGGGTGAGGTTTTGTGTACAGTGTTCTAGCCCATGCCCAGATTTCCCTACTTAAGTTGCTCCAGAGTGGAGCTTTTATATATGTTAATAAGCCTGCACTGTGGAGAGCAACACTTTCACAGAAGAGATGGCATACCTGTGTGACAGCAGCTTCACCCCCTACAGGATCATCTACACGAGCGTGTTAATTTGCACTGGGAGTTTGATGTTTAAGCAAACCCCCTGATTGCCCTCACTTGCTGTGCTTTGGTTGACATCGTGGAGTGGTCTTGGAGTACAAAAGTTGGATTCCTTTTAAATGAAACTTCCCTGGATGATGTGCTCCAAGGGTGCAGTTAATGCTTTCCTGCTGCAAGCGAGTGTTCGGTACATGGGAGCAGACTGGAGCTCGTCTCAAGTAATAAAGTCACTTGAAATGAGGATAGTGTGGCGATCAAGTCCTCTGCAATGACAGTTTTGCTCTGCAGATCCACTCCCGTTGGCCTGTGCTACTTAGTAATGAAGATGTAACATACATCTGAAACATTCCCATTTGGACTCCTGTACTCTCATTAGTATGCCATCTCACTCTGGTAACAATCTAGGAGAAATTGAACAAAAGGAAGTTTGTAGATGAAAAACAAAAGCCCCAAACCCTACAAACGTTCACTGGGTCTGGGGCAGTACTCAAATACGGACTTGACAAGCTTCTGATGTCTCACCTACTGCTTAAGAGTTAATCTGCATCCTTAGTTTATAAAGGCTTTTCTTCTCTGGGATTTTTCCTGACTTGCAGTGACTGGTAACCAACTAGCAGAAGCTAAAACAAGGCCAGATCGGCATGTTTTTTAAAAATGTCTTGAATTGGATGATAGTTACTATCTAGTTTGCTTTATTTTTGTTCTAATCTAATTTACTTCAGTAGTTGTTTACCTTGTGTGTACATAAAGTAGTTACATACACAGTAAGTTCACACTGGGTGAACCGAAAACTTCCAGTGAGAACCTAAGTCCTGCAGTAAATAGCAGCTGGCACTCTCCTCGAGGTGCTGCCAGTATTTTGTTGCTCTTTAACCAATAATCAAAATTGTGTGTTAGAAACACCATGTGCTACTGCTGGAGATGCAGCCTTGAGACAAGGTGTGTAACACAGATGCTCCTTTTTCTTCTGATCATGGATTTTCTATTTTACAGGTTGCAAGAGTAGGATTATTTAGTCTCTTGGGCAACCTAAAATCTCCCTGTAGTTTCAGTAAGATATTTTAATATGTTGCTTTTCACACCCCGTTCTCAACTAATGCTGTAGTATTATTGGGTGTCTTTAAATGGCAGCTACATTCTGCTCCTGCACAAATTTCAGTTGTGAATGAAGTTGTCTGTGTGGCTTGCACCTTAGACTACTGTGCTGTGGTTTAAAGGAAGCCTGGAAGGGAGTATGTAGGGATCGAGTCTTATCCCTCACAATTACAGGCAGCAGTGGAGAAGGGTCCACAGAGCATCATAGACCTGAAGATACCTACCGGTACTCTGTAACAAATCAAATAAATAAAAACACACAAAGATGATTTCAGTAAAAGGAAACATCAAGGGCAGTATTAGTGCTCTGTTTCTGTGCAGGAACTTCGGTGGAATTTCAAAGTGACTTCAGAAGTCAGACTGCTGTCCCTGTTAGGAGGTCAGTTGTGTTACATGCTTCAACATAAGTTGACCATATACTGGGAGCATCAAAGTACCAGGCTCGCTGTTGTTGGTGAGCATGGATGATATTTTGATGTTTCAGAGGAAGGGAGGAATCCCCTGTCAAGGCAAATAACGTATTAAGGAGTGACAAGTGGAGGACAGCAACATAATTTGACAGCAAGAAACCCCAAAGCGTGGGATTAATAAATTATAAATTGAGGTCAAACAAAACCACTTATCAGACTTCATTTATGACTCCCTGTAGGAATAAATTTTGCACCCAGACTTTCAAATTACAGGGCTTAGTTTCAAGCTGCGTGATCACACCTATACATGTAACTTGTCCATAAACTTATCTCGTCCACAGTGGTGTGGCTGAGGGTTTTCCCCCCATTAATTCTCTTGAAAGGATATTGTAGGGTTTTACTTTGAATGGGTAGAGGCCTCCTGTTTCCGGTCTAGTTGTCTTTGTGTCCGGGAGTCGGTGTGGCCTTGTATCAGTGTTATTTCTTAATAAAACCAAGTCTTCATTTCTCTAGGTTTTTTTCCTCTTCTGTTCCCTCAAATGTATATTTATAAAGATTTGTTGTGTCTTTTAATATTGGGGGTTTTTATGTACATGCTGCAGTGTGGAATGCTCTTCGTTATGCCTACTCCAAATCTCCTCTGTTGCAATTTAAATTCACTGCTATTTACTACAGTTGAAGTAGAAAGATTTCACTCTGTTCTTCTCTACCTCTGTCTTTAACACCTATTTGAATAAAGGGGTTGCGGTCTCTTCAGATTAAGTGAAACCAAGTCTGAAGTTTTTTTCCAAGGGCCCATGCTTTTTTGATCTCTGACCTTTCTTGTTGCTGTTTTCTGGACTCTCTTCAGTTCATCTGTATCTCTGTTGCTGTAGATAGTCCCAAGCTAGACACAGTACAGCAGCTGATGAATTTCTGACCATTTGTGACGTTGTTACTTTGCCTTTGGATTGGGAGCTGCTGTAACACCTGGTTTTTCTTCCCCCAAACTGGTTCTTAGCCAGTTGTTCCCTATGCTGTATTGATATCTATGATTATTCCTGCCAAATGTGCTGCCTTGCGCTCCTCACTGAATGGTGCTCTACTTTTTTTGTATATGTCGGGTTTGTCAGGTTGTTTCGAATACTGTCTGTCCTTAAATGTTTTGCAGCCCCATGACTTGACATATTCTGAAAACTTCATAAGTGTATAAGTTTTTTTCCAGCAGCAAAGTGATTATTAAAAGTTATGCTGCTGGGCATGTGGCTAATGCAACAAAAATCCACTGGTCCTCTGCCTTGTTGGAAGGGGAAGCGCTGAGGTTACTTGTTTTGTGGGTATTTTATTGTAATTCCATTTAGCTTATGTTCCCTATCTTGTTCTTGAAAATAAAAGTAAAGCAACCATGTTCTTATTAACAAAACTTTGCATTTTGCTTGAAAGTCAATAAATTACTTCTGTTGCCTCCCTTTTGTCCTTTTCAAAAATACCTGCAACTATGCCACAGGAAAAAAAAAAAATAATCAGACTTCCCCCCCCCAAACCCTTGTTAGCTGTTACTGATGTTTGTATCCCTTCCCCTTTTAAGTTATATGCACAATCTTTGCCATTTGCTAGTGTTCTGGAGTGCCATTCATCTTCTGCTGATTCTTTAAGGTAATCTGTAATGACTTAGACACAGTTGTTCTTGTGGTAAATTACATCAGGCCCAGCCAGCGGAAAAACATCCTATTTCTCTAGGGACTTTTTAAGTCTGTTCTTACTTTTGCTGGCCTGATTTCCTATTCGGAGCGGTAGCAAAATGTTTATTTCTGTCTCCTTTTTTTCCCTGCCAGTTCATGGAAGTTTTGCTCAGAAGTTGGGTCGTTCCTTCTTCCCAGATTTGGGGAAAAGGCAATTAAGGATCTTGAGATTTGATTCTTGCTTGGAGCTGTGTTCGCCAGCCCTTTTGGGCAAGGAAGCCAGAATGGAACATTGCGGTGGTGGTGGCAGAGATGCTGGGGTAGGGGTAGGAGCAGGAACAGGTTGGTTGTTGGCTCTTCGCAGCACCTGCCACCAGCTTGGAGCAAAGCCTCCCTACGTAGGGAAGAGCACTGCAAAATCCCTCCGTTGAAGCTGTCGTCATCTGCGGGCTCAGCATGGGTTCAGATGGTTGTTGGCCATCTGTTCCCAGCTGACCTCTTTAGTGGAGGCTAAAGCAGAAAGAAAAGTACTGTCACTTTAGCCCTCATAGGGTCATCTGTCAATAGTCCCCCTTTCCCACTGAATATTAAAATTGATCTTTCCTCTTGCTTATTAATGAAGCACTTAAAGGTTGATTTACTATTACTTTTTACATGCACAATGCTATACATTGTTGGCCTTCTTTATTTTTGTCCCCATGTGTTTGTGCTGTTTTTTTTCATATTCCTTCTTATTTATTTTGACCTAATTTCTGTGCTGCATCCTTTTTTTGAGGTGATTGGAGAGCTTGTAATTAGGGACCAGCTTGACTCTTCTTGATTAATGACTGAGCCTAGATATCAAGGGAAAAAAGCTGGCACTTTTTAAAGTCACACCAGCTCCTTGCTTTCACCGGTGTTTACTTTAGAAAGGTCACAGAGAGCTGGGCTGGATAAAGATGAAGCAGGAAACAAAATTAGCAATAGGCAGTTGTGGAGTTTTAGTTTATCTGTTCTAGTAGTCATGAAAACAAGGATTGCTGACGATGTGGTGACCTTTTGCTTTATGTGGTGTTCTTTCTATACCTTAGGGTATCTGCATTCTCGTTTAGATTCTTGGTGATTTCCAAGAAACAACGCCTGTCTCTTCCTATGTGATAGTATTTTTAGATTATCCTGAATTAATTGAAGCCTGCTTTTCCAGGATTCACTGCTCTTTATTGTGTTTGGTTTTTGTCATTCCATTTCATTTCCACCCTTCAAGCTGCTTTCTGCCTTCATGATCTCAGCCACTTCTTTCTTGTCATGTAGAATCAGATCTTGAAGAACTTTCTAAATAGTAGGGTTTTTTTGGTTTCTATTTGAAACTGTATGGTACTAGGTTTTTGAGAACTTGGTAGATGGTTACTTTGTGGTTCACATCTATGCTGTCCAGACCCTCTGTTATCACCTGTGAGGCTGCATGGCTCTGTTAGCTCCTTCCCGAAAGCCTGGTCAGGATGCTTTGGTAGCCTGCCTTTGAGCGATTACTTGTCAGTTCCTTATAATTCTAGTTTAAAGATTGATTCCGTGTCACCCCCCCCCCCCATCATCATTATGAGGAAAAGCGTGTGTGTTCAGAAATGCATGATGCCCTGTTGTATGGTGGAGGAAGTCAAACCCAGAACAATACTTGAACAATTGCATGCAATTTGTGGGATATCTGTCAGTAACAGCAACTTTCACAGCCAGCAAGGGAGGTTTTTCTGGTATAAAGTAGGATGTGAATTTCTGGTACAAGAAGTGTTCCAGAATTAAAGTATGGGAGCTATTCTCTCATGGGGCTGAACCAGGCAAAGACATCTGTAGACCAAGATTAAGAATGCTATTTTGAAGAGGTATTTCAGGCAGTTTTTCTATGCAAATAAACACACACACCTTCAGTGACTTAAATATATGCAAGCAAAATTTGTTAGGCTGCTAGGTTTGGAGTTGTGTCTCATGGAAGGACAAGAGAGACAGGTCTCTGTCTAGTCCTCAGCTATTGCAGGAACTTCTGAACCGTACAATGCTTTATGCGTAGTAACCCTGCATGCAATAACACAAATAGACCCTGCTTGAAGTTTGCTTAAAAATATGATATTCGCAATAGGTGTATTGCAAAATCCTGTTAGAATGTCACATCAGTGCTAATTTAGAATACCAGCTGTGGCTTCAGATGTGAAAGCAATCCAGTGTCTGATACCAAGTCCAAGACTGAAGTTCTCACTTAGCTTAAAAAAGAAAATCAGCCTAGATTTGTTATTTTTTTTTAAAGGGATTAATAAACCTTTCTGCAACAGGCATTGACAGAGCATAGGCATAGTTTTCAAGTTGTTCTGACCATGACCTGCATTTTGTCGTGCGCTTCTATTCAGAGAGAGCTCTTAAGCATGTGTACTTTAAAGATAACCTTGGTTTAGGTTTGGATTTAATAAGCTAATTGCATTCTGTAAAAACAACACTTGACACTTGATGCTATAGTAAAACTCTTTGCTCTCTGCTCATAAAAGTCCCTCATGATTCTGATTACCTCAGATCCATACATATGAAAAAGCAAACTCCTACAAATATATTGTAAGACTTCTGGTTTAAATCATATGAGCTTTCTATTCATAAATTTTTTAGCATGTTTCCTGTAATAAAGATTAAATTGTTGCTCAGGAAGTAAAACTGCAACACATGCCTCTGACAATGTAATCAAACTTTATATAGCAATGTTTTTATTGTTTTTCCTTTTGTTTTGCTCTTAGATGACTAATTTCTGCCTAGAAGTGACAGCAAGAGTTGCCATCTGAGAGGCCACTTGAAGCTTTATTTCTATTTTAAGGATATTTAAAGCACATGTATTCAGAAGTGTCATTATGTAAATCAGTTTCAAAAATTGAACTCCATTAAAAATTACAGTATCGTTTTCTGAGTTAATCTGAGGCTATTTTAATCTCAGAAATGAAATAAAAAACAGGTTTCCAATAGGAGTGGCACCTCTACCTCTTATGTTGTAATTGATATGATAATATGGTAATAAAATACATTGTATTTTTAACGGCGCAAAATGTTTGCTCTGCTTTGATTTGGAAAATCCTCTGACATGGTGTATTACCTGCATAAGGGAGGGGATAACATCAAACAGTGCTTGAGAAATGTCAGAACAGAACCAGCTTTAAGAGGACAGAAAGGCTGGAAGTAGAGAAGTTCATAGCAGAGTCCAATCTAAGTAATGAGACTTTGGCAGTGATGAAATGAACTTGATCTTAAGAAGAGGCCTAACAAGAAAGTTGGGAAGTATGTACCTTCATAGTTTTAAGAAAACTTCGCAAATTAAGCCAAACGATGGTGGTGTGTTTTGGTTGGGTTGGTTTGGTTTTGTTTGGTTTTGGTTTGGTTTTTTTTTTTTTAATACTGCACTGCCTGAAAAAAGGGATTTAAATGTAATTGTGGTGGTCTGGAATTGCTGTAATGTTGTAGGTTTTCTTAAGTACTAGCAAGAGGAAACCAAGAAGTTTCTCATTTTGCACTGACTTGTTTGATTCACCTGCTTTAAAAAACAAAAAAGGCTAAAATTTCCCTTGGCAATAGCCTGACAGTTTGGGAGAGTTCACTTGAAAACACCGGCTTTGTAGGGTGTGATGTGACTTGTGTAGAGAGCACTAAAAATGAAGGGACTGGATGTTGTTACTTCGTAGTTACTGAAATCCTGGGGACTTCTGTTCTTCTCCAGAGCTAACAGGAATAAAGTAAATTCAATTACAGTTTCAACTCAGTTTCTTTTTGGCAGTGTAAGTCATCACTTTTTGCAAAGTCCTAGAACAATCCATTTAAAAGTACAATTTGAAGTACCCTTTTCTTAAGTGTAGTATTAAGTATGTGGTGCGAATGTGCCTGCAACTCTTACAAGCAAATGTTTCCTAAATACTGATTTACGGTATTTGGAAGGTGGCCCTTTGAAATTGGCATAAAGCTGTGCAGTTGTGCAAGTGATGAATTTTTGGTTATGACAGAAAGTGATTCAGTATTTAAAATACAGATATCTAATGCCACTTTAGATGTCCTGACCTCCAGTTGTGCACCGAGCACTTCCAGATGTGCCTGACCTCCAGCTGCTATTCCAGACTCTGGGTCTTGCCATGTCTGTTACTTCTGTAAATAGTGTGAGTGCTGTAAAGTGGCTAAACAGGCACTAACACCTATGTTTAGACCTCTACATTTCTTACTGTAATGTTTATTGTTTTGGGTAACAGAAGGAAAGGGAAGCTGCTTTTGGTTTAGTCTGGAGCACTGTGCAGGATCTCTGTAAGCATTAAAGCATCTACAGTGGCCAAAATCTGTATTTGCAGGCAAATGAAAAAGCCAAAAACCGCAACACCCTTCAACAGCCGAAACCTCAAAAAAATGACTACAATACTCTTTTTTTTTTTTTTTTTTNTTATAAAAAGGGAAACTCTAAGAATGTGCAGACTTGTTAAAAAGGAAAAGAAAAGAAACAGTTAAAAGGCAAAAAGTTTCCTGGGGAGTGTTTGAAGAATCTGTTTCTCCTCTAGGTAAAGGGCAGCCCTCCTCTGCCCCACCCCAGACCTGCTGTGATAAAACAATTAAGCAAACAGTAGTGTAACTAAAAAGACCTTTTTTAACAACAAAAAAAAAATTCAAACAAAAAAGCAGGGGTAGCTGTAGACTTTGGCAAGTTAAATGTAAAGCAATGATAAGTCAGGCTAAAAGTGGTCTTGATCTTGAATAATTGGAAGAGATCGAATCTAATAATAATAATAGTAATGGTTTCAGCCCATCAGAAATGGAGTATTCTCAGAAGAACTGTAAGGCTGATAAATGATCAGGACCTAAAGAGCTGTCAAGGAAGATAAAATAGTTATAGGGATGTATATGAATTATTTGCGTTGGTATTTATTTGAAAGGGTGTTGGGGAGGTTCATTGTTATAACCATTTATTATGGTGATGGACAAAGAAAGCGTAGATGGTGAGGTTTCAAATACATTTTCTTCTTGATTTGGGACACCTTAAGTTAAATTTTAACCAAGCTGCTACTGGAACACTCTTGGTTTGTATTCCTGTAAATTCTTCAGCTAGAATTTATAGGATGAACACAAAATACGATGATTTGAATTCATCTTGGCCTTAGTTTACAGTTCCTTGAGAACAACATTGATGCATATGAGAAATTATACGGTATGTGTTTGATCAAAAAAAGAAAAATAGTTGGAAAATAATGTACTTGCTTATGATCTTTAAGGTATCTTGTGAATCATAGCTGTTGAAAGCCATCAGAACTTGGATTAATTACCTGGGGTTTGCTCTTTTTCTTCAGTTTTAGCACATTCTATGGAAAGAAAGTTTAATATTAAGTAGTATTTTTGAGCGATTGTGGAAACAAGTTCCAAATAAAATGTATTCTTTCTGAATTTTCATTCCCTGCTATTTATTTGTCATTGGTTTCAATTTTGCAACAGCTTTTTTTTTAATACTTTTATTACAGCTTTCGAAGCAGCCTTTTTTAGACATGAGATGTAGAAAATTAGCAGTATAAGTATGGATTATTTACCTTCCTGGATAAATTTCATCTTACTGAAAAGCTCTTCCCAACCTTTATTCTTATCAGGGAGAAAGAACAAGAAACACAAGAAGAGGAACATTTGATGGAAGAAAAGAAAAAGAAAAAGCAGGAAGAAAAGAAAAAGAAGGAAGGTGCTCAGAAAAAGGTTTGTGTTACTGTGTTAGATGGTATTTTCACTTTTATGCGTAACATACAGATACTGATTCTGTGGCCTTTACTTCTGTGAATAATTCTGATGCAAGTGAGGAGTCCTGTCGACTTTGAGGTCAGAAAATCTCTGCAAAAGCAGTTGTGACAGTTCATTAGCACTCCCCAAGCTGCTTACCATCCCCTGATGGTAAGTTCCTGCTCCCACAGCTGTGTCACGCGAGTGTTCCTCGTCAACGTCAATGCAAAGTTAACTGGATTAGTCTGGACTGATACTGAAGTGACTGTGGATTCCGAGGCCATTGCGCATTTTCTGTGGTGTGCATTCTCCTGCCTCGTTTTCTGGATTACATGGTTAGTTTTAATCTTAAGTGACCCTTAGGACGTGGATAGGAATTGATCACTGGCTTTTCCAGTATAGAAATTAGGCATCATAAGAAAAAAAATAAAGGGTAGATTCCAAACACATTAAAAAAAGAGATGGGTCTTCACAAAATGTGCAGTTAATCTGTGTAAACTAATAGTATGTATGGATTCAATGGGGTACTGGACAAATTCACAGAAGTTAATTCTGTTGAGTGTTAAAAAGTTCGTAAACGTACTGTTTGGTTCAGGAAGGCTCTGAAGCTCAAGTGACAGGAGGCTGGCTGGTAGATAGGGGTACTGTCATACTGCTTGCCATGTTTTACACTGTCTCTGGCATCTGCTTTTGGGTTCAGTCAGACAAAGGCACCCATTCTTACATTCCTAATACGTGGAGTTAAACTAACGTTCTCCAGTCCTTAATGGGCACTAATGCCTGATTTATGTAAGCAGTTTTTGCAAAACTGTAAGCCCTGCAATTATTAGGTATCATTTGAGTATTGACAAGTAGTTGATTTGTTTTGTTCTTTTCTTCTTTCAGGCTGCTGAACAAAAAACCAAAGGTAAATTCACGTTTATTTGTGAATCGTTTGATATTTTTGTAAGTTTGTTTACAAAATGTGCTTGTACTTCTTATTCTTTGTGTCTTTTTAATGGGGAGAGTATATCTTACTAGGACAGTTCTGTTCTTAAAGTTTTGTTGGAGGGGCTGACTATATGTTGGGATTCTCAGCACGAGCTTTGTCTTCGCTTATCTTGCTGGATATCACATGGCACCTTTTTGACAAGAATATATGGATTAAATTTCTGTGAAACATAACACAACATATGCCATCTTTTTTGTCTAATGTCAAGGCAGATGTAATTTTCCATTTAGTTGTTATTGATCTATTTCAAAGACAATTAATTGCTGCCAAAAAGGGTATATCTCTCCCCCTGCATGCACGATTCAACTCAATCTAGTGAGTAAACTCAACTCATTGAACATATGAGAAAGCTATTTCCCCCAGCACCACCACTGCCTACTTTTTTGTTTCCGTGTGTATTTTCTGCTTGATAAGTGAATTAAATTGGTTTGCAGCATGGTCCCAGAAGCAGCAGAGGTAAGCAAGGCATTCTCCTTTCTGGGACAGTGAACTCCTAGGTAACCTAGGAGAAATGTTAATGAAGCTATGGCCTTAAAAATGGTGAGGGAGATAGTCAGGGTAATGCCTCTCTTCTGCAGCTGTAGGCGTAAACTTATTATATCTGCTCTGCCCTTTGATTTACATGGCACCACGCAGAACTCTGGGCTGCGGAACAGTTCTGAACGAGTTAATACGCACTGTTATTTATTGCTGGGTAATTAGGTGACAGACAGGCAAGTTGAGCTTCCCAGATTCCCAAAGGCTGGGAATTAGAGAAGAGCCAAGCCTAACATATGGGATTGACAAAACAACTTATGTTTCAAACACTTTTTATGTATTTTACAGCAGAAATTAAGTATTGCTTCAGTAATACTGAATTCAGAAATATGAAGTTTAACTACATTATGAAGAAACTGTAACAAATAGTTTATTGAAACTCCATCCTTTATTTTCCAAATTTTTCTTATGTGGAAAGTATGAAATCAGAAAATTTTAGTCCGAGTTCTGTTGCATCTTCCCAGTAAGATCTCACGTAGTTTGTAAAGTGGATTTTGCTTTCAGGATAAGAAGGTGTCAGAAATAGCTAAGCCCCTCGAAATCTTAAGGAGCTGAAAAAATTCAGAATTAAGATACAACAGAGCGATTTTTATATAAATGAAATATTTCTGTTTCCACAGTATTACATGTTTCATTCTCTGTATCAGCTCACTTCTGTGTGAAAAGGTTTCACTGTTCTATAATGTATTATAATGACTTTTTAATATCATAATTTAATGGCATATGTTTTTGCTGTCAAAGGAACTGAGTTCATTTTCACGTGATAATACAGTGGCTCTCAATTTCTGTTAATATTGAAACACAGTGCCTTCTGCTTTCCTCTGTGGGATATTATTATTTCTGTCTTTGTTGTGACAGCCATGTTTTTAATTGCTTGAAAATGTCAAGTTTAAGTTTTTAAAAGTAGCATGATAATAACTCTAGCTCTTCAGGTACACTTGTGAGTTTGTTTCTTCCAAATTTAGGGACTACATTTCTCCATCTGTTTGATTCCCCCCCCCATTATCTTTGTATTTAAGCATCATATGCTACTGCTATAAAATATGACCCAGGAAGAGACAACTGTAAATAAATGTAGTTATGTTAAAGATTAAGCAGTTCTGGCTTTTGCTGCTTCATCTGTCAGAAGCAGTAATGCACCTGTAGTTAGGCTTCCGTGGAAAGATTCGACCTGGCCTGTGGAGAAACCAAACCTCTCCTGTTCTTATTCAGTGCAAAGGATGGTGCTTATCTACAGTCGTACGGATGACCCTTCTTTTGATTTCCTTTGGCAGACAACTGCTAGTTGCTTTTAGGGTTGATCTGTGGGAATGTTTTATTTCCACTTTATGATACTGTTCTCTTACATTTATCTTTAGGAGGGATGTGCGCAAGCTTATGATAGGTAGCAGCAATGTCTTAAAATATAGAAAATATTAATTCTAAATTAATGAGAGGAAAAAATTAGCTGAACTTTTTTCACAGGATATTCAAAGTTGACTGTAAACTAATGCAATACTGCACCAAGTATTTTATTTTGATACGTTTTGAGGGTTGAGTGACAAATGCTATTAGAACTGAAAGGCAACACAGGGATTATCATTGAATTTAGTTAATTTACTTCATATCTGGGACACAGCAATTAAATTCATTGTAGAGACAGGATGATACAGTAAAACTGCAGCAGGTACTGCTGTGTTAAATCAAAGATTAAAACCAGGCTGGAATTAAATCTTTTGCAGAATGTCACTATATTCATCTTTTGGTAGGCAAGATCTATATAAATGTGACTTAATGTAGTTGCTTGTGGTAACTTAGAAAAAAAATTCTTTTGTTTTAGATATGTGTCATTCAGTTCTGCAGCTGGTTTGCTATAGCAATGAGAGATGCTTTTGGGTCATACTGGAGAAAAATAAATTATGCAACTGGTTGTGGGACATGGAAGGATTTTTCAGTTTCTGTTTTTCAGCTGATTGGAGACAATATGCTGATACTGTTTCTTGTTTGCTCTCAGCTGTATTTTTGAAGGGGAAGGCACTTTCTTGAAATAGCTGGGATGGGACAAACAGTGGGAGGCGATAAGCGGTAGGAAAGGTTAGCCCTTTCGGTTGCCTTGTGCTGTACTAGAAACCTACGCTGTGATCAAGGTGCTTTTTAATTTTTTAAATTAATATTAAGATTTCCATTTATTTCTCTAGCACAATGGAAAATGTGGAGATACGGTCCTATCTAGTAATTAACTTGTATGCTTTGTATGCGTAGTTATAATTTGCTGTAAGATGATACTGGCTGTTGCATGTTCAGTGCTGGTGAGGCCTCAGGAAAGAGAAACTAGTAAGGAGGAAAGAGGTTTCCTGTGGGTGTGTGTGTATGGCATGTTGTCAGTTAAATATTGCTCTGAGGCCTCAGAGGGAGCTGAATGTTTCCATTTGTGATGTGGAGCACAAAACCCTTCCAAAATAAACACGCATTTCCACCAATAGAGGAAAGGTATGTGGCCGCTTCTGGAGTTACTGGTCCAGGGGTAGGAAGTGCTCCCTTACACAGCTCTTGCGTCCATTTAAACAACTTAAATTATTTTTTCTGTTTAAACAAGGATCCAACTCTAAGTCTTCTCTACATAACGGCTTCTTCAGTTTCTATTTTTTTTTCTGCAACGTTGTTTGCCAGAATACTTTTGTTAGGCTGAATCTTTTATAAATACCCTGTTGGCAACAATTCCAGGGAATGTGTGAAAGGAAAAAAGATTGAAGAGCTGATAAGTAGCTGAAATGTTTCTCAATTACTTGAAAACAAATGAAAGTAGTCTTCCTGTTCAGCTGGAGAGGAGCGCTGCAGAATTAGATGAGGTGGGAAATGAACATGTTTTTATTGCGTGCTGTGCATTGTACTTCCATGTTACTGTTCTTTTATGGTAATTTTTTTGAGAACGGGACTATTGAGCAGAGCCTATTAGTGTTTATTTTAAATGTGTAAACTCTTGCCAGTTTATATGCACTTGATAAGGAAACTTTGTGTATAAAGGCTTTTGTAATGAAAACATTCAGCTGTAACTACCACTAAGGGTCTTGTACTGTATGGTAAATAGTCACTAGTATGGTAAATGGCTGTTACTTAATAACTACAGGGGAATTTTAAGAGAGCTATGCTTGTGATAAATACTACTAGGTCAACGCATTTTGCCGCCTGCTTTTCTTCTAGCCATCTTGCTGCAGGTTTAGTCAGCACACGGGGTCAGTTCCTTCATTGCTTTACTCCCATCCCAGCTGGATTCTATGCCCTTTGTCTAAAACAAAGTTAAAGTGCTGGTATAAAATAGCTTAAGTGGTTTGTTACTCAAACATCCACCACGGTGACTCAAAGGCAAAGTATTTATTCAATTCTCCAGCATTATCTACAATGATGGTAAGTGTTAAATCTGCAAACATAGAAGTAAAAAGCGTTAAGTATTTTTAGTCTGACATAGAAAATATTTTGGTAAATACTTGATTAGAAATGTAAGTCTGGAAAAGACTTCTTTCTCTTTACTCTAACGCAGAGATAGCCAATCTCTGCCTCTTTAAACTTCATGATCCTTGTAAGTCAGTCCTCAGCATGTTCATGGCATGGGGACCAGGAAGAGGGAAGTGGGCTTTCCAAGGGGAAAATGGGAACTTCAGCTCACTGCTTATGGTATGAAGCAGGATTGCAGAAGCTGGAATAGCTGTGATAATCCCGGGATTCAGCAGCTGGTCCAGCACTGCCCATCCTCTGCTAAAGTGGTACGATGGACCCTGAGCTGAGCATCATTACCTTCCGCTTGTGGTGTGTTTCTGGAGCTTTCCCCTCCCCCAGGCTCTCTGTGCCATGTGTCTTGGGACTCTTCACCGCATGATGATTTTAATATGCAACTTGCAGAGTCAGGAAGGTTGTCTGCAGACTGAGAGATTATTCTGCCAAGGTAGACACTTTAATATGTTTTATTTTGGGGCACTTAAAAGAACAGAAAGCATTTAACAGTATGTGGTTGCTTGATAAACCCATTTGTGTCGTGAATGTTGGCATGCTTACTTCAGATTCTTCTTAAAGTTTGCATAGCATTTTTTAAACTACGAGCAGTACTGTATATTTTATCTGGAGGAACATGGTCAACTGTATTATAAATACGAATTAAAAGGAAAAAAACAGTGGATGCAAAGATCCCGTCCCCTGCTCTGGCATTTCAATTTGGATGACAGAAGTAGTGGAGTACCTGTGTTCAAAGCCAGGTATTTTCATTTCCAAATCAGCCATGTAGCTTGTTCCATAGTTTTAAATGGATTCTTTACTTACCCTGCCCAAATGGGCTGTCATCGTGTTCTCTGCTTGTACTCCTTTGGATGTGAAGTACCTTTCTGTAATGTACACTCAATTCTGCTCATACAGAAATGCAGTTTTATGTACATGGATAATGTGCTCTTTCTGGCTGTGGGAGATGTTACTGATGTTTAATGGTGGCTCCACAGGAAGTAAGGAAAATTAAACTTTTTAGAGAATCTTACCAGCATTTGAAGTAGAATTATTACAGTGTGTAACACAATCGGTCTTTTAAAATAAAAAGTTTTGAGTTTTCTAGTTTGTCATATTGCAGATTCTAGTCATATTATTGTAGGAACCAGCAGAGGTTTTTACATAAGATTAGGAAATGTGTTTCAGCCTACAAATCAGGTATGATTTACAACAGACTTACAACCCCTGACTCATTTGAGTATTTATAGCTTATGCTTGAATATCTGCCTCTGCCATCTTGTTAGTTAAGTGCTGTGTTTGTACTGAACTGCTGAACGTTGTAGTGACAAAATGTGCCATAAATCATCATTGCAGAAGGAGGGGGAGCACTGTAAGTTCTTCAATTAGATCTTAATATGCAGCCATTTGATAACCTAATGATAACCTATGGCCATACGTTAAGGCTTTATAACACAAAAATGTTTTCTTTTTGATAAACATTATCATGGTGTTGTTTTGCTATTGTAAGTATCTTTAAACAAACATGAATTTGTTCTTATAACTGACTGAGATACCGCTTCTCTGATAGAGAAGTAATTACGATTTTACAATCTGCGAAGAACAGAGTATGAAGGTAATTCGTAGAGTCCGTGCCATAATACTGCGTGGAAAGGACTAGAAAATACAAAAAGATTAGAGCAGACAGGAGGAGAGACTTGCATATCCAAAGAGACAAAGCAAGAAGAATGGGCTGGGAGGCTTGGAGTTAACTAGTACATAAAAAAAACTTTGGTTTCCTACTTACTGTTTCAGGTGGGATGGCTGTGGCAAGCTGTCTTGAGTTTCTGGTGGCAGTAGTTCAGTGCTATTTCATACGCTTTTTGCTCTCACAAGCGTAAGCAACGTTATGAGTATATTACTTCAAATCCACATTGCCATTGTGAAGTGAAGGAGAAAAACGCAAAGCAACAAGCAAGTGTATGAATAATCTTTACTGAACTGCAAGCCATGTTTGTCTTTGAGCACTTTCTGTGTTGGTCTTGCTGGTTTGCTAGTCAAAGGTGTCCAACTAGAGATTAGTTGTGGCATTGAGTGGCATTGGTGTCTTTTTGCAGGAGAGAGGGTTTGTCAAGGCTGGACACCCTGAGCCCTGCAACCAAGGATTGACAGTTCTGAAGGCTTAAGTCTTCTGTAGCTCTTGTGAAGCTGTAGACTCAAATAAGACAACTGCTTTCAAATAAACACTCTATTCAGACAATGAGGCACCAAAGCAATTAGTACAGGTTTTTGGCAAAAATATTTATCTCTTAAAGAAAAACAAACAAACACAGAACTCCAGGGTTATTTGAAAATAAAACTGAAACCATGAGATTTATTCTGCCTATTCAGCCTTTCCTGAGCTGGATTTACAGGACAGCTGCCCCCTGAAGAGGTGCAGAATGCTTTAGCATCTTTGCTTTGAGCGCTCAAGAAAGCACCTCCAGTCCCATTCAGTGGGTGCCTTGTAAGCTTTGCAAATTTCTCGGCTGGGAATAGAAAAGTAGATCAGAGACTTTGATATTCTTAGTACTCCTCAGAGATAGTTTTTATTCTCATTAGACGTAGTCTGTTGTAGTTGGCCATCATGCGTATTTAGGTGTATACTTATAATGTAAATAACCTATTGCTCTAGTCTTCCGTGTGGTTTGCCTTTTCTCAGTTTCCTCAATTAGGAAATGATCTGGCCTTATCAGATTGAGGATGATAGCAGCCTGACCTGTATATACTTAGTTTTAAAACTGGGTGAAAATGGGAGCTTTCAAACACTAGACATATTGATTGAAAGTATTTTTCAAACGCTCTAAATGTTGTAAGGGTTGATACCCTGTTTGAAGTCAGTAGGACTACATGCTTTCATCAGATTTCTCTTTACATTGTCCGTTGTCGAATAAATTTCAAGCCTGGGACATTATCTCTACAAGAGTACTCTGTGAGGAGAGAATAAGAACAAATGAGATAACACCAGTTTGGCTTTTCTCATCCAGACCTAATTGTCAGGGTGCCCTTGGTGGTAATGCCTCTCAGATAAATCCCTGGCTTGCACACTGAGAAACAAAACAACTGCCAATACAGTTGTTGATAACTGTGTATTATAGAATATAAATTTTAACACGGCTACACAATGATAATAGTGGTAGTTATGATCAAACTGCATGCTGGTTTATGGTTATTTATCTGCCCACAGTGTGTGCTTTCATACTCAGCAATAGACCGCTTTTTCAGTAATGGGCATTGCCTAATGCAGTATATTTAAGCATGTAGACTGTGAAACGCTCCAACCGCTACACTTTCTGGCATCACAGCAGTTCAGACAATAGCACATGTTCTGTTCTTCTATCAGTCTGCTTATCAAATAACTATTTTCCAATTATAAATAGAACGTTGTCTGATACTTGTTGTCCATCAGAGCATATATGCCTCAGTGCTAGAGACCAGATGCATGTTCCCATTTTAGCATGCCGCCACTATGTTCGGTATCTACTGATAATAACGGACAGGGAACACCCACCCTGCATCTCTTAGCTTTCTTACCCACCCAACAGAGTCTGAGATTTGTTTTCTTGCAAGTGGCTTTGTAGAGCAGCTCACCTATTTTATCAGTGTGGTCCTTCTTGACTTTCTGAAAGTCTGTCATTCGCTTTTACCCTCTTTTAAAGAAACATGTACATGAAGGCAGTTTCTTGTCTGCCTTGAGGACTGTCTCACTTAGATCATTCTTTTACAGGAAACTTTTGGCTGCTGTGATGCCTTCTCCATGAAAACCTATCAATCAGCTTTGATTTACCTCCAGTGTGCTGACCACTTTCCATTATTAGATTATCATCCTACTACCTGGAGGAGGCTTGTATTGCATATAACTATAATATCTCTAAGTTCTGCAAACTGTAAGCTTGAAGAGAGATTCATCAAGAAAGGTACTAGCTCAGTTTGGTACTGATTGTTTTGAGATATGTGCCAGGATCATTTCTTGATCCCTTCCTTGGGAAGGATGAAACCAGCTTTGAACTGGAACATTAGTACATGCTCTTGGGGTAGTTACTCTACAAATGCTGAAGGGGGTTATCTTGGGAAAACGAAGGAATTGAAAATGTGTTTTGATTCTTTTACACTGTGTGTGATGCCTTTGGCCTGAGGGACCTTGTGTTCTCCTCTTGACTATCTGGTGTTGACATTCCTCTACTCTGAGAACCTGGGCTGCCTCTTGACTTCCCTGTGTTTTGCTAGATTATTTTAATGCTTTTTCTGAGTTGTTAAAGGTGGTAGCCCATACTTTACAAATCCTACAGGACTACTTAAAATGTCTGTTTAACCAGCTCATGCTCTGGGAAATGCTCTGAAGCATTCTGGTCGGGTTTGCATCGTGCATCTGATCATTCAGGTTATTCCTGAACTGGTTTAGGCAGTGTAGTGTGCATTAGCATCCTAAGAGGTGGTTACTCATGAGGTTGATTGTAGGTCCAAGATCACCAAGAGAGGAGATGACTTTCTTTTTAAGCATCCTGCCCTAGCTTTGTGGCATGGCAGCCGTGGCTCATACTAAGCAGTATTGTGGGACCTGCGTTTAATAGCACCACTAAATGCTTTGGACACTCCTCAGCTGCCCTGAGCATGTCAGCAACTATTATTACTGTTTGCCCAAGGGAAACATCTGAACTTGCGGCATGATTCAGGCTCTTGATTGTCTCTTCCCATGTTAACAGAAGTAGTTCTCCTGTGTCTTACCATAGAATTTCCTGAAGATCCATCCTTCTGTTTTCAGGATGCTTTTAACATTTCTGACATAGTTTCTGATTTGGCTGCTTCTGCTGTCTGTTTTTTTTTCAGCAACCTTTAAGGAGCCGGACCTTTCACCTTTCCAAGGCCACACAGGCTCTCATCAGCTTTTTTTTTTGAAGCACATGAATTACTAAGCTCCACAACTGACGAGTCCATTAAGAATTCAAATGCCACACTGAAGTCTTATAATCGTCAGACTAGATATATCCCTCTAGATGAGCAAGAAGCCTTATCCATCTCCCCACTGTCAGACGGGCCCAACAGATGTTCTTGAAAGACATTTTGACTCCTGTTGGAAAGTCATCTTTGCACTCAGCCTGAACAGTCTTTCCTGTAACTTAAGCCCATTCTTTCTTGGCTGATTTGCCCAGTATGTGGAGAGCAGATCTTTCCCCTGCTCTGCAGGGGCCTTTTTGTGTATCCTCTTTTCTTACTTAACAGCCCATTCAGTTTTTCCGTGTGCTAGTGTTTTCAAGCTGTGTTTCAAACCATAATAATTTATGTTTCTCTTCTTTGGAAGTCCTTCCAGTGAGTCCAGAATTATTTTTTAAATGCAGTATCTGTAATTGGAGGATTAGTAAGTAACCTTTGAGTTAACCTGTGCAACTATAACCTTACTACTGCTGTTTACAAGTAAAATGTAAGGCTTATTTTTTATGCCTTTTAGGCTCACTCCATTGTACAGCTCTGTAATTCAAGTCATATCATAAGTGTTGTTGCTGATTCTTCTTGTTCAGTTATCTGTCCCTGAATTCAGCTTGCTTTTAAGAAGCTCCTAGAGTTTGGATGCCCTTTTCTCTAATTCTCTAAGGATCTTGAATTGGTAATGGGGAGTTTCTTCTTCCAGCTCTCCCCCTTTTTCCTTTTTGATGGCTAAGCATTTTCTCTCTGCGGGTAGTCCTCTGAAGTATACATTTAAATATATTATTTGCTTTAATTTCCCAACAGTTTCTGCTGCAGTTGTTTAGGCCTGACTGACAAATGATGAGAAAACTTCCTAACTGTGTTGGAGGTGATAGGCTGTCCTGCTGCATTTTCAGTTCTTGCCTGATGTATGTGTGAGGGAGGCCCTTCCCTTCTGTTTGCTCTGGCATCATCTGAGTAGTGACGCTCTCCTCAACAAGAGAAAGTCTTCAGAGTGAAAGAGGAAGAAAATAATGTATTCAATGCTGTGTTTCTGACATAGGCTCCATCATAACTCATATCTTGCTAGCTGCCATCCTCCAAGAGGAAGGATTTAAATTTTTTTTCTTTGTCATATAGTTATTTCTCATCCTGTCCAGCAGTCACCACAGGAAATCAAACGGGAGGTCTTCTTGAGCCGTCTCGGTTGTTTAGCTTTTCCTTCCCAGAAAGGACTAACCAGACTGTGGGTCAACGTTCTTCACCTTTTTTGTCCCATGCTGACTAGCAAACTCGTGCCAACCCGTGTCTTTGCCTCACTTTTCCTTCACTGTACTTCTCAGGAATCTGTTTTGCCTTGTTGTGATGATGTACTTTTTAGTGTACAGAGCCTGTCTGTAGCTCTGTCCAATCCTTCCCTTTGTGAAATTTCCCCTATATTGTACAAGAAAGATACAAACCCCACTAAATTTGCTAAGGTGACCCTTTAGTGCCTGACCTCTGCTTGCTGTTGTAGCCTTCAGTTTTCTCGTACAAAAGACAGCTGATCTTTTCGCCAGGTCAGGTTTCTGTTCTCTTACTGAAGGTGAATGAGACTTGCATCAGAAAACATTATTTCCTCACTGTGGTCATTTGGGATCACTTTCTGGCTTATTCAGAATAGATTTTTTTCAAAAAGCTTGCTTTTTGACTTCTACTGTTACAACTTTGTGTGCCTTGTCTGGGCATCTGGGAAAAGATCCTTCCTAAACTCCATTGCGGAGTTTGTGAGCATTATCCTTTTTCTGTTAGAGTAGTTGTGAGGACTGTGTTGATAACTGCTTAGATCTCACTGGGAAGCTCTCAGGTCATTCCCACTTCAAGAAAGAAACTTCTGCCATGGAAGTCACTCTACCTTGAAGAAGAGCTTCTGTCATGGTTGGCTATGGTGGGGGCACGAGCATCAAACAACAAAGTGAAATCATGTCAGAATTTCACCGGTAGATGTATGGCTTACTTACGTTCTTCTAAAAAGAAAAACAATAAAGAGAAGGTGAGTAGAGAATAAAGATGGTTTTGTTTATTGACATGGAACTAAAACTCATGGGAGTTTTGAAGGTATAGTAGCAATACCTTTATCAAATTGAAAGTTCAACTTGAAAAATGTTTTAGAGATTCCGAAATTTTAAGTTAGTTACTTATATATTAGAATAAGGTATTCTCACTATCTCTTGATGGTTTATAGCATCCTGTCCATTCAGATACATTTCTGTGCAATGTTAGGATAAGTAAGACAATTTCATGAGTATGCACAGTATTTCTCCAGGTTGGTCCTTGAATACTAAATACATTTTTGAGTATGAAGACTTCATGATTTGGTGCCTTATTATAGTTACTAAGCCTTTAAAAAAAAATGTAATTCTAACTTAAAATTTCTGGATAATAACTTAGATACATAGTAACAATAAACACTTAAATCCATAATCGCATTTTACTGCTACCTGGAATGTTGGTGGGATGTTGTAAAGCTTACCTTGTCCCGCTCCACTGGATTGTCTCTACTTTACTGCACCCTTGCTTTTCGCATTTGCATTTACGCCTGGTTTTAATTGATATTGAGAAAATGTTTTAAAATTCTTATTTACCGTATTCTTTTAATGGAAGTGTTGACTTTGCTATGGGTGTTTAACAGAACTTGCACTGAACCTTGTGCTTGGGCTGACGTCATTGTCATCGGCGCGGCCAGTGGCAGATATGAAAATACCGCGTGCTCCCCCTGCTGTTAATAGCTGCCTTCTCACGCGTCAACGGAGTTTCTTTATGAAAAGTAAAGTAATAATGTGGTTTGTAATTCTGAAAGATGATTAATGTTAGATAAGGCCCATTTTTCCCTGAAGTATTTTGGTGACTCTTATGAGTAAAAGATAAAGTCAGGGTCATCAGGACAGCATTAATACCATCAGTTGGCAATTATAACTTGCCCTTTATTTACACTGGGAACTGGGGGCATCTTAGATATGCCTCCCAGCTGACTATACCACTCTAATGTGCAAGAAACTACTTTAAAAAACAAAGTTAATATGTTGTTAGGTAGATCTGTAAAACCATTAAAAGAGTTTTTATTTTTGTGGCCTGCCTAGAAAGGCATGGTATTTTCCTCTTTCTTTGCACTTGGATTTATTGCTAAAATATTTCTTCCCCTACCCCCCCCCCCCCTGGAAAAAGCAGAAATAGAACTCTCGGGACACTAGGCACAATCGTTGAAGGCATGGGAATCTACCAAAAGCTTAAGTGTGTGTGTGTGTAAGAAAAATCTTAGGGTGTCACATATTAAACCAAGCTGTACTTCACAGGTGAACAGTCCTTAAAACGCTGGTGTTATTTCTTTTGGATGAGTCTAAGCACATCTATGTGAAATAAATGTGTGTGATGTATGTGGAGTAATTAGGTATTCCTTCCTAGTAAGGGGAAGACATGTGTCTAAAATAAACTGAGCAGAATTTTTGAATTAAAATGAAGTAATAATATTAAGTTATTATTAGTAATCTTTATTAAAACATCTTTAATTTCTTTTAACATTCATGTAATAGAATCTGATTTACTGGGAGTGGCATTTAATTAATTTAATTCAATTTAGAGAGTTAACTCTATTACATATTAGTACAGAAAATTACCTCTGAACAGTCATTTCTCACTGGTGACATGCAATAAGTTAATTTAGCTTGGAGTTCGTTTGGGTGCATTGTGAGTTCTTAGTGAAAGTTGCTATGGTGACAGCCTGATCAACCAGAGCTGTCATCTAAAACAACAAATGCACCAGCCCCGCTTTGCCCAGTGACACCAGTGCTGCTGGGCTATAAACACTGACAGATGGATCCTCGCTGCTCTGTGCTTTTTTTCTGGTCATGATCTTTTTGGTGAACTTGGTTGCTTAAATCTTGAGTGATGCCAAGGGTGCGTCGCAAGGAGTAGGGAAAAGGTTCTGAAGGAACGCGCAGGCAGTAATAGACCTGCTGCGGCTGTACCCGTCTCACAAAAGAGGTTTTCTGTCAGATTGTGTTCGACAAATTGAACCCAGCTTTTTTTTTTGGCTTCATCTTAGCTGCAGAGAAATGATTGCAGAATCCCAGTCAGATTCTAGTATGCTTTTATTTAGGAAATTTTCCTGAAGAATCTGAAAAGGAGGAGGTCTGAAAACTGCTGGAACTGCTTTCTTCATGTTTCTGAATAATTTAAATCCTGTTTTTTGTATGTGGTATTAATGCACAATGGCAGTGGAGACATAAAAAATCTGTTCAGCTTAAACTGAATTGATGAAGAGTTTGCTTCAGATTCTGTGTCAAATATGAAATGAAATTTGCTTCAGATTTTCCAGGCTTCACTATTAGATGAACTCTTAGTTCAAAACAAAAAGCTTCCAGTGAAGAGGCTGTCTTTGGGAAACTCATTTAGAAAAAACCTGTCTTTATATTAAACATCATGCTTAGATTTAAAAGGGAGTATCAAAAGAACTGAAATATAGCATTTAAGTCCAGTACATTTTTTTTCCCTTCTAAATCAGTATGCAGACTTAAGCAGTTGTTAGTTTTTTATCTAGGGCATGGCTTCAGTTTAATTGGGTTTACTTGAGTAAGGGATCGTTCTTATTTTTGGGCTTCAAATTTTTCTCAGCTGCTCATTTCTGAAGGCAGAAGAGTGACGTTTCCACAGGACTGCTTGTCTTTCCAATGCTAGGAACTGCATCCAAAACAGGATGTGGAACTCCAAACGTTTTTCTAGATACAAAATCTGTGAAATTTTGTAAGTATAGTCTCCTGAAGCCGTAACAATGTCCCTAGGTTCTTAAAAAATAGACAAAAAGACATACTTGCTCAAAGCATTGATTCTCAAAATAGTTTTGTTAAATATGAATGAACACATCTTCAGTTAGTCCAATAATGATTCAGATTTTGAAATCTAAAGCCAAAATGTTTCAGGATTAGCTTTCATTGAGTTGGCTACGTACCCGGTTTCTCTTGGTGATGATACCTGAGACTTGGAATATCTCCGAGCTGCTGGGGAGGAGGGGAAGCTGGTCCATGCTGAACTCAGTTGGCACGACTGCAGTTATTCATGCTGACCGATTTGTAATGATAGCTCAGATATCTCTGCGCTATCTTTAGGACTGTAGTATAAACATACTTTTCAGCCTTCTCTTGAGATAGAATGTGAACTGGAAGCGTTATGCCAAAATTACAGAGGCCTTTTACTGGTTGCCCACAAAATTGTTGCTATTTTAGTATTGCACATAAAATATTCATTTGGTACCATAAATGTACATGGCAGTAGAGCCAAGGCGTTGTGTTTACTCGGGGCTCTAGTCAATTTGACATGTATGCGTAGTCCCATGATTTTCAGCAGCACAGCCAGTGTCAGTAAAAATGTACTTAGTATCTCACCAGCAGACTTGTAATCTGCAAGCAGTCGACACCGTGCTTTCATAGAAATGTCTAAAAGGACTTAAATAACAATGCAACCGGCTCCCCCTGCATCTACCCCCTGAAACAAAACCAAAATAATTGGAGAAGCTGTATTTCTAGTTTCCAGAACAAAAATGTATGCGTATGTATAGTGAACCCGCCGTGTCCAGGCTATGTTAGACACAGTGTGGATTTGATAGAGATTGTTGTGTACACATGCTTTGGAGGCCATGGGCATCCCCCGGGTATTGATCCTGGGCCCGTGTGCGGGCTGCCTGCACAGCCGGTACCTCTGACGTGCCCTGCACACGTTGAGCACGCTATCCGCATGTTAAGGTATCGGTCCATAAATACACACTAGCGTTTTCCAGACATTCCAGATAAATAGCCAGAGTCCTTACATTCTTTCCAGCTCAAATTTCTAAGTGGAGAAAGAATTTATACCTGACATAGCATGAATGCTTTGTATTTCCAGTTGTCCTGGGTGGGTGCCAGCACTGACTGTCCTTTGGGACGCCCTGAAACTCCAGGAACATCCGCCTGGCGTGCGTGGACCACGGGTGCAGCACATAGGTTCTAGGTGTGATATGACCTATGTGCTATGTGCCGCAGCTGAGTAGATTTCTGTAGAAGCAATCCAAGATAGGAATGATGGATATATGAGGTATCTCTTTACTCAAGCACTTATGTATTTGAACTGGAAGCATTTACGCTATGGTTCACTCTCTTCTCTTCAAGCCCCAGCTGAAGGGCTGCCTTCAGCATCTCTTCAAACCTCAGCAGCCATATAGGGTGAGCTGGGTCCCCCGGACTCCGAGCGGATTCTGCTGCAAAAGCACCGTTTCTAACAGCAGTTGTTTGACACAGTCTAGGCATTAATCGCTTCCTGAGGCACAGGTTTGTTTATAATAGGATTTTTGCCTCTGCTTACTTACAGATTAATGCATGGGGTTTTATTTAAGATGGTGATCCGTCAGATTGCCCTGCTTTCTGTATTGTTTTAAACAAGTCTTAAGGCTTGTTCATGTGAACTGTAACCTGCAGATTCATCACTGTTCAAGGTGCAAATGGAATTTTATGCTCTTGTATACAGTAAACCTATTGACACTGAGATTATCCTAATTGTCAGTTTCTTGCGAAGGTACTAATTACTGTGAATTTTCGTATTTATCTGTTTGTGCGAATAGTTTAACAATGAGTGGATTTCTACTGTAAAGAATATTTACTGTTCAGTCTGTGCCTGGAAGTGGCCTGAATTAAGAAAAAAGAATGTTGCCAGTGTGATGACTTAGCACCATTTGTAAATTTGTTTGAAAAAAAAAAAATCCTTTAAATATGAAAACTGTGTGTAAAACATTGTCTAAATTAAATGCACACAGCTTAAAATTAAAGGATTCAATTCCTGATTCTGCCCAGACTTCTTACATGACTCTGGATGAAGTTATTTAACCTGTTGTTATGTGCTTGGATTTTCCCACTAGTACTTGCAGTGATGATAGTGTTAGCATTGTGTAATTTAACTCTAAGCTGTTTCCTGTCTTCTCTGACTCTTTTATTGTCTAGTTACTGATGGGGTTGCATTGCCTGGAGCAACATTTAAGAAGGGTTTGGAGGCTGAGAGCAGAGGTGAAGGAGGGAGCCTTATACCAAGTCATGTCTGTGGCTCGTTCCTGATGTGTAAGATGGTATAATCCTCTACTGTGTTACCAAATTGTTGAGGTTGTGTGTTTGTGAGACTCCTGTATCCTGTTGGTGGGCTAGAACTTAATGCGTGTTTGCTGAGGGGTCTTTTTGAAATTTTTAACTGGAGTTCAGGTGTTTCTAAATACTCTGGGAAGGAGCATCAGATATGAATTCTCTAGCTCTGAAAAGGGCTGAACTTGCTTTGTAGGAAAGTCTTATATCAGAAACCTGAAAAACCTCTGCAGTTTCTCAACGCTAATGGAGCAATCCCTCTCTTTGTTCAGAGCTGCCTTCTCACTTCCTTGTAGAGTTTCTTGCACAAGCTGATCATCTCAGCAGTGACTCTTATCTCCCTTCTGTCATTTTTAGACGGTTCTTAATGCTGTTATTTCTTAATGGTATTAACACGAGTGATTAAAAACTTCTAATAGCTTTATTGTTTTCCTTTTTTAATAGGCAAGTTGGCTTTCTAATGTCAGTGTGTCCTGCTGTGGAGGTGGGAATTGAGTTTACAGGAGTCTGAATTCAAAGTTAAAAGTATAATGATGTGTTAAACAAAATATGCCTGTGTTGAAATGTCAGAGGCTTCAGGACAAATGTAGTCTAGAGACCAGCTTCTACCAAGATGGATTTATTTATTTATTTATTTGTTGTTGCTTTACAATGGGTGCATATTTGGACAAGTCTGTGTGTAGAGTGATGTACGTGATTAATACTGGTATTTGAGTTACATTACAGGAATTCATAAATGTCAGCTTCACATCGCCTGTAAATTGGAGAGCTCTCGCTTGAAAGAAAACAGACGAATTGTTAAGTCTTGAAAGTTACCATCTGCTATCAGTTCATGTCCTGAAGGAATGTAGCTATGATAATTTAACTGTTCCATTACCCAGAGTCTTGATTCATAGCTTGGACTTTTATGTTTGAGGCCTGATGTCTATGGTCCAATTTCTGATCAGCAGTGAGGCCACGGTAAACAATGTGTGTTTACTCAGAGCCTTCAATAAACGTGAGAGTTTGAGTTGCAGTGAAAGAGCGTCATATTTGCTTTGGATTATCAATCTATTGTTGATGACAACCTATCAACCTAATTAGCTGTACCATTTTTAATGGCACGGCTAATTAATTGTGAATTTAAAATTAAAATTATAATCAGTGCTAACATGGAGGAAAACAGTGAGGAAAATATTACAAGCTGTTAAAAGTATAAGCATTCTTCACAAGACTGCTGTATGTGAAACCAACCTGAATGACTTAGAATGGGATTGAAGAAAACTTAAAGATGCGTGTTGAATCACACAAAACAGGTATCTTTCTCTCAAAAGAAGTATTCAGCACGTTCTCTGCTGACAGATCTGAAAGAAAAAAAAATAGATGCTATTTAAGAACGGGAAACAAAATCTACTATCTGAAGTATGCAAGGATCTATGTTTTTATTAGGAGCTTCTCCAATTCTTAAGAGAAAAGTTGTATTTGTGAATATAGGGTTGTATCAGTTGAGTTGGACTAGGACTGTTTGCTGCCCAGAAGTTCTGCAGCAGGGTGGGCTGTGGTGGGCTTACAAAAAGAATGCAAACCCTTTTGTGGTGGAGAGGTCATTTGGTTTTGATACAATACCAGATTAACGTTAATCAAGAACAAAATGGAGAGGGTCTGGACAAGTGGGGCAGATGAAGAAAGACCATGTCTTAAACTTATTTAAAAAACAGCAGAAGCTGAAGCGAGTGCTGTGACTGTCAGCCTGGGAGAAAAACGATTTCTTTGGCATGGCTGGAGGAAGTGGGAGAACTGAGTAAGATGGATTTAGAGCTCTGTTTTACATGTAGGATTGTAGAAAATAATGCTAGAAAGGTTCTTGAGAGGTTATCTATTCCATCCCCTTGCCCTGAGACAAGATCACCAAACCTGTATCATGTCTGCAGATAATCCTTAATCGTCCTTATTGTTAGAAATTTAAATCTTAATCTCCCTGGTTGCTATTTAAACCCAGCAAGTCTTGTCTTATGCACTGTGGGATGGAGCAAATAATTTTCTCCTCTTCCTTTGTATTTTTTTCTTCTTTTGCTTTGTGTACCCAGTGTCTTCTGGACTGAACTACTTCTTTGCCTTCTGTCTGCTGTGGTAGCTTGTGTTTCCAGATTTCTGTTCCCTTTGTACTCTTTACAGGTGGTCCAGGTCTTTCTTGAAGAGAGATGGTCAACTGTGGGTGTGGGCAGTGCTTTAGTGAAGACTTTAAGATGCCAGTAGATGAGGTAGATGGGTTACTTTGAGCCTCGTAGATGGTTATTCATTCTGTTATAACACTTGTCTTCTTAAAATAGCCTGATCTTTTTACTTCTGTTTGGTTTGTGATCTGCTAAGACATGGCATTTTCTTTCTGTGGAACTGCTATGGGGTGCGTTGATGGCTGTTCTGCCTTTAATTCTTACTGCCTAATAAAGTGACTTTCCTTATTGAATTGCAGTTGCTTTTTTCACACCACTTTTCCAGTTTATCATTGCTGAGTTCTGATCCTGTCACGCAGCAATCTGATCACCCCCATCTTCTTTCTCCCTACCATGGTGTCATTTGCAGATTTAATAAGGATAGTCTCTAGTCCATCATCCAGTTGTTAACGAAAACACTGAACAGCGTAGGCTCGGATCAAGTCCCCATGGAATCTATTCTGAAACATACTTCTGTTTTGACAGCAAACCATTGATTCTCCCAGAGAATATTTCAACCAGTTTTACATTTAGCTGACATTTCCCCAGTTTGCCTATGATAATATCAAGTAAGAATTTCATGTCAGACACCATTACGAAGTTAAGATGTATAGAAGGAGCTTTAGATGGTGGGACACAGATGGAAAATGTGAGAAAATGGGTAGAATTTGGAAATATGAAAATATGGAAAAATGCTCTAATAAATACATTTTCTGGGTATGTTTTTGGCCTAGTTTTCTCAGGAAATGAGGTTTATGAGATTGGGTTGTATTCCTGTCTCTGTCTCCCTGTTAAGCTTTAGAAATTCCTGGCCGACCCTGGCCAAATTTGGTCAGAGGTCCACAGAGGTTCCTTGAGATGTGCAGCTGGGTGCAGGACAGCACCTTAGTGCCGTAACTTCCCTTTCTGACCTATCTATTGAGGTATTGCGGAAAGTCTTTAGTCTGAATTTAATGGGTATCTGTTCTGGTTTGTCTGCCAACTGGCCGGTCAGCCTGTAGGGAGCTTTGAACAAGCCACAGTACTGTTAATGCCAGTGTCTGCTTAAGAAAAGAATAGTTAGTACTTCAAAAATTGTGAAATACAACCAATTGGAATACAATTTCCAGCTTACTTAAATATTTATATGGTTCTAGCAGATCCAGGAATGAAGATTAAAATAAAACCTTTAATTTCTAAGAGGTAATATGGAAGTCTCACTCTTGGGAAGATGATTTGCAACTGGCTTGTCACTGTGGGCCCTATAAGTTATTATGATTTCCTCATAAAATATTGCTTTCCCGCAGATGGTTGTAAAATCTTTCTGGATGACATGTTTTCAAAGGAGGTTTCCCAGCACCAAAATTAGGAATTAATTTTTGACAGAACTGCAATCCACTGAATAGATAACAAATAAATTTCAGCGCTTAATGCATGGCAATTTATGGTGGGTAGTTATCTGCTAACTTCATGCAATGATCATATGTCTGAATATAGTTTCAGAAGAAATTTTGCTCATATCTTGATGAAGTGTGTTCAGATGAGCAGATCAGACTGGGTGCTGCAGAGTGGGGTTTGAATTCATCCTAGCGTAGATACCTTCTCACACGAAACTAGAACCATTTATGGTTTGAGAGCTCCATCAGCCAATGGACATATTGGCAAATGTAGCTTAAACAACTCCAAAATAAACAAGAAAGCCCTCACCTGTAGGTATTTCCTGAATAAAATGTCTGTCTTTTTCAAAAACTGTTCTTTTTCCTGTTGTAAAAAGACTTTTCAAGTGTGGTTTGGGTATAAGCTGGTGCAGGTCTAGATGGGTATATGTGTATTCAGAGCTTTGATTTCTTTTTCTTTTCTGGAGTTGTAAACTCTGGCTGTTCTAATTAATTATGCAGTGTATAATAATGCATTAAAATACTAGTTTTAACCAGTTGCAGTTTAGGTAATGTATAAGCAATAGCAATTATTAAGAACTAAAGCTGATTTCTGGAGGCACGAGGCTGAGACTGGCTGTATGACCACCCCACGTACCATCACTCCTTGTAAAGCAGAGAGCAGACTGGAGCAGAGATGGGCCTTTAGATAGTACATCTTGGTTATCTCCTGCCACTGAATTACACAAAGGTGAGTTATTGAAGATGGTGAAGAAATCCTAATAATTGATTTACAGGTTTTCCATGAACTTTGCAGCTTCTCACTAGTGCTATTCTGACTCCAAATGCCCTGGCAAAAAAATCAGGTTCTGTATAGAAGGTCTAAGTTGGTAGAAGTGAGAGGAGTCTGTTATGGTGAGAGGTTTTAGAAGTGGGATGTTGAAAGACTAAGGAAGGAGGCAGGAATCATTGCAAAATTCAAGAGGAGGAAGTGGAGAGGAAATGGCTGGAAGAGGAAGCAGAAGATGCACTTGTGGTCAGCTAGGAGGTCAGAGGGAGAGGGGAAATAAAGTTCAAACAGGAAAAGACTGCATTTGTTCTTAGTATTAAACAAATGGCATGTTAAGGAATTAGTACAAAATCGAAGCATTTCTTTAAATGAATGGTGTTAGAGCTCGAAGGCCATAATAACGCATATAATTTTACTTTTAACCCTGAATGTGGGCTTTGATGTCAAATTGCACCTCCTGGTTACATTTTTAAAGGTATTGGAAACTAATTTTGGGATTTCTCTTGGCTTTAGACTGTAACTTTTCTGCCCTTTTTTTCCCCCCAGAAGTTTGTGTGCTTGGGGGAAGGGAAAATCCAGACAGAAAATTACCCACTTTTGTATAGAAACATTAGGAAGTAGGTTTTTATGCAATAGTTTACTGAAATACCTTTAGTTTTGCCAGTAGATGTCACTGTGGATAAAAAATACCAGTGCTTAGTAGACAAAGGAGGTAATTTGCTAAATGAAAATTCATCCTTTGAAAGTAGATTGGGGGGGAAGAATTTTTTCCTAAAGAAAGACTTTTTGCCAGCATATAAAAATGGATTTCTTGCCAATCAGAACATCTGTTCTTGCCCGCTACAATCCTGGATTTTTTTGTTATCTTCGCCTGACTTGGGTAAGTTCATGGCTTTCTGTCTGACTTCATCGGGGTGTCCGTGTATGAGCGCGCTCCTGTTCAGCTTGATGTTGAAAGCGTTTAGTGTTTGGAGGATGCTTTAATAAGCACCAGTTGTCGCTGCAGTGTGTGTGTGCGGGGAATTGGACATGGAGGAAGTGGCTTCATTAAGGTTGATTTGGAGGGGGGAGCAAGATGAGGAAAAAAAATTGCCCCTATGATTGGCTGGGAGAATAGCTCTGAATTATGGGATCCATCTGTTTCCTGTAATGAATTCATAAACCCATCAAACAATGACCTGAACGAATTGCTGAAGGAAAAAAATAATACACTGGCATGATATGTTTAACGCAGTGAGGCATTGGCATTGTATAATCAAAAATTCTTCTCACATCCAGCACTTTGTAATGGAGCTGCTGTGTTTAATAGAAGCTGTAAATAAATCCTGTCACAGTAGCAGCCAAGAATGCGTTTCTGGGTTTAACTGTTTCTCTTCTGGAATGTCTGGTCCTCGCAGGCTTTAGAAACGCAAGTTTTATAGAGCTGGAGAGGGGGATTCTGAAATATGGAGAAATGTTAATGAGGTGAATGAAAGGAAAAAGCTGCCATAAATCAGTATTATGTGGCTTAACCAGTTTCTTTCATTTATGCATGTTCTTTCCTTATGTCATAGAAATGTACTTAAAAGCTATTGTTGTAATTGAAATCTGTTAGACTGATCCTATTCATTATATTAATAAAATCCACCTACAATTGCTCGTAACACTTTTTTATGCAGTTGGGATTCCCGAGATTGTAATCATCAAAAAGCATATGGAGTAATTATTGGATTTGTTTGGGTAAAATTGGATTAAGAAGTTTAGATACCATTAAGTACTGATAATTATTACAAGCAAGCTCATTGTTTAGTATACGTACGGCTCTCAGAATGTGGAATAAGCAGATACCCATCACAAACATCTTAAGAGCAAGCAATCTCGAGGCTTTTATTTTACGCCTTTAATTGTATTTTTGCAAGAGGCTTTCTACTTAAATGTTTCTGCTGTAGCTGTTTAATCATGTGCTAGTTATGAAAATCACTTTGTATTAAATCCTTACCCCCATACATCTTAAATAATATTTTTAGCGTTAAATCGAATTCAGCCATAAAGGCTACATTTTAATTCCTGGATTTCAAGCAGCTGCCCACATCGCGTTAGCGGTGACAGTGTGTGACTTGCAGGTGAAAGGGGAGACGGGCTGCTCCTTCAGGGACTGGCAAGGGCTCTCTGTAGATTGGCAGGTCGGCCCTTGGGGCTGATTAAATGTATAGCGCACAGAGCATCAGTGTTCTCGGCAGCCCCCGCTGACCGCAGGCGCTGCCGTGCCGTACGCGCAAGGTTGCTCCCCGGTTCGCTTTTAGCCTCCGGTTTGCTAAAATGTTGTGTCTGTGTACGTTGGGTGTTGTGCAGGGGAGAGCCATCATCTCCAAATGCATCCGTTGCAGGAGGGAGAATGGCTAAATGGTTTATAAAGAAGCTCTTGGAGCTTGTATGACCATTAATAATTAGGAAATCTAATGTAGACACTTTGAACGGTAGCTGTTTCTCACAGTGCACATCAAATGAAAACTGCTGCTTAAATATTGCGAAGATGACTTTAATAAATGGGTGTTGAGTTTCTTCAAAGAATACAGTCGTATTGTCTCTGTAACATATATTCTCCAAATATTATTGCTGTATTTGAAGTCTAAATTTGAAGGCTAAACTCTAGCCTGATATAAAGCTGGAATTTGGGAATCGAGCCCATTCCCTTTTGCTTTATTTCCTGTCAATGGTGTAATTAAACGGTTATTTTCCAGCTATCATGATTTGTATACACAGTATTCTTGCAAGAGCTTCCATTTAAGTAGCCTTAAAGAGATTTTGATGTACAAAATTAAAAACACTGTGGTGATTAGAGGAAAAAGCAATAATATTAACACGCAGAAATATTTTTTCTAAAGTACAGTGTTTCTGGTATTTTGATTTTCTTTGTTCTTCCCTTTCATGTATGATTCAGATACGTAGAGGGAAACATTGTTTCTGACACTGAAACTGGGTTTCTCTGGCCACACCTTTGTGATGAAACAGCTTTGTCAATTTACATTAAAGCAAAAAGTGTTGTGTATTCTACGAGTTTACATTAGTAGTGGTTTGTATATATATGCACACATATTTGGAAGTATCAGATGTGATTTATATATACACAGTACTGAGAATATAATGCTTTTTAAAAAAGCAGCCTGCCTTGCGCTCTGAAATACATTTCAAAGTAATTAATATTCCTTAAGAAGATCTGGGGGCCAGGCAAATACTGCCTCCGCTGGCGTTGTGCCAGTTAGTGAGTTTAATGCTCTTGCACACTTTTTTAATTCCATGGAAAAATCATTTATTTATTTAAAAAAATAGGCAAATCGAAGCAGGCTCTATTTTCTCACTTTGCCACGTGGTTGTCCTTTCCAGCCTTTATTCCCCAGCGGATCAGGACCTTGGAGTACTTCAGTGTTTGGTGGCCAGGGCTGGGCTGGCTTGGTGAGACACTGGGTGGCAGTGATGGAGGGGGCAGTCCTTGTCCTCACCTGGCTGCTGCCTCTGCACGTCCCCTTTCCCTCCTCTTCCCTGGTCTGCCCTCGATCTGCTGGCACGAGGGCTTGTGTGGCTAGTCTGTATCCGAGTTGGAGAAACTCCCTGGCCAAACTGGTTTGTTATTTTTGGTAGATCAGACTGTCTGGAGTGCTGTTTCTGAGTCTTGTGGCCATGGGCAAATCACATACAGCTTCATCCTTTGCAGAAGTAGTGAGTACTTGACATTTCAGTGTTGGTAAACACTTACATCTCTGTAATAGTAATAATAGTAGTAGGTAAATGCTTACCTCTCTGTAATAATAGTAGGAGTAGTAGAAATAATAATAATACCCCAAGATCTCTAATTTTCCCTTCTCTGCTCTCCATTTCCCAGATGAAATGGAAATGTACACTCTGTTCAAAAACATAAAGTCTGATGCTATTTTAATTATCCTTTCATTTTGTCAAAGCAAGCAAAACTAAGCAGGGGTTGGGTTTTGGTACCATTTCAGGTTTGGACAACAGGCACTCTGATACGCGCATCCACAAGTCTCAGGCGGTGCAGCCTTCCCAAAGCCGGGAGGAGGGGTGGTGAGAGCCTGAGCCCGTGTTTTCCCTGCGGCAGGTTCGGTACCCGCCGACTGGGCAGCGGTGGTGGTGGTGGTGACCCGCAGAAGCTCTGCATGCCCCCGCGGCAGGCTGTCCAGAGAGCTGGGGAGGGATTTGTCTCCAGAGGGACTGCTGTTCAGTGACAGGATCGCCTTAATTCATAGGCTATACTACAGTGTTTTTGAAGGCCAGGTGGAATGGTAAAGTCAACAGGACTTAACTAAAAATAAGTAATATCTGGAAGCATGAGGGTGACAGATTTATTTATATTGTGGAAACAAAATAGTTTTCACGTACATGTTGAAGATGCAAATTTGATATTTGAAATCAATTATTCTGCATTTTGTAACATTTTTCATCTACTTTTCTAATTGTCAGAGTTCAGATAAACTGTTTGTTTCCAAAGCTGGTGATATGTCTTGAAAAGGCAAAGAAGGGGGTTTTTTTTCTGCTCTTCACATGTTACTGGCACTTTTAAGGTTTTTTTTTTAATAGTCAAATTTCCTTTTTTGTTCCTTTGTTCACATAGGCGAAATTGTTTACGCTTCCAAAGTAAGTCTTGGAGAAGCAAAGCGCTGATGGTTGTTGTCAAATTTGGCATATTTTTGCGTGTCCAAGTCTCTGCTGGCTTTAAAACCACCCGTGCCAGTACCTTGGTGCCTGTTCATTACTTCTGTTGTGGAAGTCAGTCGGTTTTCCAGGAGTGTCAAAGCCTGGAGAGAGGCTGAGCACTGGTTTACAGTGTATGTACAATGACACGAGATGCAATTCTGCACTTGTTGGACATACTTGTGATGAGCTGGAGGAGTATTCGGTTCTGTGTGTCCAGGAAGCCCTGCGGGTTTCTTTCTTCTGGGTGGCTCTGGTAGATGCTGCCAAGTGAGCTGAACAAACCCGAGCGGTCCCCAGCCGGTGCTGTTCCGCTCTGCTCCTGGTACCCCCACCCTGGCTCCCTCGTGCCTGTTCCTGAGGAGACCCGGCACTGCCCACCTCTCCGTGCCAAGCTGCGCAGGCAAAGTCCTCTGCAGACCAGGGTGGGTCTGGCCTGCTCATTTCAGGCAAGGTTAGTATGAGGCGTATCAAATGTATGCCTGGAGTGCAAATGCAGAAGACTGGGATGTCCTGAGATGCTCGATACAAAGGTTTAGGTAAAGACTACAAGAAAACAAAAGCTTTGCGTGAGTGCTGAATAAGCTGGTGGATCAGGTATTTTAAGTTGGTTTTTGGGAGATCATTGGAAGCCTGAAAATTTATGCTTTCATGGCTAGAGGTGGTGTGATTTGATGTTAATATTAGCAATCTTGCATCCAAAACTGAAAAACTGCTGAACTAGAAAGGCAGTGGGTGCTCTAGATGGGTGCAGTAGCTTGTCGTACAGTTCAAATGAGCATTCTGTTCAATACTAAATTGTCACGTCTCCTCTCTCTCCTCCTCCATCCTGTTTTAAACTATATGGAAGATTTGTTACAGTAAGGAATAAAAGGTTCCAGTACTGTAACAGGCAATGCATTTTGCCTAAGCAGAGAATAACCAGAATTTATCCTTATTTTTAAAACTTGATGCTGTTTTAATTCCAGTACCGTTTATAGGACATTGTATTTTGTCCCGGTAGTAAAGAGGAGGCTAAAACTATGGAAAAGGAACAGTTGAGACACTATTTCAAATGTTTAAAGGTTTTAGACTTGAAAGATTTAAGAAAAGCTTGTGCTGCTCTTGTGTGGAAACACTAATGTACAAATAACGAAGAAATTATTTCTCTGCAAATTTATGTCTTCAGCCGATCCTGCAGTCTGGTCAGCACACTTATTAAATCAGAGAGAAGATGCGATGTGCTGAGCTGTTCTTCCTGTCCTAGTGTGAACTGGTCGGCGGGGTTGGGACCTGCCGCGGATGCGCATTGCACGTGCTGGGCAATTAGTACCCTTCTGTGAAAGACAAAACCCTTTTTATCATTAAAAATAGCGCTAACGTTGATTGAAATAATGTTCCTGCTTTACACATTGGAATGCATTTTGCAGCTGGAGTTAAACGCTTCTTACTGCAGATGAGAAGGTTTTCCTTTAGGCACTTGTGACATGTGCAAGAATGGTGTAGGTTCGTTTGGCTTCGTCCCTGCTCACCTGTGCCCTTGCAGATGTGTAACTTGGTATAAAACTGAAATGTGGTTTACTTTTTTCAGTTACTACATCTCAGCGTAGAAATGAGAAGCGCTCTGCAGAAAAACATTGTTAGGTAGCTTTGCAAAGTGCGGCAATGGTTTTTGTGCTCTTCAGTGGAGTATGGAAACTTGGTGTTTTTGTAAGACACTCAATTAAAAAACTATCCCCCCAAAATAGACTTGTTATGGCAAAAGAGTTGTGTAACTCACCCGCTCTTCCCAATGAAAGGAACTAATTATGATCAGAGTTTTAATCATAATTTTTGAAAACATAAGGCCCATATTTCTGAAGTCCTTAAAAATATTTATTGAATAAATTGCCTGCAAGCATGATGTTGTTTTTTTTTTTAAATCCCAATATGCAGAACATATTTGTGCATGATTGTAGGTACAAAGTATTTGCACATGTGTCTGCAGATTGGCTTAGGGCAGGAGTAATACAAATTAAAAGTTTGCAAGTAAAGATTCTTAAAGTTTTTTGTTATCTGGAAGCTNAATTTGCATATGTGTCTGCAGATTGGGTTAAGCAGGAGTAACACAAATTAAAAGTTTGCAAGTAAAGATTCTTAAAGTTTTTCGTTATCTGGAAGCTTTTCCCCCTCTCTAACAGACATTCCTTTTCAATTAAATTAATTTTCTGAAATTCAGATTTCACAGCATGCTACTTTCTGTGTCCTAATAACTCGTCCAGTTTAAAAAAAAGTTACTTTGTGCCACTATTTCTTATTTAATAACTATATTTTTCTGCACGTTAGTTGAGCAAAACAACAATTATTTCTAGCCATCCTTTTATTTATTGGGCTTTTATTTACTGTTCTAGTGTTCTTAGACATCTTGTTTTGAGAAGAATCCAAGATGTCTTAGAAATGCTGGAAGTGAAAACATCTAAGTTTTTTCACTTGCTCTGTTGTAGAGGTGATAGGAAATCAGTGTTTTTCTTCTTAGTGTTGTACTTTCCTAAATCATATTTAATATAAACACCCAGGCGCATACACATTGGTATATGAGAGCCATTTGAGTATTTCTGTGAACTTGGTTGCGTATACACGAATTGTTCGGTCTTCAGCCTATGTGCTCTCTCCTCTCCTCGTGCAGTGGGTACCAGATATTTATAGAAAACAACTTCTCTGTTGTGTGCTGCTGACTCCTGCCGCAGCCTGGGGTGTGGGAGGTGGGTGAGATAAGGCCGGGGGGTGTCACAGTGCAAAACAGCCGTGTGGGCTCGCACAAAGCGCTGGGTGTGAAGCCTTTATCAGCTCTGTTCTGGTACATACCTTTTACAGCTGTACATAATCAGTGTTTTTAGAGGTAGATTTCCAAACTGTTACATAAAATGTTTTGGGAGGCTACATACATAGTAAACTAGCCCTGAGTTCTGGTCATAACACTTTTCTATTTAGAATATTTTTTACAGTCGATGTTTTGCCAACTGTTGTTTGGGAGACTGAAAAACATTATCCCTTTGCTCAGTTCCAGGGAAAAAAAAAAGACAAAACACAACTTTTCTGATATTAAAGGAATGTTTCTTTCTGTTTTGGTTTTTTTTTTTTGTTGTTTTAATGTAGTGCCAGAACCTATTAAGACCAGTTTAAGCCAGCCCCAACCTGCCGGTACCGGTACCAGTACTTCCACCAGCACTATTACCAACAGCAGCAATGGCAAGCGTGCGTCTGCTAATGGGCAGCAGGCAGCTGCCTCCCGTTACCTGCCTCGTGAGGTGCCTCCACGCTTCCGCCAGCAAGAACAGAAGCAGCTCCTAAAGCGGGGTCAGCCACTGCCTACTGGGACTCTCACCGGCACCAGCCCAGCACAAGGTACTGGACAAGCAGGGGCGAGTCCTCCTCCGCAGCAAGGAGCAGGTGGACAGCATCATCCCAGTAAGACCCAAACCGGTAAGAATCGAAACCCAGTGGGATGTCAGCTGGTGTTTTATGTAGTTACGCCCTCCACTGTTAGCATGGGTGTTGCAGAAATTTAAGGAATGTGAAGAATTGTCTTAAAATAGCAGGATTTAAAGTGAAGTGTATGCTGTTGCTCTTTTTCTTACAGAATATATAATATGTCATTTCTTGGATCCAGTTCTAAAACGTTTTCTTATTTATTTAGATGCTCAGACCTGTGGGGTCTCTTTCCATTTTTTTTCTGTTTCATTGGTGATTATAATGGATATGATCTTCAGGACATTCAAATAATCCTTTAGTGATCGTTCTTGCAGAAGAATTGTTAATTTGGGTATTTCCAAGTTTTTGACTATCATTTTGGCAATTTTAGTATCCTTTAAAGAGAGTTTTGCCTATAGCTATATGTAAATCAAAAATGGGAACTTTGCTTATGTTGTGTTGTGGCACTTTTATGCCTTTATTTGCTTATGCTCTCAATTGTTATGTTGTCATTAGGAAAATAATACTTTGGGAGAAGTAGTTCAGTCTGTTAGGCCTTTCTACCACTTCATTCCATCCTTTGCAGGTAGACACACCAACCTTCTTTTGGCTATTGGAAATGGCATATTGAGGAGTAAGTCTTAGCTACCTTTTTTCCCCTGAAGCTGCTGATGAGAAAATAAGAAGCAGTCTCGTCTTATGCGCCTTCTGTGCTAGAGATCATGTAACTTTTACTTTTACAGTGGAGATGACCTTAGTCAGTAATTGGTATAAATAACCTTTTTCATCACTGCTGTATATGTATGTTGTGTTAGGCAAAGCAGGGAGCGTTCTAAGGGACAGTTATCTACAGCTTAGAAAAAGTTATTTGGACTAAGTCACAAGAGGGGTTTGGTATCTTGAATATCAGTAATTTCTGTATGATCTCAAGTGTTGCTCATTATCACTCATGCTGTCAGACATCATAAAATTTGGATCTGAACTGTCTGCAGTTTTTCCCCTGGGGCATTAGTGAATCTGTCACTATTTTTGCTATGCTTGCTGCTGTGATACTGAACTCCAGCAGAGAAAATTATTTGGTGTTGGCTTTAGAAGTTTTAGTTAGATAAGAAAATAATCTCTTTCAGAAATTATAGCTTTTGTGGTTATCGAGATGCATTTGAAAATATTACTCAACTACTCCCCAGAAACACAAATCTGAAAAGGCAAAATAAAACAATTGTTTAGTTACTTAAAATGTTGTTGTTTTAGTGAGGCGAGGAGGTTCTGCTTCTGTATTTTCGAGTATTTGGCTTTAGTGAGATGGAAAGTAATCGGTTCCCACCAGTTAGAGTGGCGTTCTCATCTTCTTTGCAGATCACAGTTCAGCAGGGATGGTGGCTGACATTTATGGCTGCTTTTTGATTTCAAGGTGTTTGTTAACTGTCAGATTAGTGTTCAGGGTTAGATATATTTATATATATAAAAATGTATATATGGAGAGATGGTTTTTATTTTTGGAAATCTGTTTATTATTTATATGGTAGAGACAGATTGACCAGCTCAAGTGGCTCAGGCTGGCTGAGGGTCAGTATTAGACTTCTTCCAAGCATCATTATAGAGGTATCTGAAACATCTTTGTTTAGTCTTTAAGAAACATACTGTAGGTCATGAAACAAAGTCCACTGTAAATCATAACATAATCTATAGAAGAACTTAGCTGGAGAGCATAGTAGTAGCTGTCTGACTTTGATCTTGCCAGATGCATTTGTACCTCGAGGGTTTATACTTCTTTTCCTGATTCCTATTTTAAGTTGCGGTATAAAATAAGCACTTGTTTCTGTAGTTTGTCAGCCTGGCAACTCTCAGCAGATGTTTTACACTGTTGAATTAGTTTGTTTTTTTACTGTTACCGTTGGGAAAGCTCAGAATACAGTAAAAGCTAGTACAAACGGCAGGAGGAGTGCAGCAGGTTTTCCACTTCATATTATATTCCATATTGCATAAAAGAAGTTAACCCACATCAAATTCTTAGTAAAAGTATTACTTGCAAGCAATTAGTGCACAGACTCAAAATCATCAGGTTGTTGTTTATGTAAAGACAAAACAAAAGCTTTCAAGGGCACCTGTAAATCTGTGCACAGTTCTTAGAACAGGGAAGAGAATCTTAACCAAGCTAAATCCTTGGCTACTTTTTTTTGTCTGCTGAGAGCAGGAGGCTGTGTTTTGAGACTAAAATGGTTGCGTCTTCCTCATAGAAAGAACTCACTGAATACTGGAGCTCAGTGTGTTCGCTTTCCAGCAGGTGGAGCATCAGTTCATTTACTAACTACAAACGGTTACAGGAAAAAAAAAATTACTTATATCTAGCTCAGTTTATAACCACAACAGCTGTGTGCCCGGCTGCTTTGTGAGGCCGGGAGAGGAGTGGAGTATTTCTCACTCCTGAGAGACTGTTGTAGCTGTGCAATACGTATATTGACAGTCTTATTTAGTCTCTCATACTGGCTTCATCTTCACCTTGATGAGCACAAAGACCAAAGAAGTAAGAAGAGTACTCAGGGAAGGCCAAAACCTTTTCATCTCAGCTGTTAGGATTTGAGTAACTAATAGCATCCTTGGGATTCAATATCCTGAAAACCTCCAGCACTTAAGTTATGAATTTTCCATGAAGTTTAATTCAAACTAGGTCATATTTTTGTGAATATGAAAATAAAGAATTTTAAAAATGAGGATCCTGACTGAGCAATATATTGTCAGAAGGAAACTTCTTGCTTTCCTCCTTTTATCATCAGTGGGAACTGTATTCCTTTAAATGCCTGTTTTGTATTTAACTTTTACTTGCAAAGACTCTAGTAAATTACCTGGGGAAGTGAAGGGAAGAACAAAATAATCAAAGCTGTTCAGAAGAGAATTGCTATAGGTACCTGATCCACATATAATCAGGAATTTTGTCTGTCTGAACAGCGCCAGCATTGTAGAAGAGTGATCACTTCATGAACATTATTAGACATCTTCAAAGTCTAGAGGCGGTCAATAATACATCAGTGCTTAGGGCTGTCCCCCCCCCTCTGGTAAGCTGATTGCCTAACCAGAGCTTGTTAGACCTGTGCTGGATTCTGCCCAAGTGAGTCTCTGTATGTGGCTGCTTTATACTCATGATAAACAATAGTAACTTTCTTTTGATGGATGACCTGGTATTAATGAAAGAGCCCGGATCGTCGTTAGCTAGCATCTTGTATCCAGAAGGTGCTTAATGTAAATGCATGTCTGTAGCTTTTCTTTTTATAGGATCATATTCCTTCATAGTTAACTTGAAATTATGCAACCGCGTTCCTTCCAGTCCCTATTTATTAACTAGCTGGTTATGAGGAAGGCTGTTAGAGAGGCATTGCCAGCCTCTTCACTCTAAAAATCACACTATTTTGTCTCTTTATTCTCTTATCAGCAGTCTGTGTTATCTACTGCCTCGGCCTATCCAAAACACTTATCAGAACTAACTGCAATGTCATGAATTAAAAAGGATGTGTTCTGCCCATGTAAGGAAATTGGGAATTAATGACCACTAATATATTCTTTGTCAGGTTTATCATCTGGAAATACCAGTGAAGTGGCTGAGAGTAGTGATTTTCTGTTTCTTTCTTAAGGTAACCTGTAAAACATTAACTAGACAAACTGTTAAGAGAAGACATTAAAACATTTCGAATTGCTTAGAATATTTTAGAAATCTTAGCCCTTGAAAACAGTCTTTTATTCATTGTTAACTATTATGAAACTTATTTTCTGTAGTACTTCAGAGCAATTTCTGCAGAACAGTTATTTGTCTGGAACTTCTTTGGAGCTACAAAGTTTGTTCTTGACATGCCCCCTGTGTAAGCCTTGCCAGGATTACGCTGAAGGAAAGCTGTACCTGTAATTTATGAGCAGTATTTTAACATCTAGTCTAGTTTGTTATTTTTACTTAACAGATGGAGCTTTTAATCTCTTCCCTCCCCACTTTGTCAACTAACTCCAATAAATGTGGTGAATAGTTAACTTCCATCATTAAGGTGTGAGTCATTAAGAGAAAGATCCTTTTGCCATGTGATCTAAAAGAATCAAGGTAATTTCTGGAAACTACCATGGGAGATTAAAAATAACAAGTAATACATCCTTCTTTGTTTCTTTACAAATGATGAAGTTTGTATAGGAGTCTCCTGGCAACCGCTGTGTTTGATGATTATAAGAACAAAGATCAAAAGAAGTAATCAGGTTTTTTTTTTGAAGATGCCTTTCACTTTTCTGCAATTCAGCAACGTGAAACCAACATCCATCAACTCAAAAGAAATGTACCATGTCCTGCAGGAGTCATGATGAAACTTCTGCTCTTCTTTTGTATTGGCGAGTAGAGTATTTTGTGGAACAGATCTGTAACATATGTTTCCAAAGTCTAAAAAGAAATGGAAGCAAGTAATTCATGCAGTAGTTAAAATGAGAGAACACACAAGCATTGTGGGAACTGAAGTGTTACGCTTTTAATTTGCTTTATCTGTTGTTTTCTCAGAAGTGAGAATTTGACAGCAGTTACAGAGATTTGTTTTCCTAATGTGGGCTGATGCCAGATTCTGTGCTGAATTTTTCTCTTCTTTTCTACGAAGCTGGGAGCTTTATTTCATGTTTAAAGATTTCTTTAGCTGCATTTTGTGTATTCATGCTTGTGGCACAGTTATGTGCATGTTGAAGTAAGTGTTGTGGGCAGTTGGAAGTTGCTGAGTGCCATTGTGTGGCAGGTTAACTCTTCTTATAAATCTGCTTGTATTAACTTTGGTTTTGATAATTTTTTTAAGAAGCAAGATAAAAAAATGCTTACTGTTAACATCATGTCTGACAATGCTCATTTCAAACATCCAATCCTTCAACTGTGGGTTACTTTAGAGCTAATAGGGCAATTTTACACGGTTATAAAGTCAAATTTGGAGAAACGTTTTAGGGAGAGATAATATCCCTTAAAACCAGTAAATATAGTTGGAAAACACAGATAAGCTTTGACATACAGTTGTTTCATCAGATGTAGCAAAGTAGTAGTGACCTTCATGCTAAATGCACATTTGAGCAGTTGCCCAGTTTACCTTATTGTACTCTGTGATGGCTGAAGGTAAGGCATATATATGCAAAAGTAGTTCTGTGGCATATGAATAAAGTCTAATTTCAGAAGTCTGAAATAAGCTTTAGCTTGATTTCCTGGAGGCATGGCAAACAGGCCGGTTTTTGATAAATAAAGCACATGTGAAGACTGCCTTTATGGAAATGATTTGCTGAACTTCATTTCTTTGGACCCATATTCTGTAATTCCACTAGCAGAATATCTTTGTTGGCAAAACATTACTGTGATTTTGCTTTTAGTTGGAAAGTTACAGAATTAAAACCAGAAACTTTTAGAAATTGATTTATTCTGGATCTTCCGTAAGCAGTGTTTTCCATATGTAATAGTTAAAATACTAAATGCTATAAAGTAGAAATCAAGGATTAGATAGTATATTTATTTGCCTTGTTTGCACTTTCTTTGTATATAATTTCACACTTTCTGTAGCAAATACACTTTTTAAAAAGTGTACAACCTAATACCTGGAAGATGTTCATTTTTGTATCATGGCTGTTGATCTTGAATGAAGGAACTAGCATGGTGATGTTTCTTTGTAAACACAGAATTGGCTGTTTTTACTAATTCTGTAGAGGATAACTGTAGATAGCAAACACAATGCTTATCTGCAATAAAACTCCTAACAGTTTCCAATTTTTATGTCACTGGACTAGGTGTTGTCCGTTATTTGCAGAGCAGTTCACTGTACAGCCTGTCACTATACACAACATTTCTGCAATGTGGCTATGTAAAGTTTTCCCACTAGTGGGATCAAATTTGACGTCAGGCCATTTGGTTAAAAAAAATATGGAAATTACCAGAATTTGTTTCGATTACATCTTTTGCCAGTAGTCTCATCGAATTAGCGTTGTAAAGAGATGTTCAGGTACCATTGGGGGTTGCATGAGTGGTGATTACGTTTCTTTCTTCTGGTTTTGTTCCTCGGGGCTTTGTTTAGCATTTGGCAGTGCTTGTTGTCTGGTACCTGTCCCTGGAAATCAGGCAGTGTTACCAGAGGTCAGTAGTGACAGGTATATGTTTAGACAAAAGGAAGTTAAAAAAAAACATCGTACAAGGATGAAAATGTAGCAGTTAAGACGGAGATGGGATCTAACCAGTAGGTACTGTCTGGGTGTGCTCCTGAGCGATGAATGTCTTCTGAAATGCAGTAATGGGCAAGTCTGTGAGACTCTCCGCTAGTAAAGGGTTTTGTCTCCCATGTAAATTTAAAAAAATCCATATGATGCTTGGAATATAGATAGAGAAGTAGCAACCGCTGTGTAGCACAAATACGGGCATTATGAATGAAAAATGATGGTAAAAACTCATCAGTAAACTAATCCTTGGAATGAATTTTTCTGTATTGTGTATGTTATCTGACATCAGGCAGCAGACCGTGAAAAATAAATCTGCTGCCTCAAATCTATTTGACAGTGATTAGAATTTTTCACCGGGAGAAGGAAAACTAGAAATCTATAAAAGGATAAATAACTGAGATGCCTTTATAGTTTTGCTGTCCTCGCTTTCAAAGAGCGGGGCTGTGCGAAAGCATCACGACTCGAAGGGCACTGCTTTTGCTCTGGAATCAGCAGACTTGTGCCCTGCCTCTCACGGCACCGTAGGTGGCTGTGCTGCGGCGATAGCCGGGCCGGGAGCTGCCCGGGTGCCTCGGGAGAACGCTCAGGAGACCAAGAGTCTGGCAGGTTGTTAAAATGTGCAGATGGCAGTTTTCTGACAAAGCATGTGAAGAGACCGAGTAGCAGGACCTGTCTCTGACGGTGGAGAAGTAAAAGGTAGACAGCAACTAAGGTCAAAATAATTGGGGAAATAAAAGTTTAGTCCTTGGGAAAAGCAGAAGGGCAGTAACATCATGTGAAAATTACCAGAAAGCTGAATTTGTACAGCTCAGGAAACAGGTATGGTACTACAAGAAACAGAAAAACCACAGAGCTTTGTAGCTATTAGGGGAAAAAAAAACAAAGAAAGAGCAAAAAGATAACAAAAGATAACTACTTCCAGCAGTAAAAGGAAGGCCAGTGGAACTGGTCTGATGTTCAAGAAGGAGAACTATTGACAGATGGCATCAGGAATACTTAAATGCCTTTTCCTTTCATCTGTAAACTAGTGATTGACTTGGAACTAAGGCTGCAGTGAGTTAGAGTACTAAGGAAATAAAATGTTTCCAATTGTCTGGAAGTGATGAAATTCACAGTAGACTACATTGAGGATGGGTTGGAGCAGTCTGGCCCACCCGGCGGCATTCCTCCAGAGTGAGAACTAGAAAACAGAAAATAAAACAACTGATGTTAAAAGGTGAGAAAGGAGAAACTGAGGAATTACAGATCAGCAGAATCTGCTAGAATTCTAGGAAAAAAATAACCACAGCAGCTATTTCTGTGCGTTTAGAACTTGGCAAGAGAGAAGCAGAGAGCCACCGTGGGTTTGTGGGGAGCAGGTGGTGCCACAGGAGAGTAGTTCCCTGTCAGCAGCACGACCGGCACTGCAAAATGGGGGGGGAAAGTCAACTTCATACAGCCTTTGACAGTGTCTCAGAAGACTTTCTCGTGATGGATGTGTGGTGGTGTAAATAAGTGGGAAGTATAAGATGAAACTATTGTGAGAAGTGTCATAGCTGCTCGGGAAAGCTGTAGACAGAGTAGCTCTCAGTCCTGACTGGCAAAATGAGAATGTTTAGAGTGAGAGTGCAAATTTGTACTCTTTGGTATTTGCATCAGTCTTTCAGCTGTAAACAACAGCCTGCATTACATTTTTTGAATGATATCAAGCTGGAGAAGAGTGCAAGGCAACTGCAAGATAAAATTACAGTATGGAATAGTGGTGACAAAATTGTATAATTGAATAAAAAATAAAGAAAAGGGACAGGTACTTTATTTTGGCCAGAGCAGCTCTGTACGCAAATATGGTTACATGAATATCACTCTGCAAAAATGGGTCTGGCGTTGGTCACAGGGTAAACCAGATTAATGGTGTCACACTGTTGAAAAGATGACAGACGTACTGAGGGATATGAGCAGTTATTGCTTCCCATGAGGCACTTCTGATAAGGTGTCTGAATATTGAGTCCAGTTTGGGGTCCTGTGCCTTCAGAAGGAAGGGAACCAGCTGGAAGCAGTGCAGAGGAAGGCTTAAATTTCAAGAAGGAAGATTTAAGGTTAGACATTAGGAAAACCATGCCGGTATGAAAGCTATCTTAAGAGGTGAGAGAGAGCAGTTGGGCATGTGCCGTCTCTGGTGGAGGGCTTCCTTGGTGGGGTGGGCAAATGTCACTCAGTGCGTGTCAGGAATGGCTGCTTAGATCAGGTGAGTGCTCTGCATAACCTCTCAAATCCCCTTTTTTGGTCTTCAGGTATCCGTAAGGATTTCAAATTTATCACGCGCGTGATAACGGCGAACGTGCCGAGGTTGCTACAAGACGGGACACGTGGAAGGGGACAGACGCTCTGGGCCAGCGTGGGCTGGAGTGGAAGATGTGCTGCATTTTGCCCCCAAAATTTGGTGGGGGCTCTGACTCTTCCTTGGGGTTCTGCATTGCCCTCCTATGTACCCCTCACTGGTAAACACAGCCCTCTTAATTTGGTGCCCTTTATAAGCACCTCTCTCCCTAAATTGAAGTTGATTACTGGAAGCTTATGTTATTAATAAGAAAAAATACAAAGAATATGGGATTGTGACTTATGTTCTCTTCCAGTTTTGACATAGCATTTTAACTAATGGAAATTTCAATCATGTATAGCTGGTATTAAAGGAATGTAGTAAGCCGCAACGGTACTTTCACTTTAAAGATATTGCAAAATTGGCCCTCAAGCTTAGTTTCTGGATGCATTTGAAATAGTTTTCTGAACAGAAACAAAACCAAACAGATTTGATTTTCATTCATGATGAGGTTAAACCCGTCCGGTATTCAGAGGCTATTGCAAAGAAACAGAGAATAAATGTCTTCAGAAAGAAACCAACTGTTTTCAGGAGTACTTTAGTGGAACAGTTCTTGAGCCAAGAATAGCAGCAGGGATTGTGCTTTGGTAGTGAAGTGGCAGCGATTCGGAGAACGCAGCCAAACCTTTAAAGGGACATCAGTCGTGTGCGATGCGGTGCAGAAGGGTGAAACTGCTCAAACGAACACCTGACGAGGATTGAAACAGCAAATTTAAAACGTGCTCCATTTACTGTGTAATTAATATGTATTTGGGGCAGATAGGAGGAGGAGGAGGGAAGAGCAAGGAGGTGAGGAGGGGAAATAATCGTAGAGGTGTGTGTTAGACGTACTGGAAGTTTGTGTGTAAATTACCCCTGGAGATTTGTATATATGCACTGATAAAAGTTCACTAGGTGTGTGCTCAGAATTTGTGATGATATTTAGGTCCTGAAAACATTAAGCTGCCCCCCCTCCCCCCGTTCCGTTCACACTCTGTGTGTTGATACGTCTTAAACAGAACCGGTGCCGGCGGGTGTTCAAAGATGGTGGGTCCCCTTCTGCGGGCGGCAGACGCGCCGTGCGCCGCGCTGGGCTCTCCGGGGCGGTTGTTCTCTGCGTTTATAAACAGCAGCGCCTTTGATTAATACACTCTCGTGTTTGCCACTTGGATCTTTTTTAGATAGAGGCAGGGAAGTCATTACGGGCTTGGCGGTGTGCCAATACGCGGCTGGGACTCGGGCTGCTGCTCGCCCGCTGGCGGGAGCTGCCGCTGGGGCAGGGGCAGGCAGGGGCTGGGGCAGGCAGGGGGAGGCAGGAGCTGTGGCGGGGGCAGGCAGGAGCTGCAGGCAGGAGCTGTGGTAGGAGGGGGCAGGAGGAGGCAGGAGCTGCAGGCAGGAGCTGTGGCTGGGGCAGGCAGGAGGGGGCAGGAGCTGCAGGCAGGGGCAGGCAGGAGTGCAGGCAGGAGCTGCTGGCCGGGCAGGCGGTCGGCATCGCCCGCGTCTTCTCTTGGCTGACTTTCAAAAGCAGCCAGGGTGCTAATTGTAGCTGGGTCCTGAAGTGAAAATGTTTTGTGACAGTTGAAAGAATTTAAAGAGGAAGGAAGATCCGGTTTAGTGTCAGCTGCAATTAGATAATCAAAGCTTAAAAATCCCACTCTGTCGCTCCCTTCACCTAGAGTTGCAGAGCGCGGGGAAGGGGGAGGAGGGCATTTCCATCGGCGGTGCCACCGGGGCCCGGCCGAGCTCGCAGGTCGTCCGGGCGCACGCTTGCACAGAGAGATTTTCTTGGCAGCTCTACAGGATGAGGCTCACACTGTACACAGCCGACATATTGAAGCCGAGAGCCCTGGAGAACGTAGATGCAGGAGTAGAAACAGCTCCGCACACAATGTAGCGTCTCCTAGGATGGTTGGGCGGCTCCTTTCTTCAGGTATTTTATTACCCGTCAGCCCTTCTTAGAGCCAAAAAAAAAAAGAGAGAGAGAGAGAAAGTAACCCTAACCCTGAGAAAATAGCATCTGCGTCTGTTAAATCAATTTATTACATAACATTTGAGGGAGAGCAGCAGCACAGCGTCCTGAGCTTTTGGCTGCATTTCAGGTTTGATAAAATGGCGTCTTCGCAGTGAGCTGCTTTGCTAAAGATATGTTGCACGGAGCAGAAAAATGCAATTATTCGGTGTTTTCTGCTGCTGCTTTTGTTTTGGAGAGGCGGCGTTTAGCGGAGTCTACTAATAATGAAAAATGTTGTTTGTTTTTGCTTGTTTTCTTAACGCATTTAAAAGCTTTCAGCATCAGAGGAAGGGAACTACATTTTAATGTCGTAGTGCAGAAAATTGAAACAGGATAACAGGCTTTCCCTCTTGTGTACTTAACTGTGCTTTAGTTTTAAAATAAATAAAGCTGCTTTATTCAATGCTTCCATCTCTTTTCTGTCGTTCCACATTATGTACGCTATTCAAGATTTCAGCTTCCTAACATCTGTGAGACTTGTTGTAAGTTAGCTTCAGACAGATGACAATTTTCAAATTTGTCCTCAGCCTCAGCCAGCATATGCATAGAGCTGGATGTAGCAGGGAACCTGAAATATTAGCCCCACAATTCCCAGATTTTCTACTGTATTATGTTTCGTTCTTCAGAATAGTTGCTTGTGTCACCTTTTCTTTTTATGAAATTAGCATATGTTTGATCTAGCACTTAAAATGTTTCTGGTAATTCCTATTTAATTCAGATTTCAAAAAATTAATGTATAGTCTTTTAAAGATCTGCTCATGTTGAATTGAAGACTGTTTCTTTTGGAGGGAGAAAGTAATGTGCCATTTTTTTCTCAACTTCCTACTCAAAATCACTGACCTTTTGTGTGACAAGTGAAATCCCCGGTAGGACTGTCACTGGCCTTTGGGATTTTTCTCTTCTGCATGTCAAAGCAAAGAACAACGTCTGTAATCTGTCCTTTGGGCAGGACAGGGCGAGCCAATGAATCTGGGTGTTGTTACGCTGACTAACATGAATTCAAAAATAAAGCTCGTAACAAGAGAGGGGGTCACTGTTAGATCTGATTGCAAATTGGATGAGCAAAACTTATTAATAATGTGGTTCTCCTTAAAAGTTTATCCCAGGCTTTGCCATTTCGCACCCTCTCTGTACTTCAGTTCCTAAATCAGCTGAACATTATATTATAGTTCAGGATGCATAATTCTACTGCGCAGCATTTGAACTAATTGTTGCAATGGAAGTTACGAAGATACAGTTACTTTTAATGCAACTGAATGAAAATGTAAAATATTATTGTAAATGACATTTTCAGAGAAGGATTGAAATTCTGGATAAACTGCTTGGACAGGCAAAGTATTTTGCTTTTTGAAGAAATGCATGCAACAGCTCCCATTTCACTCTACTTGTACTTTGGATTTGTAATCTATGTAAACATTAAACTGATCTTGCAGCTAATGATTCATATTCATTATCAAACACAGCCAACAATGTTTGCTATTTTTAATAAGTATGGTAAAGTATGTTGGGTAAAGTAATAACACCAGCAATCTCCTCCTGTCCCATTAAGGATATTATTTAAAGTCAAAACCAAACCCTCAGGCTTTTTGGTAACACTGATGAAGGCTGTGCATTTTTCAGGTATCATGTGATTGCAATTTGACAGAAGTTATGTTTAAAACAAATTTGAGCTGTTATTCTTGGTATTAGATTAATTTGCCCTTCCCGATTGCTGAAGAAACATTGTTAATTAAAGGAATCATATTTTGTAGAAGATGCATAAGTAAGATTTTCAAACACAAAGTATTGATTTAAAAATCACTTTCACTTTGCAGTGTACCCACACTGGGATTTGGTAACATGACATACCTGTGGTTCCTGTTCCTGGTGCTTTGTTCAAAACCTTTGGTCAGTTCACAGAGGAAGGATAGAAGTGCTTCTGGTGGACTGCAGTGCTTTTATTTCTGATCTTTGCATAAATAAAGAGGAACTGATTGTTAAGAATTTTTTTAATGGGTTTCCCATTTCAGTCTTAACAGGTTTGGGAAAAAAAAAAAAATACTCGCCATTTCTATGGAGTCGGTTGCCTAGAAAGTTGGAGGAAATCTGTGTTCCAAAAACCCCTCAAACTTAACAAAAAATTCTCTAGATTTAATCCTATAAAATATTTTACTTTCATTATTTTTCCCAAATGTTTAAAGTCCTTAGAGATAAATTACGATTGTGTTGCTAGTTGTTTAATTTATAGGAATGAACTCCTTTTACTCTAGAGAAAATGGAAAAATGTATTTTGGTTATTTGCTTCTAGAGACAAGAATGTAAAAAGTCCTCTCTTCAGGATCAGTTCTGTACTCAAACTCTGTTATGTTTGTCCAGCAGCGAAGTCAGTTTTTGCAGCTTTCTGTTTATATTATGAAATTTTTTTTCATTCTTTTTATTTTATCTGTCCTGTTGACAGGTACGCTGCTGCTTGAGGGGGCGCTTGCTTATTTTGCCACCTAAAAAATTATTGTAATCCCTATCAAAGTAACCACTTGTGGATTAGTCAGTGCTTGTTGTAAAGGTTGTAGTCTGAATCTCAGTCAAAGAAGCTATGCTGATGGTACACAGAAGCGAGTAGTCGTGGAGTTGCAAACCCTTGAACGGCAAAGGGGTTTGAGCTGCACGTGTGCTGCTCCCGAGGCGCACACACTTGGTGTGCAACTGGCCGGAGTGGATGTGCTTATCCCAACTGAGGCGCTTGGCCATTTTCTGCGGTCATCTCTTGGTTTCTATAGTTCCCCCTCATAATTTTTTTTCTTCTTGTTTCTCTGCCTGGTCATCAAAACCCTCATATCTTATTTAATGAACCATTTTGCTCCCTACTCTCGGGAATCTGTTTTGTCATCTTCCTCTTCCATTGCCACCCCCTCCCTTTACTTTCTGTCTCCTGAGTTCTCTCAAACTTGAGCATTGCTTTAACCACCATCTTTGGGGGAGAGGAGAGAGAAAAAGAAACGATTAAACAAGCAGCTGCTTTTCATCTCATCTTGTCAGGCCCTAGTGTGGTTTTTGTGAGTATTGCGACGTCTTGCACTGTGCTCTTGATCCTTCTTCACAAACCTGCCCCGCACACTCTCGCTTGCCTTGGGCAGCACCGGCGTTCTCCCCAGCACTTGCATATGTAGCTTAGGTTTTGGCTTTGACAAGACCTTTTTATTGGAACAATGTATTTCAAGCCACTTTTAAATCTCTCTGTCATGTCTGAAATGTAGTGCCGAATCTCACCACCCACAGTGTTGAAAAAAAATTTTGTGAACTCTTATCTGATTCCTCGGTTGCCTCAGCTTCTTATCTTCTGGCCTGGACTGCTGCTGCTTTTTCTCTTTGTTCGTTCCTAGTCTGCTAAGAATGCTGCTTGGCTCATTTTTCTGACCCTGTTGACCCTTTTAAAGTCGTTTCACAGGCCTCATTTCCCCTCCGTGTCTTATCTGGGATTCTGGTCTCTGTTTAACACCTGTGTAGCAAACCTAGATTATCAGGTAAATTTTCAACCTTCTTCCCTAGCTCTGTAATGTCACCAGTCAGCTTTATCTGGGAATAACATGATACTTTCTTCCTTTCTAGCCACTGCATGTAGGGGAGAGAATCCAGGTAAATCCAAGTGGCTCTTTTCACATTCTCATTTGGATTTGTCATACACACGTCAATTATTTCGCTCTTTCTGTGAAATGCTGGGCTTTTCCTGGCATCATGAGAAGACAGGTGATGAGCTAAGACTGTTTTCCCTTCCTTTCTCTAGCATTCGCACTCTCGCTTCAATTGGTTTAATTTTTTTTTAAAAAAAGAGGAAATACACGGTCTGTCCTGGTTTAGTGTGTTCGTTCTTCATCTTGATAAATCTTAACGAGGCACCCTTTCTTGGAAAGCTACAGGTGAAATGTGCGAATAAGACTTTGTCAAAGAGAGAGCTTTTTTTTTTTCTATTCTTGGAACAATTCTTTTTTGCTGTATTAGAACACCTCTAATTGGAGGCAGTTATGGGAGCTAATCACACCAAAATATTTCTGATTTAAATTAATGCATATCGGGCACCCACTGTTAACAGCTTATTTGGGAGGTTTGTTGCATCCATCTTCCCCACAAAATATTCTTCTTATTCAAATCATAAAAAATAAGTCATGCTTCTGCAGATTTACAGCAAGGAAAAATAATTGATACCCAAAATGTCTAACTTATGTATATGCAGTTTTCTCCCTTATTTTGAAAAGCAGTTACGAGGAACTGTTCTGCAGATGGTCTCTATTACATATCCCTGGGATCAGACTGAATTACTTGCTATAAAATTCCCATCAAAAGAAACTAAAAGGAGTAATCTGTACTAGAAATCTTGTAGGGAGCAATCAGGATAGAAAGTAAATGCAAAAACTTTAGCTAAGCTTGAGTTCTCAGCGTGAGAAGTGTTGTGACTTCCAGTTTTACTTTGTTACCCTAGCGAGCAATTAGATGCTGAAGAGCTTTAGTTTAATGGTTTGGATTAAGGTCTATGTTCGAGGATGTGGGAGGTGCTCCAGAAAGACTGTCTTCTGAATACCTGTACATCATAACATTGATTTGCACTGGTTTGGAGGGGAATTGGACTGTATGTGCAAGTGCAAAAGAATGTCTAAACTGTGTGTAAATCCTTTAGGAGATAAGTTTCTTGACTAAACTGCCTGTTATTTAGAAATGCCCAAGTTCTCTGCTAAAATGTCAGTTACAAATGTATAATTGACGCTGAGTAGTGAAGGTGACTGTCCAAATCTGTTCCTTTATTTACAGGAAGGGTTGAAAATCTAAATGCGGTATGAATTTAGTGTGTTGAGTGTGATGTGGGTGTGTATGTAATATCTAATGGCAGGCAGGCATTTTGCATTTTTTATTGGATGCTTTTTCTTTGTGTTTCTCTGAAGAATGAGAATTGAGTCAAAATAAATGGTAAGAGTCTGCTGGATATTCTTCTGTGTTTTTTCCAAGTTTGCTTTTTATATTTTTCACATAGATTAGTGTAATTGCTATCCTTATTTATTGCCTGCTTATTATTTTTACTAGTATACTGAGGGATACAAAACGCTTTAGTTGCTCTGTTCTAAAACGGAATTGTTCCATTATTTTAATTCAGAGTTTTGCCAGATTAAAAGAAAAAACCAACTAAATATGAGCATCACGCTTTATTGTTGTGAGGAAAATTACTGTATTATGTTCGAGAATGTAGTCTAAATTTTAGCAGAACGCAGTGTTGTTGCTAGCGATGTAAAATAGTACTTAATGGAGGGCTTTTGCAGTGCTTGAACAGAGGACTCATTTTTAACCTTGTTGGATCCTTTCAGATCTCAGCCACAGTGGATTGGGAGACCATTATGAGAATTCCCACTGGGGACAGCAGCCCGCTTTCAGGAGTGAAGGCAACTGCAGCTGGGATAAAGTGATAATAGACAGGACTGACAAGGAAGCGTGGCCTTCCATTACCGGAGCCGAGACTGAGTCTGCCTCAGAATGTACTACAGACACTGACTCTGCCTCCAACTGTGGCTCAGAGAACAGTAGCATGGCTACAGGGAGTGCCCAAGGCAACTTCACTGGACATACAAAGAAAACTAATGGCAATAATGGCGCCAACGGAGCACTCGTCCAAAGCACTTCTAACCAGAGTGCCCTTGGAGCTGGTGGAGCAAACGGTAACGGCAACTCGGCCAGAGTGTGGGGGGTGGCTGGGGGCTCCAGCTCTGGCCTAGCCCACTGCTCTGCCAGTGGCGGGGATGGAAAGATGGACAACATGATGGGAGATGGTAGAAGTCAGAACTGCTGGGGTGCTTCCAACTCGAATGCTGGCATTAATCTTAACCTTAACCCTAATGCCAATCCGGCTGCCTGGCCTGTACTTGGACATGAAGGAACTGTGGGAGCAGGCAACCCTTCCAGTATTTGCAGTCCAGTCAGTGCCATAGGTCAGAACATGGGCAACCAGAATGGGAACCCAACAGGCACCTTGGGTGCTTGGGGAAACTTGCTGCCGCAAGAGAGCACAGAACCACAAACGTCCACTTCTCAGAATGTGTCTTTCAGCGTACAACCTCAGAACCTTAACACTGATGGACCAAATAACACTAGCCCCATGAACTCTTCACCAAACCCTATCAATGCAATGCAGACAAACGGACTGCCGAACTGGGGGATGGCTGTTGGTATGGGGGCCATCATCCCGCCCCACCTGCAAGGCCTTCCTGGTGCTAACGGAACATCAGTTTCTCAAGTCAGCGGGGGCAGTGGTGAAGGAATGGGCAGTTCAGTGTGGGGGATGTCCCCAGGTAATCCTGCCACAGGAAACAGCAATTCTGGGTTCAGTCAGGGGAATGGAGACACTGTGAACTCAGCATTAAGTGCTAAACAAAATGGATCCAGCAGTGCTGTGCAAAAGGAAGGAAACGGAGCGAGTGCGTGGGATTCGGGGCCTCCTTCTGGTCCTGGGGTACTAGCGTGGGGCAGGGGCGGTGGCAACGGCGGCGTCGGTAGTATGCATTCTGGAGCTTGGGGCCACCCCAACCGTAACGCCAGTAACGGTGTGAACGGTGAATGGGGCAAGCCCCCAAACCAGCATTCCAATAGCGACATCAATGGGAAAGGATCAACAGGGTGGGACAGCTCTAGTGTTACCAGTCCGAATCCTGCCATGCAGCAGGGCAACGAACAAATAAACTCTTGGGCCAAAGCTGCAGCGTCTGGCACCACAGCTAGCGAAGGAAGCAACGACAGCGGTGGCAGTCAAAATGAAGGCAGTACTGGGAGGGAGGGGGCTGGAGAGGGCAGGAGGAGAGACAAAGGGATGATAGACCAAGGGCAAGTTCAGTTGCCAAGAAATGACCTTGACCCCAGGGTCCTGTCCAATACGGGGTGGGGACAGACCCCTGTAAAGCAAAACACTGCCTGGGAATTTGAAGAGTCCCCAAGGTCTGAACGAAAGAATGACAATGGAACAGAGGCCTGGGGTTGTGCAGCTACTCAATCTTCAAACTCAGGGGGGAAGAACGATGGGTCCATCATGAACAGTACAAATACCTCTTCAGTATCTGGGTGGGTCAACTCTCCGCCGGCAGCTGTTCCAACAAATACAGGTTGGGGAGACAATAGCAACAAAGCACCAAATGGCCCAGCGGGATGGGGAGAGTCAGCAAGCTCTACTACTGTTAATAATGCTGCTGCTGCCAAAAGCGGCCACGCTTGGAGTGGGACCGCAAATCAGGAGGACAAATCACCTACCTGGGGTGAACCTCAGAAACCCAAATCTCAAAACTGGGGAGATGGACAGAAATCAAATCCAAGCTGGACTTCGGGAGGTGGAGATTGGACAGATTCATCGTCTGTTCCTGGACACTTGGGTGATGGGAAGAAGAATGGATCTGGATGGGATTCTGACAATAGATCAGGGTCTGGCTGGAATGATTCCACAAGGTCTGGGACCAGTGGTTGGGGAAATGGCACAAACAGCAAGGCTAATACAGGTACAAGTTGGGGGGAATCTTTGAAGCCAGGCCCCCAACAAAATTGGGCTAATAAACCCCAGGACAACAATGTGAGTAACTGGGGAGGAGCTGCTTCTGTAAAACAGACGGGGTCAGGGTGGGTTGGTGGGCCAGTGCCAGCCAAACAAAAAGAGAACTGTGAGGCAACTGGCTGGGAAGAGCCGTCTCCACCGTCCATTCGCCGCAAGATGGAAATCGATGATGGTACCTCAGCTTGGGGCGACCCAAATTACAACAACAACAAGACTGTAAACATGTGGGATAGAAATAATCCTATCATTCAGAGCAGTACCACAACCAATACCACCACCACTAGCACCATTATCAACACAAGTATGGTTGAACCTCAGCCATCGCACCAGTCAAGTGCCCAGCCGAACCGGTCCCCGCTGCTTGGTCCAGGTATGAACATAGTTTTATAAGACACTTTATACCAGTACCGGTTACTGAACGCTGCCTGGTCTTATCAGCGTGTCGTTACACATTAAAGATAAAAATCCCATGTTTATGTCATAGAATAAGTTTATTCGTTTACTTGGAAGCGATGTTAACTTCTTGTCTTGAGGACAGAACCTATGGAACCCGACACACAAGCTTCCATAGTCCCAGCGACTGAGAAAGGCTTGAAACACTCCCTGGTCGTTACCGCGCTGGGTCCTTACATTGTTGATTGGTATTTCTTTTATCAGCTCTTCCACAGTTACGTAGCACCTTCTTCTAATTCAACCATGGGAGAGTTTGGGGTCTTTTTGCTAACCTTTTTTTTCCTCTTGTCTTCTGTTACCATTGCTCAGGCTTTGTTCTTGTTTAGACAGTGCACATCTGTTTCTTTTCTGCAAACCGTATCTCTTGGCAACAGATGTTTTTTAAGGGTTGCATGAATCTAGGCTGTTGCTGTTTCTCTGTCTTCTGTTTGGTGTCTTTTATGAAGAAATGGTTCTCTTCCATACTGCAGGTCTCGAGCACGGGTAGTATCCTGGACTTTTATGTGATTCTCATAAAGCTGGATTGGTTAAAGATGTTAATATTCAGGGTGGCTGGGAAAAGTTATTTTAACTTCAGCTGTGTTCCAAAGACAAGGTTTTAGCATCTAGGAATTTTTCTAATCAAAGACGAGGTACTGTTGTAGACAAGCAGCAAGGAATAAAAGTGGGGGAAAAAAATGAGAAAAACGCTTAGGGGGGAGGTATTTAAATAAAAGTTCCCAGCAGCCCTGCTCTATATCATGACCACAGACTTCTCAAAATAAATCTAAGCTTGCAATGCTCTTTGAAATTCTTCATCTGATTTTTCTGTCCAAGTTATTGTTTCGTCTTGGTCATGGCTAAATATTGACTTTTTAACCATGTTTTTCTCCAAGTGGGATTTGTTCTACTTCTCTTATTTCCATTATTTTTCTCTTTGATGTTGTGAAATAATTCAAACTTACTGTAATGTCTGTGTAAAAACACTCTCATGTTCCCTACTCTGGTCAAATATTTTAACAGTTGGGAGTATCTATTTTAATAAATTATTGTGTGCTCCAGAAGGGGAAATCTTTAAATAAGTTTGTACTTGGTCAGTTCAACATATGTGATTTGTAATTTGTTTACCCTAAACGGACTTCATTCATATTTAAAACTTTACCCATGACACTGACCATTCAAATTTCTGAATTGTAGTGGAGATGTGATGAAAGTGGGGTTTTGGGTGGTGGGGTGTTTTGGTTTTGGGGTTCGTGGTTTGTTTTGTTGTTTTTTTTTTTATTAAGCTGATTTTTGGGTGATTTTGGGGGTGATTGCACAAAAAACTGCTCATATACAGCAGTGTATTGTTAATGCTGTTCAAATAATCTAACACCTTGCAGAGGAAAACTTACTGTTCTGAGTGCTTCAAGTTTTTGAAAATGGAATCTAAAAACTGCTGTTAATCTACAACAAATCCTCTGGAGACCAGACAGTAGAAAGGAAGGGTTTCTTTGAAGCAGTATGTTTATGCAATCAGGGGACTGCTTATTAATTTGTAACCACGTGCTCAAGCTACCCCATGAGCAGATTAAAATGACAGTATTGTGCATCTTGCAAAAATGTTCATTAGAAAGACTTTAGATACTACAGCAAAAACAACTCTCAGAATATACTTAAGACAGCATGAAAGAAAGAGGATAAATTGAGTAATAGTGAAGATGACTTAAAACACAGTTCTGATATTAAAATTTAGATTGAGTTATTGAGGGCCATAAGTTGGACCTTTTTTTGTGTATTTTTGCTTCCATACACTCACAGTTGCGTACACAGGTACAGATACAAAGGCCATACATGGGAATATTTTGAAGGATTATTGTCCAATCTGCAAATGGAAGGTAGGAGCGGTCCCCGGGGTCTTTGTGTTACTTTTGACTGTGCCTGAGAGGGGCTGGTGTTGTGCTAGCGTAATTTAAAATGGCCCTATTAGTTTCCCCATTCCAAGAGCAGGAGAGCTGTTTCTACCATTGCAGACAGCACAGAGCGGCTGCAGAGCCATCTATCTCCTCTTGCTCTTTGTGGAAATTTACACAGACTTATAACATCAACAAATCATGTCCTGTCTGGGACAGCTAGAAGATGAGCAGCGAGTAATGAGCGGCGTTCCTACGGCACAGATATGGGCTTGCCGTTTCTTGTCGTGCTGTTTGACTTTATTTTTTCCTACACCAATTCCCTGTCCCGTTGGCTATGCGTTTCCGACCTCTACAGTAAGGGAGACAAGAATCCTGTAGCCAGGAGACTTCTGTAATCCACAACCAAATTTCTTCCAACAACAGTTTTCCACGTACAGTACTACCGTGCAAAACATGAGTGTGTAATTAAGGTGGTGCCATAGGGCACAGGTTAAGTGCTCATCTAAAATTTTACAAGACTTGAACTAAGTAGTTACCGCTGGCATTTTGTCTCCTGCATGGGGCTTGGCGTGCTTTGCCATTCGTATTTGTCATTCCCACTTATTCAGGGAATATGATGAACAAGGAACCCTGGATTCTGTTCCTGTGTCAGCAGGGAGGTCTGGCGTAGCTGTAAGACGGCACAGTCACTCATCCTGAAAGCGAAGAAGTAGATTTTAATTTTGCTGTAGAGCACTAGTTAACAGTTGACAAAGGAGCAGCAGTCCCTTGTGGGTTTTCAGTTTATTCTATATTAGTTTAGAAACAGAGGCCAAGTTACAGTCTTGTTATTCAAGTTGTCACCCATCCCCAGAAGTTTTCAAAATTCTTTGAATACAGAACTTAAAAGCTATTGATGGGAAGCAGATGTTGGTACCCGCTTGATGAAAATGCATAATGCTGTAAGGAGTTTCTTTTTCTTTTGGGGGTGGAGGGGCAAGGGAGATAGATAATGTGATAAACGTAGCCCTTTTTGGTGATAGGAGCTTACTCCTAAACCATTGGTGAGTTGTTTAGAAAGACAAGTAGAAAGCCAGTGGTTTTGATTCAGATTCAATTTGGATCTAAATTACTTGTGGGTAATTCTTACTAGCACTTTTCACTCTTGCAACTTTGATACAAGGGGAATAAGAAGTGAGAAAAGGTTTTTGCAAGCAGGGACGGTTAAAAGAGAGATTTCTGGACCCCAAACAGCACTATGTCCTTCCTCCAAATGCTGAGGAGCGGGCTCGGCGCTCTCCTGTTCCCGTTGGGTAGGCACAGACTGGCAGCGTTCCACTGCCCATCCTCCGGCTGAGAAAAGAAACAGCAGAAGAAAATGTAGGCTTCCCTATGGAGACTTCAAAATTAAGGTTTTAGGGGTTCCTGGAGAGTAAGGAGCTTAAGTTTTAAAAGGTCTGAACCAGGTCTAAACTCTGAAAGCTCTGAACATCTCTCTGTTCCTGTTATAATCCAGTGCCATTGTCTCAGTGGCGACTTAAGCGTCGTTCATAGCATGGAATTTATGTGAAACAGAGACTGCAAGTGGTGCGTTTTCCTCACTTTGAACTTTCATCAGAACGGATTTGAAACCAGATCAGTTTTGAGCTCCTTGAGGATGCAGATGTACAAACCTAGAATCCTGTTGTGGGTGCTCAGCCCTCTAACAGCCCGGCGCTGGGGTGGTACTGGGAAACCTGCCCTCTATTTTCACACGAGGTTGATCTCATTGCTGAAAGCCAAATAAGACCTTCCCTAATGCTGAGCGATACAAGCAGGCACGGAGCTCCACTGCATGAACTGCAGTACCTTTCGGGAAGTAAAGACTTGAAAGGTTAAAGGTTACAGGTGACTCTTAAATATAGATGTGTGTAACCCTCCCTTTTCCACACACACCCTATACCTTATTTCTTTTCTATTATCAGCAAACTAACCAGCGACTATTTAGTAAACGATCTCTTTTCTACCTAATTTCTTCCTTTTTTGTCTACATAAGGTCCTAATATTTTGGTTTGCCTGTATTGTACTCAGATGCTCTGGTATTTATCATGGACCAAACAACTTCAAGGAAAACAATTTCTGCCATCCAAATGGCTGTAGGGTTATTTTGAGGGAAAACAACTGCATCCTGCCACAGCTTAGTTAACGTTTCACTTTCCCTTGAGGATTTCCTGTTGGCCAAGGCCCAATGTTAATTATGTTTTTATTTCTATAAAACAAAGCTCTGCCAATGTGTCCATGTTTATTACTCACTGTGATCTTTTTGTTTCTTGCAATTCTAACAGTGTTTAAAAACTTCAGTATTAAAACCTCACTTTCTTGCCAAAGGACCCTTTAATGGAGCTTATTCTGTTGCAAAACAACATTCGTGCAGATCTGGGTGTTTTTTAAGGCATGGAGCTTTTTCTCAGGAAAGCCGATAAGCGTATTATTTTCATAAAGAAAACAGTAAGTTCTCTCTGAAAGCAGGTTCAGATTTTGTGACCAACGTGAAGGTGTTTTCCTTCCAAACAGCTGCGTAAAGGTACTGAAATGCAGCTTCTTTCTTTCACTCAACCCACCGTAATGCCGTTTGTGAGCCGTCTGTACTGCGTGGTAGATGCCAGTACTGGGAAGCATCGCGCTGCCAGAGGCACGCTGTTGGGACAAAAAACTCTTTGAACTAATAGTCCACCTATGTCTGTTTCAAATATGGAGCATACTGGGTTGTTTTAAAAATTGAGGAAAAACCTTGCTAAAAAAAAAGTCCTTTGGAGAATACAAAGTTAATTGCTTCTTTCACCTGTAGAATTTTGCATCATTCATTCAAAAATGTGGCTTCATGCACCTTTTTAAGTTTCAAAAATAGAGTCCTATGGAGTCATAAAAAGGCAGCACAGAGATAATAACATGAAGACAGCAGGTACTTACCACAGAGGGGAAAACAGGTTCCTCCTTGAGAAGTAGTCAGGAATTTACCGAGAGGTTAATTTTCGCAGCGCACTAGTTATTTTTCCAGCAGCCTTCAGGTTTTGTTTACTGATTTCCTGCACTTCATGTGGTCTGTTAAGGTAGTTTTGAAAACTTTTAGTTGATACATTTTGTTTGGTTTTACGTGCTTGCAAGTATTATCTTTTAGTAAAGGCTGGCTCTCCCTCATTGTTTGTAATCCCGTATTATTTGCTGCTCAGCGCATTTAAAGCACTTAACTCAAAATAACTTTGGACACATCTGTGGTCTTTAATCAATGTTGAATTTATAGTAAAGAGCAACAGAAGGACCAGTTCTTTTGAGTTTTTATCCTACAACCTAGCACACTTTGCCTTTTCATTGTATGAATTGTGTTTTAAGGTTGATTTCATAAATTGAATTATTTAAATTTTTCAGTATAGGCTGCATGAACTCAGGGAAATACTACTACTCTGCACTCTGTTTGTATTTGTATTCTAGTTGGTGCTTTAGACATGTTTTCTGTTTCATTTGCCTGCAGTTACTCTTTTTCAGATGCCAGTATGATTAAATACACGCAGTTGTCTTACAAGGTCGCCTCCTGAGTAGTGAGGCAGAAATTCAAGTAAAGCATTCCTGAAATAAAGTTGGCTTAAAGATACAAGCAGAAAGCTTGAATAAGCATTTTAGCTGCACCACCAAGGAAGTTGTTGTGTTAAGTAGAGGTTCATTTCTTTACATATGTGAGTTTGTCTTCTGTCCACACTTTCAAATAGCCAGAAATTTAAGATCTGTTGATTGAGCTTGGAACATAGATTGATGTTTCAAATGGAAATCAATTTAATGAAACAGAAATTTGTGGTTTTTTCAGGTGTATGTTTTAAAACACAATGAATCTTGCTGGTAGCGAAGGAGCTTTATTAAGCTACGTGTTTCTCAACATGTAGGCTTAGTTTGGGTATGTTTTATGTCATATACAGTTTTATCAGTATCTGAGAGAATTGCAGTTGCTTTAAGAAATAGAGCCTAAAATAAACATGTAATATGGTAACACTGGAGTGGTGGACAGATACGAGCCCATGGATTTGAAAGGAATTTTTTCACTGCTAGCCAGTGCTTGAGTTACTGTTGGTGGCGTATGCTGCCTGCAGGCTCTAATAACAGAAATTCTGTTGAAATCAGTAAGTTCTGCAAAGTTGTCCAGCAAGAACTCTGCTAGACTTGTTGCTCAGTGTTACAGCATTGCCTAGTTAGTTTAATTTCAAGGTACTCTAGGATAAAGTTCTTTTGTGGCTGCTTCCTTGCCATTTTCTACCTATTCTAGGTGTCAGTTTGTGCAGAAAAATGTTATGTTTCTGCCCTTTGAAACCTTTCCAGGGTATTTTTACAGGTGGCACTAGGGAGCAGAAAAGGAATAGTGCTGCAGCAAAGTAGGCATCTAGTCCTTAAATTGTGAAATCTATGAAATACAGTAATGATGCACTTTTTGGGTAGTAGCAAATCTAAGTTTGTTTCTTACTGGATCTGTTCCCATGTTGTGAGCTGCTAGAAGTTTTAGCAATATTTGGCAAGGCAATAGTTGATCGGAATAAAATACCCACACTTAATAATATTAATCTTCAATGAAAAGAGGGCAAGTTCTTGAATTAGCAGCCTAATTAACAGTGAACGTTTTAAGCACACTGAATTCTGCAATACTTTTTGAGATCTTGGTTGCCATGTAATTTAATGTTTCTTGTGATAATTGTAGAAAAACAGGTTAATATGAGGTATATGTAAAAACTGTTTCCTTGCCTGTTATGTGTCTAGCTCTTTTGTATACTTTTTTAAAAAGTACTTTAAACTCCATCTATGATCCAAATGTGTCTCTTCAGGAAACTTTTTTTTTAAAGAGGGTATGGTCATTTTAAATTCAACCGATACTTTTGCTGTGTTGGTCAGTGTTGCTCTTTAGGACTTAGAAGCTATATGGCTGTTCCTGGCGCATTTGACTTCAGTGCTAAAATCGGTGTCATATGGATTTAAGCGCATTACATCCAAGCCAAGGCAGACTAAGATAGTTTCTTTATAGTAGCTTATGTTTTTCAGTGAGTTAAAATAATGCTCTGTAGGAAAACAGTGACTGCTGCCTGCCATTCCTCGTGTTTTGGGTATAGATTCTGATTGCAGTCTTGTCTAGTTCTCTTTAAAAATCATGTTTGTTATAATGTAGAGACTCAGTGACGAAGGGGTACGTAGGGAACACAGTCAACCATGAGCTGTAATAAAAGCTTTAAGGAATGCATACAACAACCCGTATAATCTTTATGGAAAGTGGTATCAAACAAGTATCATCTTACTCATAGGGCATCAGAAAAGAGAGTTTGATAATTTCTAAATAGTTAAAAGGAATTAAAATAGCTTAAAACGTTTTAGTGAGGCAAGGCCCAGCTCGGATTTGGGTCGTGGTCTTCTGAGCGCTTCCACTGCTGCGTGCGCTCCCTGATCGCCGTTGGGTCCGCTCCGAGAGCGGCCCTGGGAGCAGCTGCTGCCTTGGGAGCAGGTCTGATGCTCACGGGTCAGCCGGGCTGCTCCTGGCTGTGTTGAGAAATGCTCTTTCTGTCTCAACAATGTGACATTAGTATTCAATTAAGAAAAAGAGAGAGACTAAATCAAAGGGATTTTTTTATATCCTTAATTAAAGTCACTGTGTCTACTTACTGGTTCATGCATGCTCTTTCCAAAGACTTTATTGCAATGACCACCTTTGAAATTATTGACAAAAAAACCCTTTCCTCTCATCACGGTTCTCTCTCCTTGCCCTTGCTTCAGCAGGCTGGGGAGAAATGCCTACTGTCCACACAAAGACCGAAGCTTCTTGGGGAGAGCCGTCGTCCCCTTCTGCTGCAGTTGATAATGGCACTTCAGCATGGGGGAAACCCCCCAGCAGTGGTACAGGGTGGGGAGATAATCCTGCCGAGTCGGCAGGGACATACGGAAGAACAAATGCTCCAGCTGCTGCCCCAGCACTGTGCAAACCAGGTATGTGTGTGGGCGTCACTGTCGTAAGAGGTTGGGGTGAAAAAGCCAAAGCCTGTTTGCTTCTGCCAGTATTTTTAAACAGCGCTTCATCTGGTTTTCTGTGTATTTAAATCTTGGTAATTTCGTTCTTAAAACTCCATTAGCTGTCTCCAAACATTGGTATTCCAGGTACAAAAATCATACAAAAATATGAATAGAGTGCATCCATCCAGTAAACTTAAAGGTATTCCTTAGAGTATTTTTGTGTACTTTGGCAGCAGTATAGTATAAATTGTAGAGATGCAGGAAACTATAAAACTGCAGAAGAATGTGAGACAGTACTTACCCCTCGCTGCCTAAAAGAAACCTATATTGGGATGAGAAGCAGCTGAGCTCAGTCAAGATAGGATTGGTTTTGGTAGGAAAAGAAACACTTGAGAATAACTGTCATAACTTCTCTGTTCTGTTAAACTGAGGGAGTCGATATCCTCTTCAGCTATTAAAACTGTTCACAGGTTCCGGAACATCCTGAACTATTTACTGCTTCATGATTCCTAACTGATGTTTTTTGATAAAAGTTCTCCATCTCTAAATGCCGTGGTGGCTGCGGGGCTTGGATTAGGCTTCTGTTTTGGCTGTGTTGTCTTCAAGCTTCACTCCCGCAAAATGCTATACTGAGAGAGAGACAGGAGGCCCAGAAAACCTAAACAGAGGAGATAGGGATCTTAAAATGAGTAATCTCAGCTTTAAACAGGAAAAAAATGGAACAAGGTAACACAACCTCATTGCTTCATGTAAAGCGTTCCCCTGCAGCCCACATGCTCCTTTCAGATCCCGTTCTTCTGAGGTGGGAATGAGTTTCAGACCGTTAGTGACCTCAAAACTTGGGTTTCTTCATTTGCAGAATGTGGCAGCTAAAATGGTGAGATTCATTGAAAGCAAAATAGCACTTAACAAGTGTGTGGTCATACTTTTGGTTCTTTGTTCCCAGGAGACTGGAATGACCACGACCACAGATCTTGTTCAGAAAAAAGCAAGACTTGCTGTTGCTGGACTTTTTCTTCTATTAAGCATTTAGAGAACTTTTCCTTTTTGCTAGCTTCAAAGGAGTACTTATCATGTAGTGCCATTTAAGCTACTTGATGAACCTCTGTATCTCTTGAAAATACTGAAATGTTAGCACACTGGCATAAAAGGAAATTGAATTTGATTTTTCTTCTCCCTCTTTCCTTTTCCTCCAGCTTCAAAATCTATGCAAGAAGGCTGGGGCAGTGGTGGGGATGAAGTGAATCTCAGTACTAGTCAGTGGGAAGATGAAGAAGGAGATATGTGGAATAATACTGCTTCACAAGAGAGCAGCTCCTCCTGTAATTCCTGGGGGAATGCCCCGAAGAAAGGACTTCAAAAGGTAAGACAAAAATAAAGATGCTCTCTAGAAAAGAGTGGAATTAGTACAAAATTTCTAGAATAAGTTGTCAACAATTTTCTGTTGCATTACACCTGAACTCTTAAATTAGACCTCTGACACCTGAACACAAACACAGTTTGCCACTACAGTGGTTCGAGTACAGCCTATCTGCTTACAGGGGGAAGTGGGAGATCTTTGACTTTAAGCATGTCAGGTGCTTCGGGAGGTGTTGGTGGTGTTGCATTTGTTTTCTCTGAGTTTTATAAGCTTCCATGTATTCTTAAGAAATGATAATGTGTAAACAGAAACAGAAAAAGTGTTCAGGGGCTTTCATACGCTTTCTGTCGTGGTAGAAAAGCGAACAGTAGTTTGTGATGAAGTGGTTCAGCAAAAAATACCTATTTCCTATTTGTGAGCAACAAATAGATAATTTTAAGGTCTGTACTGGTATGAGAACAAAGCAAATTTGTATTAATGCCGCACTCGACCAAGATCATAGACAATTATATTAGGAAGTTTTCCGTTGCACAGTCTTTGTTTCAGGACAAGGCCAGGCTGTAACTTAAAGGAATTGAGAATGCATTTAGCCCGTTTGTTTGTTATTCCATTAGCCAACAGTTAGGCCGGTGATTTGATCAAGTATGGTTGTTTCTTGTACTGTCCGCAGCCCAAAACAAATCCACGCTTGTCCCTTGGTACTTTCTGGAGAACTGAAAGGAAGAGACTTCTTAAGGATTTTGTGATAGAAAAGCTGCACAGAGATCTTTTAAAGGTGTTTATCTAGACGCTCTTGTTTGTTTTTAAGAAAATACACTGAGTAACATTCTTAACTTCAAGGTTGAAACTCGTTTTTGGGAATGTTTTTCAGGAAGTGTTGTACTATTTCAGAATCTTTGATTTCGTTATGTTTTTCTGCCAAGGATTAAAATGAAATACTTAAATTCAAAGGTGGCTTTAATTCAGTGGTCGGCAAATCAAATACTAAATAGTACACTGAACACCTATTCAGCTGAGATAAAATTTGTACACTTTCTGGGGGAAGAGAATCGGTAGTTATGTTGTTCGGAGGGCTCTTCAATTCTTTCTAAATTAATGTACTAATATATCTTTCAGTAGCATGTATTATTAATAAGAAAAACTTACCACGTATTTTATGTACATCTCACTAGTATGAACATGGGAACCAGACCATTAATGGAATTTCCCATTTGTTTACTAAGGGCATGAAGACATCTAGCAAGCAAGATGAGGCCTGGATCATGAACCGTCTGATAAAACAGCTCACAGACATGGGCTTCCCTGTGAGTAGTGTTCATAGCTACCACGCCTGTGGCGTAGTTCTTGGAGCTTGTAGTTCTCACTTTCCATGTTTCAGACTGTAGCAGCAAAAAAGATCTTCAGTCTCTTCTTCAGGCTGGGAAGTAGTTGTGTTACCTGCATTTAGACCTTTACTCTAGTTTCAGTAATCTACCATAAGCTAGGTGAGTGCTTTCTGAGGTTACCTGATGATACACCTGTGTGATGACAGTTATAGACCTTCTGAAGTTCGGAGTTTTATAACAGTAGGTGTTACTTTGAACTTCACTAATAATTCCACTTCTGTTCCCCTTTTCTTATTAAACAGGTGAAATTAGAGTGTAGCTTGGTTGTTTGTTTGTTTGTTTTTTTTTAGAGAAGGGCATATCATAGTAATATTTCATTTGTCCGTAGAAAACAGGAAGAAATTTAAATAGAACAGTATGATTTGACCTTGTAGAACTGGTACTTGACAAACTGAAATAACTGAGTTGTTGTGGGAATTGGTAAAAGCAGAAGACAATGTGCGCAGACATTATCTGTGCTGCTGAGTAAATATTAAATCCAGTGTTTGAGACGTATCTGTTTGCTCAGTTTGCTTTGAAATCATATAAGCAAAATTACTTCCCTTAACATAATCTGTATTTTTAACAGAGAGAGCCAGCGGAAGAGGCCTTGAAGAGCAACAATATGAATCTCGATCAGGCCATGAGTAAGTATCTGTGTAACTAATTTTTTCTTCTTCTTTAAAGCAACACAGGAACCATTCATGATTCTGAGAGTTTTACCTTATCCAGATGTAGTTGATAATATTTATTTTCTTGCTTTTGCTTCTGTAAGCAAGACCTCCTTCTCTGAACTACCGATGTCTTTGCATCACCTTTTTCAATGTATTTCCCCTTTCTGTGAAGGTGCTCTGCTGGAAAAGAAGGTGGAAATGGACAAGCGTGGAATGGGAGTGACCGACTATAATGGAATGGTCACCAAACCCCTTGGCTGCCGCCCACCACCAATCTCCAAAGAGTCTTCCATGGACCGCCCCACCTTCCTTGACAAGGTAAGTTCAGAAATATGAATGTTAATTCCAAGTCAAAATGGTACACAGTATAGAAATAGTGATCATTTCCACTTCCTGTTTTGAAAGCGGTATAGAGAAATGTGATAGATAATTACATATTGCTTTATTTTTTCTTCTCTTTTTTAATCTTGTGGGGAATTTAGTTCTTGTGGATGATTTGATTCCCACATAGAAATAAACAGTGGTCATCCCCAGTGTTACGCTTGAAAAGAAAACTTAACTAAGGAATCAGTAATGCAACGGAACTAGAAATGAGAAAAGCAAAGAAACAGAGCCCAGAAAACCTTTTGCTCTGTAAGAGTCCAGAGAGTCAGTGTGACCCTTGCCCAAATTAACGACCAGGCAGGACCAAGGCCAAAATCTTCAAGAATTAGGCTCCTAATTCCTGTTTTAGTTTTGAGCTCCTTATAGATTTCAGTGAAAGTTCAGTACATAAATAGGAATGAGGAGCTGAGGTATTTTTGTTAAGTTAAAGAGCAGACACGCACAGTCACAAATAGCTTCTCCGATGAGCTTCCTTTTCTGTGATCATGTATGACAAATTTTCCAGGACCATTTAATGACTGAGGAGAAGGCTCCAGAAGTTCCCAGTGTCCAAGAGTCAAAAAGTGCCTTAAAAAGAAAAAAAAGAAAAAAAAAAGAAAAAAAAAAAGGATGTAGGGAGAAGTGCAGCCAGATCTTCAGTAGGAAATGAGATTTACAACCTGACAAAAAGTCCTACATAGAGACCCACCAAATCACCGCAGAATCACCCTGAAAATTATTAATAAGGAAAGAACAATCTCTGGTGCCATTCTTTAGTTCACAGGTTAATTGAAATGTTCATAAAGATGGGCGGTGGGGGTTTCTGAATGCAGAAATCGGTGCTTTTCACAAACTGTGCTGAAACCAATTCATTTTACGTAAGCTGTTTACGGAATGTGAGACAGTAATGGTATCTGGTCTTGTTAACACAGGCTGCATTAAAAACTCTACTGACCCTGAATAACGATTCTCTTTCCAGTCCTCCACCCTGTGTTTTCTTACAGTCTTAACTACAGCGTTATCCTTAAAGTCACGGTTTGTGTTGTGACAGGTTCCCAGGTGTTGTGCTAAGAAAACCCGTGTGGCGCTACGCTAGGACATCTGATAAATACTGACCTTTTAATGGCAGCTATTACTATTTCTGCTGTCATCACAGTCTAAACAGTTTGCTGAATTTTAGTGCTGGTACGCTGCAAACTGTAAACAAGTTAGTTTGATTAAACAAATGCATCTTACGTAATTATGGGTTATTTATATTAATAAGGGAAAATTTGCATCTATATAAAACTTGCTTTGGAGGGTCCTTACATATGAAAAGGTTTTGTGGTAGTTCAAACGCTTCCGCAGTGCTGCGTAATCTAGTGGCGTGGCAGTTTCCACCAAAGAAAACTGCTGTTCTGCTTTTGGGGGGATAATACCCTGGGCTCCCTACTTATACCGGAACGATGCTGTGTTCCCTAAACCAGACTAAACTGCTGTGTATTTCCTACAGTGTAAGGCTCAACCTGGCTCTTCTTCCTTCTTTTTCTCTTCCTGACATGTGAAGTTCATTCTTAACTATGGCAAATCTATTTGCTTATGGCAAACTTAAATGAATATGTTAATTGAAAGATTGAAATTGAGATGAAGCTCACAAAATTCATGCATGCATGCCAGTTAACCTTTTCTTTTCTAGAGTAACAATATCTGGAGCAGTAAAATTATTGCCAGAGAGCGCGGTGCATTATGTGCAGCATGATGCATAATTATGGAAACATATGTTAAACACAACTATTGAGAAGGGAGTACTAAAATCATTAATATTCATACAGCAAGTAAAATCTGTCAGTCTAGGCATAATCTGTCACACTGACTTTACTATAACAAAGGAAATAATTCCAAACTATATTTGTTAGCTATCAGAGTGTTGAGCAACTTGCTAAGTGAATTAAACAAATATAGTTTCTACTCTATTCTTAATAAGAATAGGTATTTTTTCCAAAGAAATTATTTCCAGATTTACAGCTCATGCTACTAGAGCAACTCCTCTTCTCCAAAGCCTTTTTCCCCTTTGAGGTACGATACCAGAGCGTGAGCCTGGAGGTGTCTCGCTTCCTGCTCAGGTCATCCTTGGTCAGTGAATAAGCTCTCCGCACAGCTGCACAAAGCGCTCCAGCCAACGGTCCTTATTTTACTTATTGTCTTATCAAGTCGTTATCTTTTTGCTTCGCTTTGCTGAGTCTTCGGTAAGTTCTGCGAGGTTCCTCTTCATGAAATTGCAAGTTGGGTTAGTGTGCTCATTGCTGCCGCTCTTTTCTCAGCTCACCTGAGCTGCGACTCTGTGATTTTTGTCCTGCACTTTCTCTGAGAGGTAAAGCCAGCACTTATTTTTTGTAACCTTATGCATTTGAGGAAAGAGAATTTCCAGCCTTGACATTTGCTTCTGGACCCATTGAACTCCCTGTTCTCTCTGGATTAATAGTGGTCTGTGCAACTAAACATCACCTTTGAATGTTTGCTTTTACTTGTTCTTCCATGCTTGCTGCAGATACTCTTTATTCTGTGTCACACTGAGTCAATCTTTGGCACTCAGTGCTTTGTTAATTGTATTATTTTTCAGGATGTTATCTTGCCCTGTAGCACCATAAAAGGAGAAGGGAGAAAATCCAATGGCTTCGAGGAAATAAAGATCCAGCCTAGCAGTACGCTGATACGTGATCTCAACCACATTATCTTATACTTGGTGGCGAGCATGCTGTACTTAGGTATCAGGTTTGCTTGAAGATGTTACCTGTTGTCTTCTGGGGCCATCAAATTTATAAGGAAAGCATGTAAGATTTTCCTGGAAGCATCCTAAAATATATTGGAAATAAGCCCAGAGTGCTTCAGGGGATCTTTTCTTAAAGTGTAGGGGTTTGGCTTGGGTACCGCCCTGAGAACTGGGGCTCAAGTTTGGTGTGTCTTCTCACTCCACCTATCGAGTGTTCTTCTAAGCGCAGAAGAAGAAAGCGGTGGTTTGCTGATCTGCGCTGACCACGCCGTAATTGAAAATCTTGAACCATACAGACATGTCACATAATTTTTTTTAGCACAATCAGATGTGAGCGTTGAACTCTGGACCATTGTATTAGATGTATGTGATCAAAAGTCAGGTCAGCTCTCTGAAGAGAAATGATGTCAGCCTTCCGTGGCATTAGCTCAAGCATGGCTTCTGTTAGTTCCATGGCAGATTCCATTTTCCTTCCTGTTCTTCTCTTTAGTTTTTTTGATGCTTTCTCCCATATTGCCAGCAGAGAGTCCTGTCTTCCTTTGCCCTGATGCTGCTTCCAAACTCTGCCAAATTCTTGACCGTATAGGAGACTATGAAACTTGCCTTACAAATTCAGTCTCCTTTTCACTACTGTCTTATTCACTGATCAGCTGCTCTTCTCTGCTACTGAGAAATCCACGTCTACAAGTTCTGATGCCTGTTGGCTGCAATCATGTTCTTCCAAAAATATTCTGACTAGGCTTTTTCCTTGTTTCTTGTTCGAACATAGTGTTTGTTGGGTTTTTTTTAAACTTTATCCTTCACATTCTGATCCCATTTGTCTCTGGTGAGTGTGATTGCTTTTTGTCTTTGGCATAATGAATGGGGTATTTTATCATTATGAAAAATCCACTTCTGTAGGCCTTGCAATTGGATGATCACTAGAATTTTAAGGTTGTCTTTTAAATTCTTCTTCTTTCCTCCATCTCTGCTTCCTATGATCCATTGATTGTTTCCTTTTTGAATTTCCAAATTTGAAACCTCTTTCATATTCCCACATTTTCAAAATTAAAAATACCAGTGATGAGCACTTCTGTGAGTATTGCATTTCCTGCAAGTTTCTGTTGCCTGTACCTAACTCCTGTCAGATTTGAAGAGAACTTATTTTGAGGTGAGTTTTTATTACTTTAACTTCCTCTTTTGGAAAAGTTTTTTTTTTCTGTTTTAAGAAGTTATTAATGTATATTTTCTACTAACTGCTTCTGTAACTGACTTTGTATAAAGACCTCTGGCAAATTCATCAGTCTCGCATCTGCCTGTTGGGACATTTTGATTCATGAAGTGGCAGTTGTTGGCAGGTGACTGCCAAAGTGTCCAGGAATCCTCTGCTAACATGTCCATATCTCACAGGGCTAAAAAATCTTTGAGCAATGCTGCTTGCATTCTGTCATATTTGGTACAGGAGACTATTGAGAGAGACTTTCCAAAGTCCTAAAAGTAATGTATTGTTGAACGCCAGTGTGGTGCTTTGTATTGGATAACTGTAGAAGGAAATACTTCTACTGGTAGGATTTTACAGTTGTGTCAAGTCCCTTCAAAAATTTTTATTTGGTTCTGGATTGAGCATGATTTTGATGATTCAGATATAGGGGATTTGTTTAATTGACTACCTTGAGGGAGAAATGTAATGTGAGTTTCTAAGAGAATCACTGAAGAGGGAAGGTTAGGCAGTAAATATTTATTCTTTAGGATACAATTATTACATAAAAGAACCTGCAAAATATTGGGTCCCAAACCATTGTGAGCTGTAAAGGCATCACCTAATCTAGGTTCAGAATGACCGAGGAGTACTCCATGTTGACCGACTAAAATGCTTTATGTGAAATGAATTGATTTCAGCTTCACTTACAGAGCACAGACTTGTGCAGCACAGTTGGCACCTTAATGTAACTTCAAATTAAAAAAAAAAGGACAAAGTGAATGTGAGCTGTGTGTTATAAACTTGCTACAAAAGATGTTTGCTGCAGTTCAGCCAAGGAAGGCACTCGTGAAGGTGGCCTTGCGGCAAGAGTCCGCCTGTTCTGGAAATTAGATGCCTGAGTCTCCAGCGTGGCTTGTCCTCCACCGTCCCTGGCACTGCCTGTTTCCAAAATGAGAAAAAAAAAAAAATAACATCGATGAGACAAGACTTGAATAAATTTTGGGGGCAGGGAGGGATTGCATCGGTCTGTCATGGTCAATAGGTCTGTTCACACAGGAAACAATGGCATCTGAAGGAGAGAGCATGCACGAAGCTTGAAATTATTTTCACTTTAAAGGGGGAAGGGTAGAATTGTAAACATATGTCTGTGATCTAAGGAGAAATCCTTGAACCTGTTACTGTCATGCAAGCTGCAGTTGTTTGTGGAGTGTGACTGATGTCCAGTAGAATGTAAAATATCTTGAGCTGAAAGGCCTTGGGGATATCATTAGAAAATGTCAGTGTCCCCCTCAGGATAGTCAGATAGCATGTCAAGTGTCACTTTGCCTGATAGTAAAGAAACTTTTTCTTTGCATCAAAGGAGAGCTGTTGAAAATGCGTTTTTCCAGGATTAACTTAGAACATAAAATTTACCAAGCGTGCTTGCTGCATTAGGTCATTTGTTTGGGTATCTGGTTAGCAAACTGGGCTGCTGTATGAACAAAGGAGGTTTGTCAGTATCTCGCAATCTTCTGGGGCATTGAATTTATTGGTTGAAATAACCTAGCTCCTCACCTCTTTAAAAGCCTTTCTTTGCAATGAATATATTGCCTGAAAAACACCAGTCCAGCACATTGCAAATTAAAGATTTTTCACTCTGCCTGTTTTTGGAGCTCTACTTTGTACACAGTGTTATTTGATCATGCTTGCCGCAGGCTTCCCAGACATCAAAGCACAGTTTGAGATAGAACTCGGTACCCCACTGTAATACTGGCTAGATACCTACCTGTTTGATTGGGGATTATATGATTTATTTTATTTTCTGACTTGCTGTTTGCCCCCCGTGGGGGCTGCCTTCTGTGCAGCGTCTCCGTGATCAGCCACGGTTCCTTACAGCCTGGTTGTCAGAGGGGGCTCCTTATGTCTTGCTAAAATCTGCCTCCTCCTGGGGGATGTTCAGGCAGTGTCTTAATCGCTTTCCTAGGAAGGCTACGCAGACAACATTGTCATTATTGTTTTTAAGTATTTTCGTGTTCATTGGGTGTGTTAGAGTGCCATGTTTCATAGTGGATAATAATAACTCAGTGCTATGTGAATATTAAAAGAGGCTCATGTGTCTCAGTTAGGAAAGGGGATTAATGCAAAATGCTTTTTTAAGAGCAGAGCTATGATGTGGACTCAAATGCGGATTGATACCAAATGAACTGACGTGGCCTTTCCCGAGTTCTGGGGTAGCAAAAGCGGTGTGTCGCATGTCTGTGCTCCGCTGCTGAGAGTTCATCTCCTAACAGAAGACTTCCCTGAAACGTGTGGGGTCTCTTCTTGCTTTTCCGCCTTTCAGTCTGGGGGAGAAGAGAGGAGAACATCTAAGGGGGGCGGAGGCGATGGCCGCATGATAGCTCTGCGATCAGTTGCTAGAATCCCTCCTTTCCTTCGGGAGAGGTGGGTGATTGTGCATTTGTGGATTAAGTGCAACAGAGTAAAGCAAAACAGTACCTTAATCCTATTTCTCTCTTTCTTCTCCCTTCACTCCATACTTTTCATTCCCTGTTATTCATACTTTTTTTTTTAAATATTTTTATTCATCCGTGCCCTTTTATATTTCCATGGGACACTGTTTTGTGCGCTGTCTGCTCCTGGGCGCCGCACACAGCTCACCCTTTCTTTCTCCAATCAGGATGGCGGCCTAGTGGAAGAGCCCACTACTTCACCATTTTTGCCTTCACCAAGCCTGAAGCTCCCCCTTTCAAACAGTGCACTCCCTAATCAGACCCTGGGCGGGATTGCCTCAGGGCTGGGCATGCAAAACTTGAATTCTTCTAGACAGGTAAGGCTGTTGGGGGAGATCCCAAGTTGAATTTCAGCTCTCTTGGACTCGCAGCTAGTGCCCATCACTGCCCCGGGGAAAACGGGGCTTTTCACTGGAAGCGCGTGCGACATCTTAGTTCACGTGAAATATCAGTGGAGAAACTACCTGCCGTGTGAACGTTTCACGTTATAGGACATAAAACAACTGCTTAGTTGTAATTAGTCTGCTAATTACACGCATCCATTGAGAAGAGACTCTAGTATTCTGGATTTATACCACTGCAGCCTGGTATAGCTCTGCCCTGATTGATGCGAGGTTTCTTTTTTTGAGGCGTTGCTAATTGTCGCGGAGTCTAAGGCAGAGACATCGCTCTAATTCGTCTTTCCTGGCTGGCATAATTATTCAGTGATGAGATGGGTGAGAAGCGATGGGGGCTTTTTTATTCCTGCTGTAAGTGTCAAGACAGCTCATAGCTTTGACAGGTGGTAAGAAAGAAACTGCTTCCAGCACCTCTGGTCAAACAGAGCGAGCCTTGTGGCAAGAGGGATGTTGTGGCCCCTGGGTAGAACATGCTGAAAGGGAAAGAAAAGCAAAGAAAGGAGATGGAGGGGAAGATTCATAAACACCACGAGACTGAGAGGTCATAAACTACTGTTGATTATGAAAAGGTTATTTTTGCCGTAAAAATTGAAGTTCCAGCAAAGAGAAGAAATAACACAGAAAAACTCTTACCATTCTATGGTGGCTTTTATTGCATATATTCTTTTTAAGTTTGTTTTCTAAAGGCAATACTTGCCCATTAAGCATATCTTTCAGACGTGGAGACTGCACCAATAAATACCATGTCCATTATCAGTAGCTTTGTAAAATGACTATGAAAACTGCCTCGATAATTTAAGGATTGGAATGCTGCGAGTTTAATGATTCCATTCTCCTGTTCCTTGCTACACAAATACAAACGTTTTTGGCGAGTACTTTTCAGCGTTCATCTTGTGACCCTGTAGGGTTATTTATCCCTATACAAGCAATCTTCAGCTTTAGCTACTTTTTGTTCAGGCATCTGTACAGTTTTGGAGGTTTGGGATGTTGGGTACATGGTGATCTTTGCCATGCCTGGTTGTCAACACAGTCTCTATGTACTGGTTTCTTTATCCGTGCCTGTTATAATCACTGAGGGTAAAAATTGCACAGATAAGTACAGATAAGTAACTTCCAGGTTATATGTTGAGTGATATCTTGAAATGCCAATGTTTTTCTTGTCCTGCTGTAGATACCGAGTGGCAATCTGGGTATGTTTGGCAATAGCGGAGCAGCACAAGCCAGGACCATGCAACAGCCGCAGCAACCGCCAGTGCAACCTCTTAATTCATCCCAGCCTAGTCTTCGTGCTCAAGTGCCTCAGTTTCTATCCCCTCAGGTTAGACGACCTTCCATTCGCGAGTTTTCTCTTTCCCTGGAACTCTTCCATATTCGCTCCCCTCTCCGTATGCATTCTGAGGCTCTGCAGCTACTGTTGCTTGGCTCTGCGTTGATTTATTTACCAGCCCATAAGCACGTTACATGGGTGTATGCTCTGTACATTATCTATGTGGGCACATTCTCTTGTTCCTTTCCACAAAAATGTAGTGTTTCTAGAAAGCTGAGGCGTTTGTTCTGAGCTCTTTTTCTATAAATGGACATTTGAGTATGGTTATGGAGATTTGTATTAGAGCCTCTTGTTACTTTCTTGATAGTTTGTTGTACTGCTTCTGGTACTAGTAATATTTTCCAGATGATGCCTTGTGACTCTTACCTAATGGCTTACGCAGTTGCCAGTGTTAAAAGTAAACGTACAATGTTTAACATACTGCTCTTTCCTAGGTTCAAGCACAGCTTTTGCAGTTTGCAGCAAAAAACATTGGTCTCAGCCCTGCACAGTTAACCTCGCCAATTAATAATCCTCAGCATATGACGATGTTGAACCAGCTCTATCAGCTGCAGCTGGTAAGTTAAAAGTCATGGCAAATAAGCTCTAAATCAGAATTGAAGCCATGAAGATAAAATAAGAGGATGGCTAACTAAATTTTTAAATGGAGGTGAAAGATCTTTGAAACAATCAGATGCTGATTTCTTTGGTAGAGTTTCTTTCCAAAGAAACAAAATGATGGTTTTTGCCTCAGGCTTTATAAATAGTCATTTGTGGAATAATTGTCCTTTACAACAGATCGGTGGAACTAAAAAGTCAGTTGCCTTCGTGCTGGTGTGGGTATACTCTCAAAGAGCACTAATCTGTGTATTACATGCCAACATATGCAACTGATTGACCAACGGGGAAATTTATGTCACAACACAACGAGAGAGAAGTCTTGGCAGTGCTGGTCACCTGAGTTACCTGCACAACTTCCTTCACTTGCCTCACTAAATAATAGAGTGTACAGTAAATTTCCCCTAATTCATGGAATGTATACTAAACACATCATGTGATAAGAACTACTTGTTTTTTTAAAAGTTGTGTACTTTTGCTATATTCGGAAATTTTATATATGTGTGTATATATGAAAATATTTAACCGGATTTTAAGAATATTTTAAAAAGAGATACTGCTACCAGTAGGTCAGTATTTGCTAGGGTTAAACATGAAATTGAGTGTGACAAACCAGCTTAGTTGCTGATCTCAATGTACTGGTCAACCTCTTATTAGTAACAGTATTTGATACTGTTATTCATTTCTGGTTATGTTTCCTAGTTTTGAGGAGCACAGCGTTGATCTCGTGCCATGATAATAAGTGAACAGTACCCAGCTACTTGAAAAGCATCTGTACAGAACTTCTTTGGATTTTAAATTCACGTGTTTCAGAGAAACACCTTGGAAAAAAAATTATTAACTGGATGAACTGTCCAGTTAACCACATTAAAGTTGTGGAATTTTTGTGAATACAGCAGCACAACTGATAAAATACAAAGTGTTGTCAGAACTCAAAATGGCCAAACCAAAAATAACTATTGGTATTTATCCTATTCATATAGTATTATAAACTTCTATTTTAATTTTTGCTTTGTGTTACTTTTTTTTTTCAGAAAGAAAAAGGTTCCTATCTTTAATGACTACTTATTGCTCACAAACTTACTGCTCAGTTTTTTATTGATGTTTGTTTTTTTAAAAAAAAGCAATGAACACTGGACTTAAACTGTATTATAAAATACATTTGTAGCAAGGTTGTTACTTTTGCTTCATCGACTGTTTTCTGAAAACTCCAATGTTTGTCTCTTCTATTTTGTAATGTCCCAGAGCAGTTCAAGCAAGCTTGTTGGGCTTATTGCATATATGTCAGGACCTCTGACCTCTCATTTCTGTCTTGTAGGCGTACCAACGTTTACAAATCCAGCAGCAGATGTTACAGGCTCAGCGTAATGTTTCCGGACCCATGAGACAACAGGAGCAGCAAGTAGGTTTTCCTGCCAGTTCAATCTCTCCATTAGAGTTTGATTTCAGTAGCTTAAAGAGATTCCACTGCATTATACCAAAGCAGATAAACCATCCTTAGAAATAATAATATAGTGCATGGCTTGAGTATTGAAAAGGAAAGAGTGCCAGAGTAATACACCTATTTCACAGCATTCAGTTGCTGGAGGAAAGCTCTTCAACCCTTAATACAGTCATTTTTTATTTGTAAAGAGATCTATTGTGTTATTTCACTGTAGAGAAGGCACAAGAAATCTAGTGTCTTTTGTTCAATTGAGCATTTATTGATTCTTTTTCTCGCCAGGTTGCACGTACAATCAATAACATGCAGCAGCAGATCCAGCAGCACCAGCGCCAGCTGGCCCAGGCCCTGCTTATGAAGCAGCAGCCTCCCCCTCCACATCTATCTTTGCACCCCTCTGCAGGCAAATCAGCCATGGATAGCTTTTCACCCCATCCCCAGGCTCCCGGCCTACCTGACCTGCAGACCAAAGAGCAACAGTCTTCACCGAACACCTTTGCTCCTTACCCTCTTGGTAAGTGTCCTTCGTTAAAGCTGTTCCGTGTGAAAAAGACAGAGGGAGTGTATTTCATTAATTCAGCATCTAAATATTTTGCTCCACGGTGTAACAAATACAGAAACACAAAAGATATGTTTATTAAATCATGTTGAAATGCCAAACCAAAATCATGGTTCCACATGCCCATCTGGTAGCTGTACAGGTGGGCTCTATTTCCTCACCTCTACTCAGCCTACAAAGGTCAGAACAGAAGATTGGCTTAATTAACTATCTACGTATGTTGCTATTTATGAAGTAAAAACAAACTACCAGTGTCATGTTGCAAAATACACAGATGTCATACTGATAAACAGGAATATAATCTGGAAGTCATGCAAAGTCATCTTTCCACTCTAATCAGCACGGGTAAGGCATCAGTTTTGGTCAGTGTATTTAAAGAAAGATACGGATCAGTTTGAAGGAATGCAGAAAGAGTGTTGTGCAGATGATTAGAAGTTTCAAAAACGTGGCTGCTGTGGAAAAACGGAAATCATCTGCCCACTTTAGTCTAAAGAGAAGACTTAAGAGACACGTAGGAATCTGCAAAAATATAAAATATAGCTATGAAGAAGTTTTCTTGCATGGGGCTAATGCGAGAGGTAATAAACTTTTTTTTTGCATAAAAGGAGACCTAGTTAAACATTAAGGGTCACTTATTTGCTTTAAGCAATGTAGAGTACTGGAATAGATTATCCAGGAAGTTTCTGAAATCTTCTTCACCGGTCATTTTGTGGTAGGTTAGACATAGATCTGTCAAATATGATTGATGTCAAAATAATCGATTTGGCCTTGAGACAGGGTGAACAGAACAGCCTTTCAGAACTGTTTGCTGTGTGATTGATGTATGCTACAGACTTCATTTATGACATAAAGGAATTAATTTAATCTCTTTGTGACTCTCTTTATGCTGTGTACAATAGAATTGCCAAGCTTTATCTACCATGCAGCAGTTAAGAAGGTAATTCTGCCTGCTATGCTGAGCTGTTAGAGCAGGGAGCATCAGAAGGCAAAAGAATTTATGAATTAAAGGCCTAAGTCTGAGAGGTTCTTATCATATCTCAGCTTCCTGTGATCTGCTAACATTCAGGATTATATATCAAAAAGGACCCAGATTTGTGTCACAGAAGCATGTCAAAAATATTCCCTAAGTATAGTGTGAGTGATTTTGTTCTGTGTATACAAAATCTGCGCCCAAATAGCACAATACCTGCTCTGATGAATAGCAGCTGTTTGTATGACCTTCCAATTAGTTGCTTTGTTTGAGATTTTAAAAAATGCTGTTAGCACAATAAAATGGCAGACATCATGGGGGTGTGCTGAAGAGACGTAAGGAATATTTCAGCTTAGCAATGGAATGCTGCAAATTCTTCACTGGTTTAAACGTAGCGTTCCAGTGCGTTCTTCCAGAATGCCTTTTCTGAGCCAAGTGATGGGACTGCAAGAAGAAATACTGACAGCTTTAAAGTATTATCCCTACAGCTTTTTTCTTTTTTCCTTTTAGCTAAGTTTTAACATTTTCTGAATTCATGGGAGTTGTGTCAGTGTTCCCATAAAAGCAGAGGTTCTTGACAGCAGACTGAAAATGTGCATAGTAAATTCCTACACATACGTACAGATATCTGAAAATCAATGTTAAATAATCTCTTTACCTGGATTTTTTTAAACACATCTTTTCATCCTCCAGTATATGATGGATATCTAATGACCTATTTTCCCTTAGCTGGACTGAACCCGAACATGAATGTAAATAACATGGACATTACTGGTGGTTTGTCAGTGAAGGACACTTCTCAGTCCCAGTCTCGCCTTCCTCAGTGGACACACCCCAACTCAATGGATAATCTGTCTAGTGCTGCTTCTTCACTTGACCAGAACTCCAGCAAGCACGGTATGTCGCATTTAATCGCTGTGTCAGTCCGGCTTCTTGAGACTTGAGTCACATTGCAAGTGTAATTTTTTTTTCTCGTGTTACTATTTTTAGTAAGTGCTCATAAATGGTTGGTACAGAGTGCCCTTTGAGACTGTGATGGTTTTAAGATGATTTCTGCAGTCACGTTCAGCAATGCATTGAAGTTCTTGCAGCTATCACTGCCTACATGCAACACAGGAATGTGGTTTTCTTCATTTGCTGAATTTTGTTGCTCAGAACATGGAGTTCAAGTAAAACGAGCCATTAGTATTGGCAAAACAAGTCCCACAAGCTTCCCCTTACTCCAGATCTGCATACCTTCAATCCAGAAAAACTTTACATTGGCTTTCTCCCACAGTTTTTCCAGTATCATCATCCTTTCACAGCCAGTCCTGTACAGAGGCATGAGGGATTACATAATTACCCACCCTGGGAGTTAGGAGCACAAACTTCGTATTTTTCCAGCAGTGATTGCTAATCTGTTTGAACACCTTTATCCCTAATGCCTCCAGTATCCTGAGTCGTTTCTTCCCTTATTTCCTGTACCAAGTTTATTCTGTTAGAACATAGTGCTCTGTTAACTTCATTGTATCCCGGCTTTTATTATGAGCAACATGAATTATTTCTTTCACAATAGTTTTTCATTCTTCAAGTAGCTGTACTGCTTATGCCAAACTGTTGTTTGATAGTTTGTAGGAACGTGAGAAAGACCATTTCAAATCATGCACCCGATAAGCAATGCATGTCAAGAGAAGGACAGAAAGGGGCTTGCCTACAGTGATATTCCTCAGTATGCTGTCTCAGCAAATTCCTATTTACCATCAGTGTGATGTCATGAATTCCTTAGTCTCTTTGGCAGGAATGTGATCTGAATTTCTTTAACTCAAGTGTCTAGATTGTACCAGCAGTTTAGTCACAGCTTTAATCCCTAGTAAGGCTTCAGAGGCTGTGAAGCCTTGCTTACTGTGTTAATATTTCAGTTTTCTTTTTTGTCTTTGTAATACAGAAAGAAAAAAAAGAAAATGATAACAAAATACAGGGACTGATGAAATTCCATACCCAAAATTAGTCCCACTCCTAAACAAAGCCTTTCCATTTCATTCATTACAGGTGCTATACCTGGAGGTTTAAGTATTGGTCCTCCGGGAAAGTCCTCCATTGATGACTCTTATGGCCGGTATGATCTCATTCAAAACAGTGAATCGCCCGCCAGTCCACCCGTAGCTGTTCCTCACAGCTGGTCACGTGCCAAAACCGATAGTGATAAAATTTCCAATGGCTCCAGCATAAACTGGCCACCAGGTAACAAAATACAAAGCATTTGTGTTGAAGTGATGTCCTTAAAACATATTGTCGGCTTTATTTATTGAATCCTCATGCCTTCTGATATACAGGAACTTTGGAGAATGAGAATTATGACTTGATATACTCTTCTTTTTATTATCTTTGAAACAGAGTTTCATCCAGGAGTGCCATGGAAAGGACTGCAGAATATTGATCCTGAAAATGACCCTGATGTTACTCCTGGAAGTGTTCCAACTGGCCCTACCATAAACACCACGATACAGGATGTTAATCGCTATCTTCTCAAGAGTGGAGGTAAACACACAAATGACTTTCACATCTGTTTATACTTTCATTTTCTTCCCCAGAAAGTTGACTTTGTATATTATGGATGTAGTATATTTTCACATGTAATCCTAATCTGATAATCTGCTCTGAACTGTCACTGAAAATCCAGAAATACTTGATTTAAGTATGGGACTAAGAAGTTTCTGGTTTTCCATGGGAATGTAAATAATTTTGTTGGAAAACTCTGTGAGATGCAATATAAACTCTTGTGGTCACTGAAAGTTTTTGCAATGTATAACGCTTTGTTTTGAACAAGATTTTGCTCTCCATACTGACCAACCTCTTACATACGTTTTGTGAAATGTTCAGAAGACACAATACAAAAGTTCCACAGTTGTTGCGGAGGCAGTGGGCTTCTGTCACACTAATTAATTATAGCTTTGTTAGAAGACCAATCGGCAAAATAAATTGGACCTGTTTTATCCCCAAAACAATCAAAGAAAAGAAAAAATAGAGAATTGTCTAGTAAAGTAGTATTTCCCAGCACCGTTTCCATTCCTGTTGTCCTAGCAGTGTTTACTCCAGGATTAAAAGCTTATTCTCTAAAACAATAAAGCGTTGAGACTATGCTACTTGTTAACTAGGTGTACTGGAAGTGGATCCAGGGAGAGGTGGCTTGGTTTAATTGTGATCAGCATGCCGAAATAGGCAAGTTATCTGTACTCTGTTAGAGCACTCGTAACATGCACAGGAACAGTATAATCGGGACCTGCCTGGGTTAAAAATGCGGGGTTTGTTTTAGATATGTAGATTGTAAATCAGAACTGTGCTTGAAACGGGTTTCCAGCTCTGGGTTTGTTAACTCGGGCGAAGGGATGTGAAAGGTGAGGGAAGGAGGCAGGGATGCTCATTGCCGTGAGTGGGTTTCGTTGTCTCATACCAGAAAGCAATCTTTATTTAACCTGAAACATGAAGTATTTGTCTGTGTGAGTAATGTTAAACTAACTTTTAATGACCCAAATGTACTTCAAGGGGTTGGCAACCTGCATGGTTTGAAGTTATAAAAAGAAAAGTACGAAGACGTAGTTCAGTCCCAGTTCAGATATGGTGCTCCCAAGAAATCCTCCCTTCAGGCCCAGAGCCTGCCTCCACAGAGCTGTCCCTCCGAGTTAGACAATACCTACTGTAGGCTGTCCTTCTTCAGAGAAGGGAAGTGTACTGCTGGCGTGCGATCTGTCTGTGGAGTGAAGAAATAATTGCGCTACTTAGAGAGGGTCAGTATAGATGGTCTTTGCAGAAGTAAACAGGCCCTCAAGAGCCAAAACCTTGTGAAAAGCAGTGACTGTTGGGGTGCAGGGATGCTGCCTTTCCTCATTAGCTTTTTGGCTTGTTAATAATGTAGTAAAAAACATAGTTGCTGAATCTGTTTCTTTATGGTCATGTAAGTGGGTGTTTTCTAGGTAAGATGACCTGTTGCTGTCAGTACCCCTCCGTAGGAGGTCGGGGCTTTCCTGACACGCTGCCAGGAAGAGTCGGACTGTCTTGGAATGCTGCAACGTGAAGTACAGGGACTGTATTAACAGAGCTGAAATCCATTTAGAGGGCTAGGGTGTGACGTATGCCACCCTTTCACGGTACACTTAGAAACAGGCAAAACAGGCTTTTGGATTGGTTTTTGGTTTACGCTGTTTGCTAATGAAGCTTTGCAGGATCAGCTGCCATGAGCTGAAAGTCGTAGCCACATGGCATCGGGAACGCTTTCAGCTTTGTGCGCATATGGGCCTTTGAATCTGATATAATTCCCTCACTTCTTCCTGGGGAATAGATTATTTCCAGAGAAGGCCTTGATATAGAATTACTTTCCTTGAGCCTGATGTCTGTATTGGTGTGTCCTGTGGAGCACAGCGAGTCTTGATAGGGTAGAGTTTGGTTGGTCACTGTTCCAGTTGAAAATGCAGCCTGTGTTTTTTATTGAGCTGTAAAGGATGAGGTTGTCCTTTTAGTTCCTCCCTTCTACCTCACTACAGCGCTCTTTCCCAAGGAACTCACCTATTTTTATTAGTCAGTTAAAGATGTTTCAGTATCACAGTCGATCTGTGTATGTCAGGAATGATAAGTCACCTAAGATACACCCTTAATTTTGTTGGTGGCTAGAGAGAATACTTCCAGCTCTTCTGGTCTTTATAATGAAGATATTTTATTTTATGTTCAGTTTCTTTCATTTGCTGCCAGTAAGGAAATTGTATGTATGCTTAGATAGCTCCTCAGATTGTAAATGATTTACCAAGATGGTTTCAGGCTATTTCGTTTAATGTTATCAGTTTGAGAAGAGATTGCTAAAATACATCCTTGCTTTACTGAAAGTCTGCAAAAATCTAAAGATGTTTGTGGGCATTAGGATGTAGGAGAAGTGCTTACCTCGAGTAATTTAAGAGAAATCACCCATGGTAAGAGGTTAGTTTATCATGTACATCTATGCTCATCTACAGTTGCCATTGCTTAAGTCAGCTGGCAGAGCAGCTTTATAAATGAAGCCTGTTCCTTGAGACTATAAACAGTTTAACACTGATTTTTTTGAGTCACATATCTTAAAGGAGATGCAGAATTTATCTTCTGCACATGCGCTAGTACATTTGCTGCTGTGCCAGCTTTCTTTTCTTTTCTACTAAAGACTTCTGCTTCACTTTATCATGCTTTCTATAACATTTCATTCCTAGACTTGAGAGACCGGGCTGATTAAGGAAAATGCCTTGCATGGTTTGTATTTGCACATAATAGATTTGCCTATGTCACACCAGACATCATTATGCCCATCTTTCTTAGTTGCTTCTCTGCTGGTTCTGCAGGGTCATCCCCAACATCATCTCAGAATGCCACGCTGCCTTCATCGAGTGCCTGGCCGCTTAGTGCCTCCGGCTACAGTAGCTCTTTCAGCAGCATTGCATCCGCACCTAGCATTGCAGGTACGAAAAATGGCCTTTCTACTTTCGCATCCTTCCGCATTCCGAGAGAAGGCCCTAGAAAGTGCTTTCCCAGTTACTGTAGTAGTGCTACTATAGACAGAAGCGTATCTGTTAGGACCGGGCTGGGTAGGCAGCTCTCCTGGCAGCTCTTCAGTGCTGAGCGTTGCATGGTATGCCTGGAATTGCGCTAAGGAAAAATGTATTTATTGGTGCCATGTGCTGTCACTCTGTATTGGCATCAAGATCTCTTAATCACCATTTCCATTGCAATTTTGAGGAGGAATATTCTATTGTCTAGGACCTCAGTGGAAACACCCCTACTAGACCCTTCCAGTAAAAGCTCATACAAAATATATGTTAATAAACTCACTGTTAAAAGTGAACCATCTTCAGCTTGGGAAAAAGGTTAGTAGTACCTCAAGGAGGTACTCTGCATGGCGTGGAGGGGTTGGGTTTGGGGCTCTTAAATGTCTTTTAATAGTCCAAAGCCTGATGCTCCCCTACATGGCTGAACTTGTTAGATGGTCTAAATAATTACTCCATTCTTATTAATGAGCTATAAATTCTGGAGCATCTCTCTGCAAATCATGGAAGCTTGCGAACTGGCTGCCTAAATATCCAGTTTGTTCCATTATAAAAATGTGTTGGAGCAGTTGTGTGGTTTGTATTAGCATTTTCATATCTAATCAATGAAAATGAAGCTGCAGCCTCCAGGTCATACTGCAGAATGCACAACAAAAAGGGGTTGTCTGAAATGTTTTACTCCAATGAAAGGAGGGAGGGGCTTGCTTTTCTTTTATCTGCCATGCATTTCTGCTTTATTTGCTTTTTATCTTTTTGCAGCGTCAACTAATCTTTGTGTTAACCCTACGAGCAGTAGTGACATAGCAACATCTGATCTGTGGTTATGTGCATGTATCATGTGCTACAGCGCAGGCTGAGCTGCTCTGAGTTCTAAAACTCAGATTTTAACCCTTCCCCCCCCCCGCCCCCATTTTACCGTTGTTAATGTTTTCGTCGTCGTTGTCAAATTATTTTTTGTTGCTACAGTTTGCAAGAAGATGGGAGAGCGGTTGCCCTTTCACTTAAATGGCTATGATTCAGTGTAAAATCATTGAGTTACATGAAACAGATAAATAGAGGCAATTTGGGGAGTGTGCGTATATAACTGAGGCTGATTTGGTAACTGGTAAATTTGGCTTTAGGACTAATAAAAACCCCTCAATGGCTGCCTCATGCAAAGCACTGATTCAGTATAAACTTAATCTGCCAGTTCAAATCTGGTTTTAGAAACATTCACAAGATTTTTGCATCTTGGAGTTTGTCAGACCAAGTATTTTCATACTGTCTGCAGTCAGCATTAAAGCATCAAGGCAGCATAATCACAATATCATTTGCTCTGGCAGAAGATGCAGTGATGTGACCATCTCAAACACATGCTGGTAACGTTAGTAACAGTGGGAATTAATTTCACCACATATGTTGGTACAAGGAAGAAAGGCAGGGATGTGTAAGTCTAAAGGTGAATAAAGAGTTTTGTTTTGATATCCGTAATTTGAAACAATTTTATCTGCCACTCTGAATACTAAGTTGTATTTGTTATTCTTGGGTTTTGTGTTATTTTATATAACTCTGATTTGGCAGGAACAGTAGTAAGATAGTTTAAAAACTGATTAGGGAAATAAACTGAACAGTAAAAGGTTACAAAGAGTTGTGATATGTTACAGTCTTCTGAAGACTTTGTTTTTCTTGAAGACACTTGGAAAAAAGAGTATCTGTTACTTTGAGTATTCAGAAATGTAGTTTTTGTTGGTCTTTGATCTTTGAAATTTTAATAATATATCAGAAGAACATATGGATATACTGGTTACTTTATATTAGATAAAATGAATTGTGTAAGGAAAAATGGTTAAGTTCTGTTAAACCTTTAAAAGAGATGATCTTGAAGTGTTTCATTATAATTTTGATGAAATTAGATTTCAAATACTTAAGTCTTTTTTGGTCTTCTTTTCATGTATATTACGAGAAAGCAAAATAGGAGATTTAAAAAAGGGAACTATGTATGTAACAGGTGTTGTGAGATTCATTTAATACAAAATTCTTTGAAAACGTAAATACTAGTGTAAGTAGGTTCAAAGGATACAGGATTTATATCACTGGATGATAGAGAATCTATTCTTTTCTCTCCTGAAACATTGGAAGAATGTAGTCGATGCAGAAGCTTGATTACCCATCCTACTTGGTTTAACAGTTGTTGCTAGCTAAAAATACACAAGTGTGGTTGTTTTTTTTCTATTGCAGGTAAATTGTCAGACATCAAGTCTACGTGGTCCTCTGGCCCAATCTCTCACACACAAGCCTCTCTATCCCACGAACTCTGGAAGGTACCCAGAAACACTACTGCTCCTACGAGACCACCTCCGGGCTTAACAAACACCAAGCCATCATCTACGTGGGGTGCCAGTCCCCTGGGTTGGACCAGCTCTTACTCCTCCGGTACTCTTGGCTTCTGTGTTTTACAACACCGCGGTGCCGCCTTTTTACAATTGTTTGCTTTTACTCTGTGTTACAAAAGTGAGGCACCCTGTAGCTGTGTATTAGGCTCCAGAAACTTGAGGTTTAATACAAGCAGAGTGTGTCTGTTTTGGGGATGAAGCTCATGTCTGTCTGTTTTAGGGAGGATAAGTTTTAAATGAAGCTGTCGTCTTTCAGGTGGTCATATTAGTAATTTTAGGTAGGAATTGCCAAATTATCTCACTCCCAACCAGGATTTTTCTTCCATTTCCTTAATTTCTAAAAATATCTTTTCAACATGTTTCTTGTTTTGTGGTAGGATCTATGACTGCCTACGAGGCTTCAACATGAGTGAATCAGCCCGTGGAATTTAAAATGGAACATGTTTTTGGAGCATGGATGTGAAGCATTTAGGACCTGATGGCATTGCAGAGCCCTTAGGGAATGCCTTCATTTTTTCATGCAGACTCCTTTTATAGATGTCATTGTTTTGCTTAAATACAAATATGAGAAACCCTGGATGTGGTTATATAAATATATATATCTCACACGTTTGTTTGTGAAGTATTGTCAGCTTCAAAAGTATTTCACCTATTTTATGAAGCTGGCTATTCTATTAATCTGCTTTCACTAAATTGGGAATTAAATGTTCTTCCCTCTTCTTGCCATTTATTTTGTATTAGTTTTCTTCACCAAAACCCCACCTGGTGGGCAGATACTGCTGGTGCCACGATTGTCTCTGGAGCCTGAGCGTGGTCACACATGTGACTACGGAAGAACTGCGGTTTCTCAAATGCCACTCATAAATACCAAGCCTGTACAGTTTCTCATTGTAAAACACCAGGCTGAAGTTGGAAAAGCAGTTGGTGGTGGTTGTGTCCTTGTATCTTTAATCAGAACATTGTCAGTGCAGAAATACCTGTTTTGAGTAAGTCATATACATCAATTTATCATTGGCGAGATAGCAGATTGCTGCAGTGCTATAAAAATCCGTAATAGCAAGCAGAAATCTGAGTTTGGACACCTGAATTGCTTTTAAAACGTGTTTTCCAGATTAATTCTGATGTAACCTGAAGATACGGTTTGTTGCAGTGTCATACCTGCATCCGCTGGTTTTCTAATAGTTATTGTGGGAATGTGAAAAATGCCACAGATCTTTTAAATGTAACGAAAGCAGGTTTTCATTCAGCAGCCTTTCCTTCCGAAGAAGGCAATAATCAAGATGTGGGGAAACTGCTGTAGGATTTGTTTTCAGCAGTAATAACGCTTGCTGCTGTGTTGTGATTCCAGATAAGTTTTCTTCCTGTGATACGCTTTCCACACCGTGATAAAATGTTTTGTTGTGGAATTTATGTTGTAGGTTCTGCATGGAGTACTGACAGCTCAGGGAGAACAAGCAGCTGGCTGGTTCTTCGCAACCTCACACCCCAGGTAAATAGAGTTGTACATAACGAGTTCTGCAAAGAGACTTGTCATGCTTAAGAGATAAGAAGAACATCTATCAACCTTGGTCATTTGGTTCATTTGAAGGGAAAATAATTATTCTGCATTTATTGTAAGTTTCTGTCTTCTACAGGGAATTTGTTACATTTACAAAGTGCTGTCAAATAATGTATGAACTTTTAAGACTGTAATTAGTCATTCATTGTGCACCATTTACATATGTATAAGCTTGGAGGTGAATGATGCTTTAAAGCAGATACATAGATGTAAAATCTGCTTTTCCTGTGGGTTGTGTTTTTGTTCTTCTCCTAAGTCTGTCAAATCCTTTGGTCTTCCACATAGTGCCATTCACAAGAACTTGTCACAAAGCCTTGAATGTAAACACCCAAATTAATCTTGGGGAAAATTTAGCTATGTTTATGAACAATGTGTTTTTCTGTTGACTTATTTCCGAACTTCTGTGGACTTCTAATTACAAATATCATTTGTATCACCTAAATTGGGAAATTTTATGCTAAAAAAGTCTTAAAGACAGTGATAAATCTATAATTAAATTCTTCTTATGGAAGACAAACTTTTTTTCTTTCACCTTCACTTATTCTTTAGCTTTTAAAACTTGCTTAGTTAAAAAGCGTTTAAAGTAAAATCGCAAAACCACAGATAACCTTTTCCCCCTTCCCTCTTACCAGATTGATGGTTCCACACTGCGGACACTGTGTTTGCAACATGGCCCTCTGATAACATTCCACTTGAACCTGACACAAGGGAATGCTGTGGTCCGATACAGTTCCAAGGAAGAAGCAGCCAAGGCCCAAAAGTCTCTGCATATGTACGTTTCTGCTCTCCTTCCTTTGTTATGAAGCCAGTTTTATCTCAGAAGTTATTTTCTTGGGCATTTATTTGCTGGGACTCAGAACTGATCACTAGGTAGTTTAATCTGATTTGGGAAATTACCTAATGAGAGAGAGGAAAAATAATGGGGGAGCGAGATACTCATACTACTGAATAAGAGGTGATTACAAAACTTGATAATAGATATTCACCATTAATAATGTGCTCCGTAAGGATCTGTCACCTATAAGACTGCAAAGAATTTGTAAGCTTTGATAAGAATTCCAAAGGAAGCTGAGAGCATGAGACAAGGTTTTGGCTTAGAAAGCAACAGAAAGGACAAAACGATGATAAATGAAGAATGTGTTCATGGTCGTCACCTCTTTTAAAGGAGTTCTGAAAGAAATTGAAAGAAATGTATGACAACAAAATGTGCTTTTTAGGTGTTTTAAAATCGATGGGACTAATTGGCACACTGCGCAAGAGCTGGAGGATTTGAGTGTCAAAATCAGTGACATTAGGGAGGATTAAGAATATGAAGACTGATGTTTCAAAAGAATACTTAAGTGCTTAAAGTTGGAAAGCAATTTTCTTTGTCAACAGGTTATAGCATGAGTATAATGAAAAATACTGATCGTAGTGGAAACAATTCTTGGAACTCACTGTGCTACTGGCCTGATTACCTTCCCTGTGCTTAGAGGTTTAGGAGCAATGGTTACTCCAGATGTAAAGTGTCAACTACTTTCCCATTATGGACCTGATTATCAGAAATTGTAGTAATGGTAAAGTAATAGTAATTATATTAATGACTGTTCCTTTTTTAACTGTTGACCGTTCCTTAATTAAATACTATGAAGCGGCATTCAGAACAATTGGAGATGAAAAACTGACCCATCTTAGTTACATCACTTTAGATGTGGGCATCAGGTAAAAGAAATGATGCCAAAGGCAAAATGAATATGCGAGTTTAAAGATAAGTGATTACTTTAAATGTGTACGTAGCAGTGTCCTTACATTATCAGTCATCTGGAAGGCCTCTGTTTAAATTGGGTTTTTTCAGTAGGTTGTGGCATAACTATAGTTACACTGCTGGCACGGACAGGACGGACCTTTCTGAATGAAACGGGTTGAGCTATCTCTGTGTTTGGTTTGCTGCCAGGGTGACAATGGTAAAATACAATGGGGTTTGTGGAAGCCAACAGGACAGTATTAGAGTTCCAAGTGATATCGGCCACTGTTTCACATGGAGCTGATCGCTGGAAAATACATCACAGGGCCAACGCTCTCGGATCCCAGCTGATTTGATGTGAGAATAGCTCACTCACACCCTCCATCTCGGGTTGTGTGAGGGTTTTATTGCTGTGTAAATTAGGGGCAGCAGTGATTAATACTTTTTGAAAAGTAATTTAAAATTTTATGAAGAATGCATAGTTTTCAAAGACTGCGTTTGCATCTCTTCACTGACATATGTAGGAGAGGTAGAAATTCTTATGATGTGATTTTCAGCAAGGGGCGTTTGCACAAACGCAGCTTGTCGATGGCTTCCAAACCAGGGGCTGCAGTCGGGCGGTGAGGGGGAACAGCCATTACGAACACGAAATTCCAACGAAAGCGTAGTTGTTAATGTATATGGTTAGAGTTCCATGCCGGGCAACAGGGAGACTGAGCAACCACAGGGAACCAGGGGGGTTAGGCAGGCAGTGCCGGGTAGATTGATCTTCCATTCTTCTTTAAAAGATCTTAGGTTGCAAAATAAATTGTAGAAAAAAAGAAAAGGTGGGTTCTTGGAAGAATTCGGCATCCATTGCATTGGTCACACAATTATTCTTGTCAAACATATACAGAGGAAATTAATTTTAAATATACTATTAAAGAAAAGTGAGGTTTCAGGAAATGGGACGGGGGGAAGACAGAACGTTCAGCTCTGCAGGATGAGGGGTGAGTTGCATCAAAGGACAAATTAATTTTCACAATACAGATGTTGGAAATGTGTTCCCAACACAGCCAGTGGGTTTCAAGTATATCTTTAAATAAAAGCAGGAATAAGCATTAGACACAGAAGACTTGAACTGTACATCGGAGAGTTAATGTTAAACATTGTGATGGGATAAGACCTTTAAAGGTATGAAAACATACTTGTTCCTTACGTCTGAAAAAAAGAAGGATTCTTTAATCTTTCTGAGTCTCTTTATTCTTCTGAGAATATTTAAAATAGGAGGAATTACACACATCATGGTCTGGAGTGTGCTTTGCTACATTATGTGATGCATTGATGGATCTATATTTTCTATCTTATCTTTTTAGTAAAGCAAAATGCTGCAATTGCTACAGGTCCCACTGCCCAGTGCTCAGAAATAATAAACGCTGCAACACTTATGCAAAAGTAGAAGTGAGGAAAGGAGGCAGCGTGACCAGGGGCTTGAGCGCAGACTTAGAAATAGCATTGCAGCTGTGGCTGTAACTAAAAAGTTACCGTGGAGTGTGGTGGCTGTAGACATCCTGAGGTGCAAGGTGTCTGAATTGTTTCTGCTTATGTATCTGGCAGATTTATTAAAAAAAAAATAATAAAAGAGAGAGAGAGAGACTTCCTGGTTAGTTGATTTTAAAATACACAGCAAATGATTGAATCTGTTGCAGGATTTAAATACTAGAATCTATTCTTAGATGACAAATTAATGTGAAGAGAATAGTTTTTGAAAATGTGTTATAGTAAATGTGTTGTTATTGGCATCGTTTGCTGCTGACGATGCTGGTGTGCTTGTATCTTCATGCCGAAATAGAGTTCAGCCTCCCGTGATGCATGTTAGTTAAACGAGGTGGTCTCCATACGTGTGGCTTTGTGTGTTTGCCCGCGGGTGTAGAAAGGGAAATAGAAAATAGGACAGAGAAGTCTGTTCAAGAGACGGCGTTGCTGTTGGTGCGCAGATACGGCGCAAATCTTCGTCTCAGATTCAGCCTGGGGAGAAAACGGGTTTATATCCGTCTCGGATATTTCCGACCGTGCCCTTCGCACCCCGTGTTTCACGTGGCTGCTCCTTTTCCTTTCGTCCCCAGGTGTGTCCTGGGAAACACTACCATCCTGGCCGAGTTCGCTGGTGAAGAAGAAGTCAACCGTTTCTTAGCACAAGGCCAGCCGCTGCCGCCCACCTCCAGCTGGCAGTCCAACACTGGAACCAACCAGACCCGCCTGGGCTCCTCTGGCAGCTCTCACGGCTTGGTGCGCGCCGACGCCGGCCACTGGAACCCCCCCTGCCTGGGGGGCAAGGGCAGCAGCGACCTGCTCTGGGGTGGGGTGCCCCAGTACTCCAGCAGCCTTTGGGGACCCCCGAGCGCCGACGACGGCAGAGTTATCGGAAGCCCGACACCTTTGAATACTCTTCTTCCGGGTGATCTTCTCAGCGGGGAGTCCATCTAGGAAACGAGAGAAACAAAACGGAAATAACAATCATCAGCACTAAAGGAAAAAATAAAAATCGTAACCCTTTCCAGTCCCGGGCTTGATGAAGAATCCAGCTTTAACAGATCAGACTGGCAGCCCTTTTTAGTACCTCTGTCCAATATTGAATATGAAACTGCAGAAGTCCTTGTGAACTGTTCGTGAAACAGTATGGGCTACTTTTGGTCAGTGTCACATGCTAATGACAGGTTTTATTATTATTTTTTTTCATGGCTTTTTTGTTTCATGTTGTCTTTTTATGTTTGTATGGTGATTTTAAAAACAAAGTATAAAAGCTGCTTAGAATAGGTCTATCATGAAGGGCACTTTTCAGAATTTGGGCTGGAAAGGGTTATTTTATCAGCTTGGGGGGGAAGGGGGAAATGAAAGCCTATTTAAAATGAGCCTGTGACTATTATGCACATTACCAGAGGCGGACCCAATAATCAGAAAGGGTGAAGTGTGATATTTACCATTGGTACAGAAAAGTAATGAATCTGAATGGTAACTCTTGACTGTACAGGTTGAGCGGGGGGGAGGGAGGGCAGGGTTGGGGTATCTCTGTGTCCACTACTCCCATGGATCTGCCTATGCACATTACCCTTGTTTCATTACTTTTTCATTTCATTTTTTTTAGTCCCAAAAATACAAAAAGTTAAAAAAAAAATTAAAAAAAATCACAAAACAACAAAAAAAACCAACAAAAAAAAAAACATATCAACATGCAAATACTTGAATCCAGCAGGCCAATAACAAAATGTGAACACTTTCTAAGTCTAATTATTACACTTCCAGGTCGGCATCAGTACACAAAAAACAGGCTCTAAGAATTTTTTTTTTAAAGTTCAGACTATATGTTTTTGTTGGAACAGCTGTACGTATGTGAGTGTGTATGTGTGTGCGCGTGTATGTGTGTGCCCCATGTGTGGTTTAACTAAAAGTGTGAAGTTTTTCCTTTTATTCAGTATATGCTTTTTATTTGCTCATTGGTCAAATGTTTAATTGTTATTAGCTTCTAACTTTGCACTGAGTGTCCGCAGCCCTTCTTGTAGCTAATCCTATAATGTTAAAAAGAAAAAAAAAAAAAGAAAAAAAAAAAAAAGAAAGAAACTGATAGAAGGGGCCGGCGACAATTCACGTGTAAATGTTTACTCAAGGACTCTTATCGCATTTTAAAAATTACAGTGTGTATCTCTGGAGAATAATATGTATATCTACCTTTAGCGGCTTTTTATTGTGGACTAATGCAAGAAAATTATTACCGGAGTATTGCACCATTTTTCCATTCGGAATATAAAGTTTAAAAAAAATACTCTTGTTGAACTGTGGCCATAGATAATTGTAAAGAGTGGATAGTTCCCTTGCAAGCAGGAACAGAAACAAGCACTTGGACATAGGTTTTGACTGCTTTTGGAGGAGCCAGGAGTTTTGGCTCCCACCTGTTTACAGACCTTTTTTTCTCCTTCAAACTTTAAAATAAAAAAGGAATTAAAAAAAAAAAAAAGAAAAAAAAAAAAAAAGACTTCCATCGTAAAGAAAACTATTTTCAGAATGAAGATATGCTACTTCAGAGCTCTGGGATTGAACAGTGTTGTTGTATTATTCTTTTCTTTGGCCATTGCTGTGTACTATTTTTGTTGTTGTTTTCCTCCTCTTCGTCAAAGTGGCGAAAACTTTGTGATCACTATCTTGCACATGGTGGAAGATGTCTCAGGAAAGCCGGGTTTCCCGAGGAGCAACTCCACACCATTTCATGTATTTTTAAAACCCAACTCCTAGCACTGAAGATATTATTAAAAAACAAAATAAAATAAAAAAAAGACAGTAAGAAAGAAGAAAATACCTAATCTAATGTGTAGCAGTTACATATTTACCAAATAATGGACTCAAAAGAAATAGATGTTTGAAGAGTGCTTTATATATTAAAAAATCGCTTTATGTTTAAAAAAAAAAAGATCAATGTTTTTGATTGTTTTGAAAGGAAGAAAGACAATGGAATAACATACACTTCAAGTATGTTTTAAAAATTATATGAACATTGTGCTCCCTGCCTGCTTGGATCAGGAAACTTGTGCATTACATTTTTTTTTTTTTGGAAGATTAGCTTTTTAATGGTTTTATCAGATTTAAAGGGTCCTGCAAGATTGCAAATTAACAAAAGCTGGTTTTATAGAGGATCATGAACTATGCACAAACTGGGTTCAAGACTTGTTTTGTTTTCTCAAGTTTTAGTAGTGTATTTAGCTGAATAACCTTTCCTCAGAGTAATTGCATCTCATTGCCATTACACGCCTCCTACATATATATATTTTATATATATACACACACACACTCTCTTATATAAAATATGTATGTGTGTATGTGCGTGTTTACATACGATTTTCCATGCTGAAGTTTAGCATTGAGTTGTAGAAAAACTCCTGATATTTTAAAATTGGGAATGAAAATTTCTGTTTAAGGGGGTGGGGGTGGGGGGGAAGGGATTTTTGTTTTGGGGCTTTTTTTTTTTGCCTTTCCTTTTGGATTAAAGATGTCTGTAACTCTGAGATTAAAAAAAACAACAAACAATTGTGGCTTTTAATGTTTATTCTCCTCATAGAATGTGATTGTTAAAGAACATGCACCGAAAGTTGCTTTCAAGAGTACGAAGATTCTTTGAAACTTAATAAATTGCAGTTTTTTCTTGGCTGTTCAAATAATGTGTATTTTTCTTTTATGCAGGGGATACTTAAAAAAAAAAATTTGTTAAATTTGTTAATGGTATTTCATGGAAGAAGTTTAACTCTTTCAATACTAACGAGAATTTGGTGTACAGCCAGGCCCATCGCTCCTGTAAGTGTAGTCACGCACCGCCCCTGTGCTTGTTGGTGACGGCATCTCATGAGCTTTGCACGTCGCATCCGAGAGCGCGCTGCGGAAAAAGCAGTCATCGGGTTTGTCTGTTCGTTTGTTCGTTAGAATCATGTTTTCCTCATTTATTCATGTCATATAGTATGTGAATTGCTACCACTGGGAGTATTGCCAGGCTGAGGGCTCCTCTCCGGCTCTCCCATTCAGCCGCCCCGTAGTGTCCCATCTCGTGCACCTGGATGGCTCCAGCTCCAAACTGCCAGGCCCACGGCATTTGCTGAGAGGGCCAAAATAGCCTGTAAATAAAATAGGGTAGAAACACCAAAACCTTCTCATGTTTGGCCTTTCAGGTTTTGAAATTAAGGCGGATATTTACAGAAGATTCGTGGAGGGCCCCAAACTTGCTCTGTCTCCATTGTCTAAAGACGAGCTCACGTTTGGAAGCTCCATCCCTGGAGGTGTTCAGGGCCAGGTTGGATGGGGCTTGGAGCAACCTGGGCTGGTGAGAGGTGTCCCTGCCCATGGCAGGGGGTTGGAACTGGATGATCTTCAAGGTCCCTTCCAACCCAAACCGTTTTATGGTTCTATGAGTCTCCTCCCACCTCCAGCAAACCAGTTCTTCACCTCTTCGTGGTGTGGAGGGGATTGGTACTGAGAGTGATGCGCAGCAGGGCTGTCCCCGGCTCCCCAGCAGTTACCAGTTTGTACAGTAAAACTTGTTCTGCTAATTCTTTTGTCACTGGGATAGTCGGCTGCTCTGCCATAAGCTGAACAGTTAATAAGACAGACCCGGGGTGGGGAGGAGACCCCACGCACCCTTGAGAGTTTGCTGGTAGACAGGATACAGTTAAAGGTTATCAAGTCTGGATTTGAGGGTAACTTGTGCTACCTAAATAGCTAAAATACCTAGTCTGAAGCCAGTTCTAATTTTATTACCAATACTGCCCTGAAGTTGCACAGCTGTTGCCATAGTTGTTTTTTCTGTGAACTTCTCATCCCATCTCCCCTTTTTTTTTCCTCTTCTTCCAGGTGTTTGTAATGAAACTCTTAAGAGTTGCCTTCTCTTTTCCTTACTTGTTTTTTGTTTGGTTTATGTTTTGTTTGGGTTTTTTTTTTTCCTTCCCAAGGAGGGCTTTTGGTTTCAGTGTCGCTGTGTTTTGTTAGCCTAGACTGACATCAAAGTCCATGGCAGAGTCGGATGTTTTAACTAACGAGAGCTTTTGTCTTCCCTAAGGTTGGCAGAGATGGCTTTTTATAAATCAGATGCACTCTTAAAATTTAGTATCCACCCTGGTATATTAAAAGAAGTCTAGCTTTTGGCCAAAATCCATCTTTTTAGTGTTTGCATAGCTCTTTTTATTTTCACCGTCATACCCTTTGCTGCTTTAATGCTGTCCGATGAGATTTCTGAAATTGTAAAGATCGCTCCTGATGATAAGGACTCTCCTTATGGCTCCAGAATCTTTACAAGAAAACATGTTTAACAGTTTGTGTCTCTCTGTACATTGCATTTGCTGTGTCCCCCATAGCACTGTCACCGCATGGCTCCCCTGCCTTGAGGCCAAGAGAATTTCTCTTTCCCGCGTGGTCTGAAACTGTCAAACTTCTTCTTAGTTACGTGTCTCGTTTGTGGGTGGCGCTGGCAGAGCAGATCGTTTTGCTGTTCTGCTCCAAAAATATATTATTGTTCTTGATAATTCAATATATGATTGTGTATGTGAAGGAGCATTTTAATTAAACAATGTATATGGATATCTGTATATGTTAAGAATTATTGGAGTTGGAAGAGTCTGGAAAGGGAATTGAAAAGCCCTTTAGGATGTGGGTGATGGGCAGCTGTGGTGTGGAGCGTACCTACGGTGCCAGATGAAGGATTGCCGTGGTGACCCGTAGGCTCATCTCCCGACGTTGTATATGAACTGCTGCTAAATGTCTGTTGGAGTTCACGCATTGTACAAATGACAGGTGTACTAATTGTATCGCTGTATTGATGCTGAATGTACAATCTCTGCTCGAGTCCGGCGTAGCCACTTTCAGGGAAGGGGAGTTCTGAGAAAATCGGATATCGAGCCCGAACGAACTCTGTCTGTAAACCGCACGGATCCTGGCGTCGCCCGCGCTCCCCGCCAGACCCCGAGGTCAATGGCAGCTCCGTAAGTGTCTGGAAGTGTCTGTGATTCGCAGTGTTATCCGTAGCGGGAATTCGAAGGAGACCGTGGGCCCGTCCCCGCACCGCACAGGACGACTTTCGCTCCCTGCAGGTCTCTCGGACTGTTTCACCCAGGCCCTTGCATTGCTTCGAAGGCGGTAACGTACCCGTGAAACCTTCACGTCTACGGGAGCAGCCCAACTTCTGTCCTCTCACATTCCCCCTCGTTCCCGAGGGGTCTCTTCCAGTAATTACACGTGTGTGCTCTTGGAATTTGGGAGAGGCGCCTCCAACGCTCATCCACATTGTAGCTTTCCTGAGGGAGGACGGACGACTAACGTGCCCATGTTCTAGTGGGGTCTAGGTGTCTTCCTCCAGCGGATACACCCAATCTCTCAGGTTAACTATTGCTTGCTGCGAGTTGCCAGACTCCATCCTCTATCGGCCCATCCAGCCTGTGCAAGGACAGTCGAGTTGACCATTTTCAAGCCCTCTCGCGCTCCCACCGTTCGCTTCTCTCTAATGAAAAAGTGCTTCATTAGAAATGAATATGACACTTCGTCCTGTGTGTGCCCCCGGTGTTGGTTTGGTTTTATTTTAATTTTTTTTTTGACTGTCGGATGCATTGGAAACGAGTTGCTTGTAAATTTTCTCTGATGAAAACGTGGTCCCAGTGCAGTCATGATTTCAGGGTTATTAAAATGTTATCAAACACAATAAGCTGGAAGATTGCTTTGCTTTCAATAAATATTATTATTAGTAAAGGTGGCTTGCCTTGAACGAGCCGTGAGGCTGCGGGCTCGTGATGGGAAATTCCCCCCCCATCTGCTGGCTGCATGGAGTCTGGCGCGAGTTAATTAAATAGTTTATTGGTTTAAATGCTCATTTTGTTCAGGGGAGTGGACTTGAAAATAGTGGCAGAATCCTCTATAATTTCTCTGTAGTTTTATCTCCTGGATCCTTTGCCCACTTCTTAATTTATCTTAATTTATGCTAAAAAAAATGTATTCAAGCAGACTAAAGACCGTCTTACTGATGCTGTCGGGACGGAGCAGATTCTCTTCCCATTTTTGCAGTAGGTCTCCTTGTTTTGGCTACAGCATTTATGGTTTACAATTGTGTTTTACTGCCTGTACCCCACAGGAACAGGAAAAATCAGATTTCTCATTTTTTTATCTGATTTCAAGTGGGACCCACTTTTTCTGCCTTTTCCCGGCACGTGTCTGTCTCCTTCCCAACCCTTCTCTCCTACAGAGGACAGGAAACTTCTGATAATGGCGGAGGAGATGATTGTCCTGCAGGTAAAGAACAGCAAGTTCTACTAGGATGAAGTGTAAAGATATATAATATATATACACATATATACTTAGAAATACAATCCCTGTGCTCAGTGGGAGGTTCAGCACAAGCACGTGATATGTGAAATACATCAGAGGGGGCAGACATTAGTCCCCGTAGCTCAGCAGCCCTTTTCTCTCTCTTTTCTGGGAGTATCACATGGTCACAAATACGACTGCAGGAAGAATGGTAATTGGCAAACAGCTCTGATTGCTCACGATGCTTTTATTGCCAAATAATTTCCCCAAAACCCACCAGGGTGGGGAGAGTTCCCCTTTCCCACGGTGTCTCAGGGAGTGGCAGGCGGAAAGGCAAACTGGCCAGCAGGGAGGGAGATCGGGGACAGGGCTAGAAGGAAGCGTACAACAATCTAGTTGGTTTGTAGGTGAGTTTCACTTCTGGAATAGCTGGGAATTGCTCAAAATAAATTAAAAACAATAAAAAAGGGTTTCCCCAATAGCTCTGGCTTAGTGATGGTTTTCTTTATAGCATCAATGTGTAAACCTGAGCCTGTGGCAGGGCGGTTCTAAAGCTACGTTCAACAGATTGTATCATTCTAATATCCGTTATTTCTTGCTCGTCAGTGTGGTTACTACACGTTCTGGTGCTGTCTCCCTCAACTGCTTTTCAAGCGTTTGCTGCCTGTCCGTGTGTGGGTTGCGGATCGCACGATAACCTGGGTGGGAGCGTAGTTGGAAGCGGTTTCAAAACCATTTCCCCGGGGCGCTCCAGCATCTTTGAAAAATTCCCTTTTCCCGGGGCTCTTCTGAAGCACGGGCTGCAAGATGGGAAGTTGAGCGCTCGGGAGCGGCACAAGTGAAGCCATGAAGTGACTCCAGCCCAGCACGGGGCCTCCCACAGCCCTCAGGGCTGCTTCAAGCACAGACCCTTAGAGACTCAAACTGGGGTTGATGCAGAATAAAGCTTAGTGCTTTGTCTGCAGCAGAACACTTACTTGTTCATCATTTAGTGCAGTTTTAAGCACAAAGCACTAAACACTCAGATTATGGAATTTAAGTAAATAAGTTTTGCTTGTGCCCCTTGATGAGGGGCAGGAGGAAGAGGGAAAGGAAGAGAAAGTATCCAAAAAGAATGGGATCTAGTCTGTAGGTGAGCGATCACATCTTCTGGTATGGACACCTCCAAGCAAAGAGACTGATCTTTACCACCTCATTATTCAAACACTGATTTTTTTAATCAGTTTTATATAATCCAGGTCTTCTAAGGCGTTGGAGGTTTACCACTGTGGGCACCATCTCTAGCTGAGGAGAAAGGGAAAGTTTTCAGAAGCAAGTCTGGGGGCAAATGGTTGAAGAAGTCTCTTTTTCCACTTGGTCCTTCAACAAGGCTGGGAGGCCAAATAGCACATTTTCCAAATGGAGTTATTCTTCGTGTTCTTGCCAATACAGTGTATTTAAACTGCAGCGTTCCACCCGCTGTAACACGTGAGGGATGCATCCCTCAAAGTGCTTTGCCGTTTTCATAGTCAGAGGTGGGACCACAGAGACATCAGTTGTGTGTCCAACTTCTGTCCTGTAGGGCCCGAGAGGGAAGAAACACCAAGTCAGAGGATTTATCCAGTCTTTTACTGGGCACCACAGCAGAGGCCAGAAGTTCATGGTCTGCAAAACCAGGAAATCGCTTATCAGCATCTCAGCTTCTCCCGCCGGTGACAGGTTGTAACGCGAGGGACACGGGGCTCTCTAGCCGCACAAGCGACATGGGATTTTGCTGCCCTGTGATTAAGGGCCAGAGCCCTAACGGGGATGAGCAGAGCTGTAATGGAACGCGGGGAAGACGCTGCGTGGAGTTGGGATTCCTGCTTTTTTGGGAGATGCTGCTGGTCCAGCCAGCCTCTGCCCGGCTCCTTCAGCACCAGCAGCAGTTCTGCCCTTCCGAGGCTCAGGGAGAGACGCGCTGCCGCTCCACTGCCTGTGGCACGACTGGTGTTGGGACAACAAACCCCACTTTTCCCCTCTCTGCCTGGCTGGATGAGCCGCCCTGGTTTATTAAGGTTCGAGCACTCAGGAGTTTATGTTGTCTTTCCTGAAGGCTGCCTGGGTAGTCGGCACAGGAAAGAAGCAGGGCACAACTCAGGTGTTTACGGACACGTTTCAGCTCCTACATGGAGGCTTTTGATCTTGAAAAGCCGTTGTATCAAGCCCAGTTCCCCGCGCTTGTCCCCCGTCAGTCGAGCTGTCAGTCCAAAGGCAAAGTACCGCAAATCCTCTTTGCGAACGCTCCGAGTGCCGCGGCGTGCGGGTCCCGGGGCTCTCGCGGGCTGCGCTGGGGCAGAGGGATCTGCGGGGGACGCGCGTGTCGGTGGTTATCTGGGTGCAAGTGAGCACTGGGCACCTCGAAGGGTTCACAGGAAAAGTCATATTTATGGTGACCAACAGTGCCCTTTCCCGGTGTTGCAGAGCAACACTTTTCCCTCATATACACAGTTCCGTGCACCGAAATGTCTTCTCAGAAAAAGCTGGAGGCTCTGCCTAAAGCCCAGGCCATCCCCCCTTCAGGCCCCTTCCCAACCCCCCGCCGCTTTTCCAGCCGTGCGGACACGGAGGAAGCCCTCTCCCTTTACAAAATGTCCCCGGCTGCAATTCCCAGTTTCCCCCACCAGATGGTGGCCGGGAATTGCTGTGAGCAGGCAGCGGCCGGCGGGGGGGACAGCCCCGTCCCCATCCCCGTTCCCATTTCCATCCCTGTCCCCATCCCGGTCCCCATTCTCACCCCCATCTCCATCCCCATCCGCATCCTCATCCTCATCGCCGTCCCCATCCCTATCCCTGTCCCCATCTCCATCCTCATCCCCGTCCCCATCCCTGTCCCTGTCCCTGCCCCCATCTGCATCCCTGTCCCTGTCCCCATCTCCATCCCCATCTCCATCCGTGTCCCCATCCTTTTCCCTGTCTCCATCCCCGGTGCCAGCAGTGCTGCTGCCCACTCACCCCCCACCCGGGGCAGCACGACCCCCCCAGACCCCCCGCCTTAGGGCCAGCAGCCCCTGGGGCAGGGCTGTTTGCCAAGGGCTTTGCCAGGCTCCCAGCGACACGGTGTGTGCCGTGGGGGCACACTCCCCTGCTCTGCCTCAAAAGTGGCCTGGATTGGTTAAAATGTTCCTGGATTTTAAAAAGTTCCTCTCTCAGAAGCACTTTCGTGTTCAGCCCGTGTTGCGGGCGGGCGGAAGGGGTGTCCCCCATCACCACTGCACCGTAGAGGGTGCAAAGCGGCAGAGCGAGGGGTGTCTGCAAGGGGCTGTGTGGAACCGGCTCCATCGCTCGGGCCATGGGTGGGCGGGACAGGCAGCCCCTGTCACAGGATCCCAGACTGGTGAGGGTTGGAAGGTCCCTCTGGAGCTCCCCCAGTGCCACCCCCTGCCAGAGCAGGGGCACCTCCAGCAGTGGCACAGGACGGCGTCCAGGCGGGTTTGGAATGGCTCCAGAGTGGGAGACTCCCCCACCTCTCTGGGCAGCCTGTGCCAGTGCTCTGCCACCCGCACAGGAGAGAAGTTCCTCCTCGTGTTCGGATGGAACTTCCTATGGCCCAGTGTGTGCCCGTTCCCTCTTGTCCTGTCACTGGGCACCACTGAAACAGACTGTTCCCATCCTCCTGTCCTGCGTGTGCTTTTCCTACCCTGGAACCCAGGGGACAGTCCCGGCCCCGCTGCCCGCACGGACCCTCTGCAGGACAACCCCGAGAGCCCTTGTGGGGCTCTGCCGGTGCCAGGACGGCGCGTTCGCTCCCACCAGCGCACTTGGCACATCGGCTTGTTTTCCCCGGTGCTGAGCCTCACTTAGCGAAAGGCCCTGAAGACAAATACGGCTAATTATACCCTCAAAGAGTAAGTGCCGCTTTTCGTTTTAAAATGTTTTGCTTTCTCGTTCGGGTGTCCTCGGTTTAAGTGTTTGTGCCGTGTCTTTACATCAATCAAGACCTGAGCAAACTGCAGGAGCCAGCACCAATTAGGCACATCAGGGTCTCGCAGCTGATGCCCCCCCCGCGGGCCAGCGCGGCTGTCACCGGTTGTGCAGCTCTCGCAGGCGGCATCTTGATTCTCCCTGATTGTTTGTGTACACAAATTAAGCGGGAGCATCTCGCGGCGGTTTGATGGGATGTGCTACATGATGTGGAACAGAACAGGAGGGATCACACGGAGCTCTTCTCCAGGGGTGACGTGGGCTGGCGGCTGCTCTGGAGGCGAGTCTGGAGCAAAATGGTTTAACTGGGGGAAGGGGGAGGCAGAGGGAGGGGAAAAAAAAAAAGAGTCGCGATGGAAAGACATCGAGGATCTTTCAGATATTTTGGGGATGGAAAGAGCAGCCCTTGGTTCTGCACGTGGATGGTCAAGTTCACTGCAGTGGGGTTTTTTTTTTGTAGAAAAACAGCACTGGAGACCTCGGCACCAGCCGGGGCAGCGCTGAGGGGTGCCGTGTGTCCCACACACCGTCATTTCCAGAGCAGCCCTGTGACGGGAGAGCCACTTGCCCAGGGCCACCCCACAGGGGCAGGGACCCCCGCGTCCTCCCGCTGTCATGCCCAGCAGAACATCTCCCTTCCCTGGTACCAGAGCCCCACTGCACCTGGACATAACAGCCCACCTATGAAACACCGACACAAACTTAAACCGCAGCTAATTAACGAAGAGGACCAGTGCGATGAAACCTGTCCGGTCCCAGAGATGGGATGAGGAGAGGGAGCACTGCTGCTGCCTGGGATGCCATCCCGGCGACAGCGGTGTCGTGCCTGTGCATGGTTCAGTGCGGACTGAGGCTTTTCCCTGGCTCCTGTGCCCTGGGATGTTGCAGCAGCCTCTGGCACACAGTGATCGGCGATGACGGCCCTTCAGCCCCCAGCAGGCCCCGACTGCCCCCGGGCCGTGGTCACGGGCATCCTCCCCTCTGTGCGCTGGGTCTTCTGCGCACTGGGGGGGAGAGCCCCTTCCTCTGCTGTTCCCCTGGCCCGAAGGGTGCCTGGGTTACAGTTAACTCCCCTCTCCCCACAGCTCTGATGGGGACAACTGAGTGCTTCAGGGCAGAGCTGAGCTGGAGGGACCCAGACGGATGTTTGGATGGATCCCGCTCTCCCCAGGCTTTCCCCCGAATCCCCGGCACGAAGCGTCCGCCCCGGCTGCCCTCTCCCCCTGGGAGGGGAAGCAGAAGGAAGGGCAACTTTTGCTCTTCTCATTAGGCACACGCCTGGGGGATGGATGATTGCAGGGACAGCTCACAGTTTGCACGGCTCGGTCTGTCCCACGCTCACCGGCCGAGCCCCGACCTCGGCTTCCCGCGCCGCAGAGCTGCTGTGTTCGGTAGCTGCGGTTGGTGTCCGGGAAAGAAAAGCCGTTTCACCTATTGCCACTTGTGGAAAGAAAATGAGCTGCAGCTGTTTGGTTCTTCACCGCATCCCATTGTACACACAGGTCTCTACCAGCCCTGCGTGACCCAGCTGCCCCAGGAGTGCCCTGAGCTGCATTTTTCTGCTAAAGCAGAGGCTGAACCTGTGTTCAGACACACACATCTCAGGCTATGAGCTGCAGGACTTGCTTATTTTTAACCACACTCAGCACATTTGCAGTGGGGGTCATGCCTTGCCCTGCCCCGGCGCAGGAGATGCGCTGCTCGAGCTCCCGCACACAGACACGCATGTGTCTGGCACAGGTCGCTCCTCTGGGACAGGCACGGGGGGGTTCTTACCACACTGCTGTATTTGCATTTTGATATTACAGCTATTCTACAACCTTCCTGCAGCGAAATGCGGCGCTTTGCAGGTCGGCATGGGCTGACGATGCTCCTGGCTGCTCTGCCCTGCCCTGCATCCTGCGCTGAGCCACGGGGAGAAGACATCTGAAAGGCTCTTGTCCTGCCGGAGTCCCTGCATGGCCAAAGCTCGCTAACCCCAGCTTCCACGCCATGTCCCTGCACCCTGCATGGCCAAAGCTCGCTAACCCCAGCTTCCATGCCATGTCCCTGCACCCTGCATGGCCAAAGCTCGCTAACCCCAGCTTCCACGCCATGTCCCTGCACCCTGCATGGCCAAAGCTTGCTAACCCCAGCTTCCATGCCAGGTCCCTACACAGCCAAAGCTCGCTAACCCTAACGTCCAAGTGAGTTGGCTCTTTGTAACCCCGCCACAGCAGCCCCCGGCACCAGGATTTCACATAAGTGTTTTAAAAACCCCCAAACCCGCAATGTCACAGAGGGGGATTGTGCAGGTGTGGGGCAGGAGGGCCGGGGAGCACTGCCCTGCATCCCACCAGCATCCCTGCCCAGGGCCGGGCGTCGGGGCTGCGGGAAGACCCGGAGGGGGGAAGGCGGGTCCCGCCCGCTGGTAGAGCCGGAGCCGGCGGGGAGGGGGGGGGCTCTATAAGGCAGACAGGCATTGGGCCTGTGGTAGGGGCCACTGGGGGAGCTCCTCCAATGGCTCCACTCATTGCTGGAGCCCAGTACTGCAGGGGCACCTGGAGCTGGGCCCGTCGAGAGGGTCCCTGCACCTCCAGCATCTCGGTCTGCACCTCCAGCATCTCGGTCTGCAGCTTCTGCAGCTCCAGCATGTCGGTCTTTGCAGCTTCTGGAGCTCCAGCATCTCAGTCTGCACCTCCAGCATCCCGGACTGCAGTTACTGCACCACCAGCATCTCCATTTCTGCAGCTTCTGGAGCTCCAGCATCACAGTCTGCACCTCCAGAATCTCGGTCTTTGCATCCTCTGCACCTCCAGCATCTCAGTTTCTGCATCTTCTGCCCCTCCAGCATCTTGGTCTGCAGCTTCTGCCCCTCCAGTCGCATTCTGCAGCTCGTGCAGTTCCAGCATCTCCGTTTCTACATCTTCTGCACCTCCTGTATCTCCATCTCTGCATCTGTTGCAGCTCCAGCTTCTCGGTCAGCATCTCTGAACCAGCGGCTGCTGTACCCCGTAGGTTTTGGGCTGGGGCTGGCTGGGAGTGGGGGTCCCGAAGCCCCCCCCCCCACCCGGGGGTTACTGGTCTGCCTGGGGAAGCTGGCAGTGGGGCACGGGGCAGCCTCTCCCCACAGCAGCTCCAAGGGGGCTCCACCAGCCTGAGCGGGGGAAGGCTTTTGGGACCCCCCAGACATAAGGAGCTGTTTCCAGTCCGTATCACAGATCAAAGCACACAGGCCACGCTGCGCAGAGGGGGCTGCCAGGCAGCCTTGCTCATCCCAGCTGCCTAATTTTACACTGCAAAGAGGTTTTCTTCTGCTTTTAGCACAGTACTGTCAGCCAGAAAGCCTGGTGCTCCTGATGCTAGCGTGGAACCAAACACCTCTCTGCAAGTTGTGAAACTCCTGCCGGGCTGGCTAATTCGCGAGAGGTTGGACGATGAAGGCAGGACCCACTGCACGGTCCGGGAGGTGCCTCACCACGGCCAGGTCACCCCTGGTCATGGCCGAGCGTGGGCAGTGCTGGCAGGGACAGCCCCGTCCCCGTCCGGCCCCGGCGGGGTGGCCCGGGCAATGGGTACAGCCAAGGTGCAGCATCACCCGTGGCTGCATCCATCGTCCCCGTCCCCACTGCGGGCAGGGTGCCACCACCGTGGGTCAGCTGCCAAAAGTGAAATTTCTTTGTATTTCGTTCCCTCCAGGCAGGTGCCCCGTTTTGCCCAGGAAAGGGCTCTGCCCTGCACTGCTCCATGTGTCCCCGAGGCGCTGGGCGAGCAGCAGCCGCACGCCTTCGCAGAGCATCGTGGTGGCAGCACGAGGTACGTGGCTGTGAGACGGAGAGCAGTGAGGGCAACTGGACCCACGGCAGCCCTGGCCACCAGCAGCGGGTCCTGCCGGACCCTGCCTGCCCTCCCCCCTGCCTGCCCTCCCTGCTGCCATCCCTGGCCTCATCCTGCACCGCACTCCGGGAAGAGGATTTCGCCTGCCCGGAGGTCACTGTCATTGCGCCGGTGCCCACGGGGGACGTGGCAGTGGGGGACCCCAGCGAGGGATGCCCACGGGGAGGCTGGGCTCTGCCTGCCAGCACCTTCTCCTCCCGTGTCTGAGTCGGGAAGGGACTGGGAGCACTGGGAGAGATCTCACGTCAGCCTGGCCATCTGGGCTGGGCAGGGGCTCACCGTGTTGTGGGGCTGGGCTCCCGAAAGCTGGGGACCCCAAACTGCCCGGCTCCCTTGGGTCTGGACCAGGGTGGATGACTCTTTAATCCAGCAGGCTTTAATATTTTTATTTATTGTGTTTGTGCGGCTGCTGCGCAGGTTAAATGCTTATTGCAGCAAGGGTGGGCTGTGCGAGGGGAGAGTAAATGAGCGCAGTGCATGCTAAAGCACAGCAAATACTGCCCTTCTGTGCTCCTCTCCCACTCCTTTTATTATCTCCTTTTAATGTGTTTATGGGTTTTATTTCAGTGGATCAGCTGTCTTTTAATGGCTGTTGTTCTTTTCTGTACTTGGACGTGAGAAGAGCTGTTTTGTTTTTAGTTACTCATGCTTGGTGAGAACTTTAGAGGTTAAATTGTCAGGAAAATCATAACACCAAAAGTCCTGACGCTGCCGGGGAGGCTGGAGAGGTGGAGAGGCTCTGCCCGTACCAGGATGCTCCAGGTACGGATGGAGCATGGAGGAGGGAAAGCAAACGCAGAGATAAGGGGTCCGGGCATAAAACACTGATATCAGGCACTGCAGCTTTTGGAGTACAGGAGAAAGAAACCCAGGCGTTTTCCAGCTCTACTTTGCAACAATATGTTTATTGGGTATGCTTAAAAAAAAAAAATCACAAAAATAGAAAAGAGAAAACCGAAGAGATGCATAGACTGCCCTATCGCATGCTCTACGTGCCTACCCGAGGTACAAAATCAAAACTACTTTGGACACTGGGGCTGTTGGTATAACCATAGCCGTGCCAGGAGGTTGTACGTGCTTGGGGCTTGGGGCGAGGTGACACAGGACCCGAACGAGACCCGGGAGAGCGGCACCGGTGGGTGCAATGCAGCCGCACAGACGCCCGCATCCGCCTTCTGACGCACGCAGCCAAAGACCCCCCTTTCCTAGCACGCGAGGAGCTGCCTGCCTGCCTGCCTGCCTGCCTGCTCGCCACGGCACAGACACAACATGCCGCTGGCCACCGGCGGTTCCCCAGGTACGCCTCCCGCCTTTTTTGGGCACGCGCCCTCTCCCCGCGCCCTTTGGGCGACCAGCATCCCTTCCAAGTCCCTCCTCCGCGTCATCTCCAACGCTCACCGGTCCCGGCGGGCTGGGTGGGGAAGAGGAAGGAAGGGGTGGGAGGCAGCAGGGTTGGTTTTGGCCGAGGCAGCGCCTCTCCCCACCCAGCCCACCTGAGCTTCCAGCCCGTGCCGCTGCTGCCGGCGCCTTCCTCCCGGCCCCGGGCGGGCGGCTCAACACACCGAGCAGCTGTTGGTCTTGTTCATGGGAGGCCTCAGCGTCTGCTCCTTGGGCAACGTCTCCCTCCTCTTGCAGAGCGCCGGGCTGAGCCGGCTGGGCAGGTTGGCTTGCTGCAGCAGCTCCCTGAAGACCTCCAGGACGTTCTCGTTGTCCTTGGCCGACGTCTCCACGAAGCGGCTGTTCCAGTCCAGCTCCACCAGCGACAGGGCGTCCTCCACAGGCACCTGCCGCTCGCTGCCGCTCTCCGCCTTGTTGCCCACCACCACGATGGGAGGGAACTTGTCTTCCTTCACCTCCAGGATCTCCTCCCGCAAGCTCTTGACGCTCTCAAAGGACTCGGCATCATCTACGGCGTAGACCAGGGCGAAGGCATCGCTGTTTTGGATTGAGAGCTTCCTCATGGCTGGGAAGGAGTAGCTGCCACTGGTGTCCAGGATTTCTACCTTGACCGTGGCCCCGCTCACCTCGTACTCCTTGCTGTGCAGCTCCTCCACTGTGCGCCGGTGCTTGGGCTCGAAGGTGTCCATCAGGAAGCGGCGGATGAGGGCTGTCTTGCCCACGCCGGCAGCACCCAAGAAGACCAACCGCACGTGGTTCTTCTCCTTCACCACCGGGGACATGGCTGGGTGCAGAGGGGTCGGGGTGCTCCGCAGCTGGCGCTCACCTCACAGGTATCCCTGGGTGGCCACAGCCCTGGCGTCCGTCTGTCTGTCTGTCCTCCCTTGCACTGGCTCGATACAGCCAGGGAAGTTTGGTGCCACCTCCCTGCAAACTTCTCCCGGCTGTTCTGCCGCGGAGGCTACAGTCCCCAAGTCCAGCTCATCTTTTATCCTGGTTCCTCTCTGCCATGTGGCACCCGGCCGTCCAATCTCCGTGGGTTGAGGGTGCTGAAGGAGGGGGAGTCAGGGAGGGAGGAGAGCGGGGTGCTCCGGGCCAATCCGCGGAGCTCAGTCCTGGAAAGCCACTCCAGCCCTGGAGAGCACCGCGCTACGTTGCACATTGCGCTTGCATCGCCCGCCGCTGCCGGTAGCACCGGGGAGCCGGCAGCATCGCAGCCGTCACGCTGCGCCAGCCCTCCTGCCCTTTTGTCCTCCCCGGAGATTAACCCGTGGTTCTTGGCGTGGGCTCGCTGGCAGCAGGGGAGCTCGGTGGGGGTCCCCCACCCGTTGGGTGGCTCATGGCCGGACATGGCAGGGGCTGGCCGCTCACCCGCAGCGTTTCTTGCGCTGATTTGGGACTGGGGACTTGTTTGCAGACGGTGTTGCTGCAAATGTGCCCAACTTTTCTGTGAGCCTATGAAATATTTGACCTGAGGGGAAAAATAAGATCTCCCTGAAACCCGTGTGTCATAACCTGCACGTTCAGCTGTCAGTTATTCCGTGATTTTATGCAATATTTAACCCGAGGGGAAAAGAAAAATCTCCCTGAAAATGATGCACAGCGATCCCCACAAGCCGTCGTGGGTAGGAGGGCTGGCGTCAGCCGGATTCGGCAAAACTGTGACTCAGAAGGGTGGGTTGGTTTATCGGGCAGAGAGGTGGGATGCGTGTCCGTCCCCGTCTCCGCCGTAGGTGGGCATCGCCTCTGGAAGCGGGTCTGCATGTAGAGAGGTGGGGGTTGCCCCGTCTGGGTGTGTGTCCTCAGCCGTCACCTTCCCAGTTTCATGCCAGAGTTGTTTCAGAAGCTGATTTATGCAAAGTGCAAATACAAAGGGAACTCGCTCAAAAGTTAAAGTAAGTCTTTATCCTAAGTTTGTGCGTGCGTGGATTTTTCTAGCTTTGGACTACTTTTTGTAGTTTTAATGCAGTTGGTTTTCTTCCCATAGCAAAGTACCAGTTTCAGCATTTAGTTCTGGCTGAATTTATCCTGTTGATTTCTAAAGCCCTTTTCACAAGAATTATTCCAGCCTCTTAATTCCCCAGTTATCATTACATTTTAGCCATGTTAAGAGCTTTCCCTGTCTGATCTTATTATCAAGAGAGCCGAAAGATTGCCGGGGTGAGCAGAGCCCTGTCCTCGGCTCAGCCTGCCCTGGCAGAAGGGGAAGGTCGGGTCCTTCAGTGGGACTGATGTCCAAAAATACCCAGTGCACCATGGCACCCGCTGGGGTTTCACACCATCTGGTGATGCACCTTCACTCGTCAATGGGAAGCCCTTTGTGGAGAGACTTAATGTGCCATGAGGAGAGTCCAAAGGCGATGCCAAGGACTGAGCCGCAGGCGTTGGAAGGCGCTGAGGATGCAGAAGGTGTGATGGCACGGCCATGGGACCTCAGCGGGCCAAAAAACAGGAGAAGGGGTGGATGAGCAGCAGGTGCCAGGTTTAGGCACACAAATGAAGCAGTGATCGTGTTTTGGTGCCTGGCGTGCCATCAACATCAATGGAAATGAAGAACCAAAGACAGCGAGGAAGCAGGACATGACAAGTAGTCTCACCTGAGTTTTGGAAGCTGTTTAAAGCCAAAAACCATTTTTTTTTTAAATTAGAAAACAATTTGGTCAATGCTTGTTTGTGATTAGTGAGACATAGTGACAGAGGGGTTTTCAAGAGAGGAGATGAAAGGGGTTTCCCGTGGTTCCTCAAGCTGGCAATGGCGAAGCTCCGGGAGGTGCCGGGGGGCCTGTGAGATGCCCTCGCCACTGATTGTTTCCCGGTATTCCATTCCAAAGGGCCTCAAAACATGGATCTGTTCAACCTCACAACACCCAGCGCCTCTCTTGCAGGTGCAGGAATGGTGCCCGAGGTGAAGGAGCAACCCCTGGCAGGAGGGCATGGGGACTCCGGGCTCCCAACGCCCCATCCTGGCTCTAAACCATCCCCGTTATTGCCAACACCCCGCGGGGAAGGAGCCGCGAGCTGACGGACGCGCCGGGACACGCCGAGCAGCAGCGCCAGCCATGGAGGGTTTCCCAAAGTGTGGCTGGGAAGGTGACCCTGGTGCCATGGGAGCCATTTCTGGGAAGAGCAGCGGTGTCCTGCGTGGTGTGGCGGGGGCGAGGAGCCCGCCCCGGCTGCGTTACACGAAGACGCGGGTTGCAGCTCCCCTGCCTCGGCGCTGCCGTCGCACACAGCCTGTCCGTACGTCCCCAGCGGTTCTTCACATCAGTCGTCTCCCCTCCGCGTTACACATCTGTGCTGCTATGGTTACCGAGAGCCTGAAAGGTTTTAAATCTCCCTCAGAGCAATGGAGGATTTCAGGGGTAATCTTGTTAAGAGATGAGCAATGAATATTTCCAAAGGCCTTTTGCGTGAATACCTCCTTCCGTATGAGCTTATGTCCGCTGACAGCAGGAGTGCGGGGGGACTGTGTGCAAGGAAGGGGCGAAACCAGAGAAGGGTGAATGCAGCAACTTGTTTTCCAGACTCACTCGCCACCTTTGGTGTCCAGAATGATGTGCTTAAATACCACATTTTTCAAGGAGGGCTTGGCCAGCCAGCTTGGGCAACATGTTATAAAAGAAAATAATAACAGCCTGTGTTTCCCCTAGGGAAAGACTCACAAGACCTTTATGGGCACTTGGAGAGAGGGAGACTTGTGGATGAGGACACAGAAAAGCCTGTGTGCCGTGCGTTGGACCGTGGGGACCCACCAAGATGGCGAGCAGAGCCGAGATGGCTCTTGGCTTCAGCAGGGCTGCAGGAACCGCCAGGATCCGTCGTCCCCTGTGGGGTTTGGCAATTCAGGTGGAGCACTGGATCCTGCAGCCAGGGCACGCGCTGCACCCACGGGGACCGGAGCGTGGCGGGGACAGAGCCTCTGCCAGTGCTGAGCCACAGCCTGTGCCCGGGGAGAGGGGACCGTGACGCCCCGGGGAGGGAGGCGGTGACCTGCCTGCAAGGGAGCAGGGAGGGAAGAGCCCGGAGCTGCTGGCAGGGAGGAGTGGAGGCAGCGGGAGGAAGGACGAAGGGACGACAGCAGTGATGGGCAGGAGCTGGGACGGGGCACGAATGGGCTGGGGGGTGGGTTTGGGGCAGGTGGACCCCTACACCCAGCGTTCACCGGCAGGTCTGGAGCAAGGGGCGCTTGGAGATGTGCAACAAGAGGGTTCTTGGTCATCCTTACCCTAAAGCCAACCCTCTGCGGGGCCAGCAGCCACAGAGCGGTGGGATACCCTGGGGGGAGGTGAGGGATGGTCCCCAAGGTCCCAGCTGGTCCCAGCAGAGCTATGAACTGAGCTTGAAACGCTGGCCCGCCCCCAGCTGAGCGCAGCCCCCATGGGCTGGGCAGCCTTCAGCCATCGGGAGAGGGCAGTTTGGGGCAGAATGCTGGAAAATGGTGTGTACGCTGCTGCTTCCCACCGTGTTTTGGCGGGGGAGAGATGGGGAGCAGCAGCAGATGCAGGGACCAGGGGAGGCACCGGGACAAGGGCAGAGGAGGGGGAAACTCCTGGAAAAAGCCAACAACACTTAGGATGGGAGAAACTCTGGGCTTTGCACAAGTGCCACTCTCCCCTCCCACTGCTCTTCACAGCCTGGGACAGGACATGAGACACTGTGGTGCCTCTCCTTTTCCTGATCCAGCACATGCACAGGAAGGATGGACCTCCTGTGATGGAGGGGTGTGAGCTGAGCTCTCCCAGTAAAGGTCCTGCCAAGTTTCGCAGCATCTTTTACAAACGTTCATTTTTATTTCACTAGCAAGCCTTATCTTTGGTGCCTTACAGTAATTGTGCGAGGGGTAACGCAAAAGGACATGTGAACCTTTCCCACCGGCCAAGTGCTCCCCAGCTCTGCTGCCGGACACGGCTCCGCTGCAGCGCTGAGATGTGCTTCAGTAAGACAATTTGCAAACTTCAGGAACCGCCCACGCTGCGTCTGGATGTGTTTTCGGGGAGCTCATGTTGTAATGCTTAGATGTGATGGTTCAGAGGGGACGGTGAACACCAAGCAAGCCGAGGTTCTCCAGCACTGCACTGGAGCAGCCGGTGCTGGGCATCCTGGACACGGTGCCCCAGGAACCTGCGCTGCCCCGTGAGCAGATCAGCACCGCGTGCTCACACACAGGGTGCACCCTGCTCTGGTCACACACTCTGCTCTGGTGAGACCCCACCTGGAGTACTGCGTCCAGCTCTGGAGTCTTCAGCACAAGAGGGACATGAACCTGTTGGAGCAGGTCCAGAGGAGAGCCATGAGGATGATCCGAGGGCTGGAGCACCTCTCCTGTGAGGACAGGCTGAGAGAGTTGGGGGTGTTCAGCCTGGAGAAGAGAAGGCTCCGGGGAGATCTTATTGCGGCCTTCCAGTCCCTAAAGGGGGCCTACAGGAGAGCTAGGGAAGGACTTTTTACAAGAGCATTTAGTGATGGGACGAGGGGGAATGGCTTCAAACTGGAAGAGGGGAGATTTAGATTAGATATCAGGAAGAAATTCTTGGCTGTGAGAGTGGTGAGGCACTGGGCCACGTTGCCCAGAGAAGCTGTGGCTGCCCCATCCCTGGAGGTGTTCAAGGCCAGGCTGGACGGGGCTTGGAGCAACCTGGGCTGGTGGGATGTGTCCCTGCCCATGGCAGAGGGGTTGGAACTGGATGATCTTCAAGGTTCCTTCCAACCTAAACCATTGTGTGATTCTATGAAGCACTTTCCTAGCTGACAGGAGCAGTGTGCCGTGCCCATTGCTTGCGGGCAGTGAAGCATTGTTATAAATGTGGTGACAAATGGTTTGCAGCACCGTCTGGGCCAGCTTCTGGAATCTGATGGAGCTGATACATCGCTGATGCCTGCGATGCCCGGTGCCCCAGCACCCCGTGCCTTTACACCCCATAACAGGACGCAGGGGCAGCGAAGGCAGTCTGTGCCCGCAGGATGCTCCCACCCCCCGCCGCCTGCTTGTGCCTCTGCCTCCTGTTTCTGCTTATGGTTAAATTCATGGTGTACGTGAGAGCGGCTGCGTTTTCAGGGGGGGCTTTCTGGCGTTCCAGCTGAGGTGAGAAGGAAGCAGTCAGTAATGAGAAACACCAGTGACACCATCTCCGCCGAGCAGTATGTCCCCAGCTGCTGCCCATCGCCGCGGGCAGTGGCCGGGCAACAGCCTCGCGGGGTGAAGCATCACTTCTCCCACCCGGAGTGAGCCCTGGACGGGAGACCAGGAGAAAACGGGAGCAGGGAGGAGAGGGCTGGCAGCGAGATGCCTGTCTGTCCCCTGTGTCAGAGGTCGGCAAGGCAGGTCCTCACCCCGGCATGGGGACACCCAGCCACGCAGGAGAGGGTTAAACCTGCCTTTCCCGGAGATTAAATCCAAATGGCCTTTGATTTAGCGACAGGTGAGAGGAGAAATCTGAACCGCTATCGCTTCCGCCCCCACTTTAAAGGGGAGCCGCAGCCCTCCCTGATGCATAGATGGATCAGCCATACGTGGTGCTCCGTGCTCTGTCTGGAACAGCGTGTCGCCGCACGGATCTTGTTCCCAGCGCCGGCGGGGCCACCACGGGGTATGTGCCACCCCGAGCGGGGAAAGCCTGCGGCTCAGCCCTGTTTTGGAGGGGGCATATGGGGGGTGACCAGCCCTGGAGACGGTCACACCAACCCCGGCTCCTGCCCTGCTGCCTCCCTGCGGCTTGTGACCCCCAGTGCCGGATGGGGTCAATGGCTTAAAGGTCGTAATTGCAAGGTGACATGAAGTAGAATTTGGTTGCAAGAGGAGAGGGCTGAGGTTTGCCATAGTCAGTGGGGAGAGGGGAAGAGAGCAGGGCTGGATTTGGGGTCCTCCAGCGCTGGCGGAGGATGGGAGGAGATCCCTGCTGGCATCACCAACTGCTACGGAGGGACTGAGGGCATCCTCTTGGCATGTCCTGCCTGAGGGGACGGGTCCCTCCCCGGGATGGGGCTGATCCAACCCGCAGCTGGGCTGATGGAAACCAACGGCACACATGCGGCCATCAGAGAGGGTGCTCAGCCCCGGTGTCACGGCCGCCGCAGCCACTCTCGGGCACGGGGAGGGGGGGGGCAAAGGGAAGCTGACCCTGGCACGGGCGCTTCCCAGCTCATCCCTCCTCCAGATGACTGACCTCTTCCAAGCGCAAGAGGTCATCTCGGGTTTGAAAACCCACCTTGACCCAAGCCAAGCCCCGTCTGCTGCTCCCCCCCTCACACCGAGGGGGCCGAGGGACCCACGCCAGCACCGGCACCGCGGGGGGGCGGGCAGGGAGCCTGCGAACAGCCTGTACTAGACAACCCCGGGTAATAAAATCTAGTCTCCCTGTAAACAAATGTCTTGCTGAGGACTAAAGGGATTTAGCGCAGCTGTTCTCCAGCTTGGGGGAGTTTCTATAGCATCTCTTATCTTGCCCTGGCCGGGATTATTAGCTGGAGCGAAAAGCTCGCCTCTCTTAGGGCCACCGACACGGCTTTTCCTCGGGTGACATGAGGTGACACACTGCGGCAACGCTCTCAGGTCATCAGGAGATGAAACGTGTGATGGCGGGGTCTCGGATGCGGGTCTCTGCAGCCCCGAGGTGCCGTGCGGGAGCAGGGCTCCATCCCAGCCCCTTTCCCGGCAGGCTGCCGCAGTCCCGGTGGTCCCAGTGCCCGGCTCTGCCCAGCTTTGCCCACTGTGGTGGCATCGAGGAGGAAAGCCCAGCCCCGGGATGTGCCTTAACCTCTCTAGACACAAGCATATGGCTTCATATTAGTGCTGATCCACTTCAAGAGCCAATAAAGCCATCAGCCAGTCAACTGATGTGGTGTTACAACCACTCTGCTCCGAGCGGGGCTGAGCCACCTCCACGTGGGGTTGAACCTTGAACATCCTCCACATGGGTCTGAGCCTCCTCCACATGGGTCTGAGCCTCCTCCATGGGGGTCTGAGCCTCCTCCATGGGGGCTGCAGCCGCAGAGGCAATGGGTGGGTGGGCTGGGGACAGGGAGGATGCTGCGACCCCCCATCCATGCACAGTCCTTCCATTCACCCTTGGCCACTGCAGATAAACCAGTCCAGGCAGCAGTGGGAGGCTCTCACTGTATGGCTGATGCTACTGTAGGCATGAAAGCCCCAGGTCAAGACTGGTCTTGCTCTCCTGGGTTTTGGTGCAGGTGGGGAAGGGCAGGGAGGGGGGCCAGGAGCAGATGGGGGGACGAGGATGCTGACAGAGCAGTGGGGCTGAACGTGAAAGAGGGATGAAAAGAACAAAGTGTAATAGTGTTCACCAGGGCAGGACTTGCAGGGACACACCTGGCAGTACAGCTCTGGGTGACTCATACCTGTCCTAGCATGTGTGGGTAAGGTATTTCTGGGAGAAAAAGGGCAGAATGAGGTAAGAACACCCCTGAAATACAGTGTTGGCTCCTGCCATTGTCCAAGAAACTTAAATGTGAAGTGAAGAGAGGAGCTGCTCTGAAGCTCAGAGAAAGCCTGGCGCCTCCGAGGGATGACTGAAGGGCTTTGAGGAGCTGGGTTTGGATATATGGCTTCTCGTGGCAGCGTCAGAAGGGAGATGGCATCTTCAGTGGATGCACGTCATTAGCACAAGGTCAGGTGCAGCAGGGGCTGAGGCTGGCAGGAGATGCCCGAGACCCCAGACTCGGGAGATGGGAGCACAGAGAGGGGTTTCACGGGCACCCCGCCAGCTTGCCATGGAGCCGGACCAAACCCCCCTGCCCGTCTTCACCCATCCAGGGCGCTCCTGCAGCTCGGGCTGGGGATACGGCCCCTCTCTCCCAGGCTCTCACCGAGGCTGCTGCCGCAGCCAGCGTCACGTCTCGCCTCGGATCCCACGCAGCCGCTCCTGTCCCCCAGCGGCGTTTGCAGCGGTGCCTCCCCTGACCCGTGCCTTAATGCGAGCAGCGCTCCGCATCATGCCCCGCTGCAAAGGCAGGCAGACGTGACGCTTTCGCCCTGAAAACCAGCCGCTTTTTGGATTTATTTTTTTTTTCCAGAGTGCATGAAAATGTCACGTTGTAAACATCCCCCAGGGATGCCGCCTGCCCGCGGGAGGCTGCCGTGGCTGCCCGTGAAGGCCGGTTCCCTGCTGACTATGTGGTCTTGACTGTGGGCTTTCATGCCACGGTCCTCTACCCTTTCCCCAGTGACCCCTTGTCCTTAAATAACAAAATAAACCTTTGCATCACTGGGCAAAAGTGACCTCAGTGTTGTCCCAAATCTGAGCTGATTTTTGCTGTAGCGATGTTTATGGTCCAGCTGCGCCTTCCTTTTCAGGGCATGAGCAGAGGATGGATCTATCAGAAAGGAAGGTTGAAAAAGAAGGAGGTTTTCATTCATTTTACAAAGGAGCTTGATGTTCCCTCCGAACGTGCCATGTCCCACAGTGTGGGCTGCATGTCCCCTGCCCCGGCGTCCTGCGAGCTGGGGGACCGGTGACCCAGGGTGGCAGCTCCTTGGCTCCTGAGCCTCAGCATTTTGGTCTGGCTTCCCCCAAAACCTCTCCTCCTGCACCTTTTGGGTTCAGAGGAGGGTACCTCTGCCCTCTCCCCGCACCGTCCCCGCTCCCCAGCTGCCCTCTCGCCGAAGCTGGTGTCACCGTAAGAGCTCCTGACAGCGCTGCTTGAGCAGCCACTGCCTCTGCTCCGCAGACTGCGCCGGGGGCTCCAGCGCAACCACAGCCTGTCAGGACATTTCATTTTTAAAACATATTTTCTGTCGGTGAGTATCAGCCGCAGCCGTCCCTGTTCAGCCCCGGGGGCACCATCCCGCTGAGTTCTTGCGTGTCTGGCTCCATGCGGCTCTCCGGACTTCTGGCATCCGCCCAACCCTTGAGCTGTCTTGGTTTCCCCAGGTTGTCCTTGTTTTGAAGGAAGAAAACTGGTGTCGGTGAGCCGTGAAATGGCACCTTCCCCTCCCTGCCTGCGGTTGGAGTCTGCTGCTGTGGGACTCTGCCATCGTGGGACTCTGCCATCATGGGACTCTGCCATTGTGGGACTCTGCCATCGTGGGATTCTGCCATCGTGGGACTCTGCCCTGCCCCAAAGGATGAGTCTTGCCATGTCCCTGGTTTGCAGAACACTGTGGCCACCCTGTAAACCAGCTGCGAGCAAGAAAAGTTCCCTCTCATGGTGGTTAATGGGGTGGTTGCGTCCCTCTGTGATCGGAGGCGTTGGGGACTGTCCCCAGCAGGGCAGAGACTGCCAGCAAAGCCAAGAGGAGTGATGCTCTGGGAATAAAAGCTGAGGAACCCAAAAGCAGGTTTGCAAGAGGGGAGTGGAGGGCAGGGGACGTGGCAAGAGCCAACCTGGGGGTCTGGTGGGGAAAAGAGGGTCTTGGTGCGCCCCTTCCCCACAGGGCCGGGGACGCGGCTGCGAGCCGTGGTGTCTCCTGCCATCAGAGCTGCTCCCCAGTGCCTGAGCAGAGCTCGGTGGCTCTTCGGTGACTTCGAAGATGGGGAACGATGTGAGCTTTGCTTCCATCAGCCTCCTCCAGCATGGGTGGGAAGCAGAGATGAGCTGGCAGCAGGAAGATACCCCGTGCAGCTGCTTTATGCTCAAAATCAGGTCTCGTTTGTGTCAAGGGCAGTGTAACTCCAGTGGCACCAGGAGGGGAGGGGATGCCGACATAACACCAGGATTTGAAGACCTCTTCTCATCTGCCAGACGGGGCCAGGCTCACCCCGTGGGTCAGGCAGGACCTCCTGCAGCAACCGACCGGCTGTATTTTCCTTGTGCAGTGACCTGTGGGTGTGCTCATGTGTTTCTCTCCTCTCCCTTCCAATAACATTTAAAACAATTGTCCGTATTTAACCAGAGCTGATGGATGTGGCTTGTTGTGCTGAGGCCGGCCAAGTTCCTTCTCGTTTCCCAGCAGGGACATGGGAAGGAAAAAAGTCCCGACCTTCAATCCACAGCTCCAGTTCCTCGGCTCCAGCCCTCTGGCTGAGTGCTTGGTGTCGCCAAAAACCTCTGTAGGAGCAGCAGCAAGGGGGAGAGAAGAGAGATTTTTTTTTACACGGTAAACTGAGTCAAGGAAGGCAAAGCACTGCTTTTACAGAGCAGCTTCTTTAAAGGTGAAAATAAAAGTGCAAAGGTGGAAATTTCCAACTGCAGCAGAGACACAACCGCGGGGGCTGCAGCTGGCTCCTCTGCATGGTGCTGCTCACCCTGCACGGGGTCTTCTCCAGCCCGCGGTCCAGCAGGGCTGTGGACACCAAGAGGAAAGCACCTCTGAGGTGCTCCCACACGCTGTGCCTGCGTGCGCAGAGGTGTCCTGCAAAGGCACTTTGTCCTCCCGGGGAGCTGCTCACCGACACCTCAGCGGCGCTCAGACCCATCCTACGTGCTCCCTGGCTGCTGGCAGGTACGAGTTAATCTCTGCGATTAGTTATCCACCAAACTCGCATCCCTTCCCTGCCCTCTAGCAAAGCTCCAGAGGGGGCACGAGGGGTCCTGAGCTGAACCACAGCAGGAACAGGGGCGCTTTGTGGGCAGCAGCGTTGCTGGGCTCTGCAGCATCCCTCCTTTGGGGCTGGAGAGGAGCATGAGCCGTTGCCGTTATCAGAGGACTGAATATCTGGAGGAGAGCGATGCTCTTGACCTATGCTCTAAAACGTTCTTTAAAAGTGGTGAGACTGGGACCGATCCTGCCTGAGCCCAGGGAAAGGGGATTTTGGGCTGCTGCAAGCTGAGGGGTGAGAGCCAAGCGTGTTTATTTACCCAGCCCTTGCTCTACATCCCACCGCAGGGCACGGCCGGGGACAGCACAGGCGGCATCGCTTCTACCCGAGGGTGGGAGCTGGGGGACGATATGCCGGAGGTGATGTCTGTCCCACTGGAGCAGCACCGTGGTGGTCCCCCCGGGCCTGATCCGCACCCGGTGCCAGTGCTGGTGGGGAAACCTGCCCCGTCTCCGAGAGGGGAAAGCGGGGAAATGGGGGCTGCAGCACGGGCTGCCGGTCCCTGCAGGCAGGCTCACGGCACGGGAGCCTTTCCTGGGATGGATGGGGAGAAGGAGCCCCATGAGCATGTTAACCTGCAGCCACCACAGCAGAATCACCCCGCAATTTAATTTCCAAAAGCGCTGCTGACTCTGCCGCTCCTGCCCGCCCATTGCAAGGAGAGCAGCAACCCAGTTAACTCCCGTAACCTCCCATTTCCCGGGGCGATGTGCCATGACTCAGTAGAACCCAGGAGGTGGGCAGGCAGCATCCCGCCGGACTCACCAGGTCAGCGCTGAGCTGTAACGGCCTGAGTCTTGCCTTTGGACTCAGGAACAACTCTCAGCAACTGAAGCTGTTTCAGGACAACTCATGGCATGTCCCCACCACCACGGTCACCTCCATGGACGCCCCTGGCCCCTTCAGAGCCACTCTGAGTGACCGGCTCAGCCCAGCTCACACTTGTTTGTTAGAGAAGAACCATCTGGATTGAGCCCTTCCTTCAAGGATGCTGTTTCTTGTCACTCTGTCACGTCCACGGAATGCTAAGGCAGCGCCGTGAAGCAGAAATGACACGTTCTGGCAGCTGACATCTCCAGGAAGAGTTTAGCATAAAGACAGAATAACCCTACGGTGAGTTAATGTTCCCGAGCTGCCGTCCTACAAAGCCCAGGACGCTCGTGATGCCCAAACAGGAGAAAACAAAGACGAGGGTTTGTCCTAGATCCGTGTGACAAGCGCCAGCGGTGCGGGGTGACCTGGCATGGCCAGATGTGTTTGGCATTTCTCTGGCCCTGCTGCCTCATAAGTTGGATTTGCTGCCACCCTGTCACGCTCCAGATGGCGCAGTACCTGTGCCCCGGTGTCGGGGGGGGGGCACGGTTGCATGGTGAACCTCGGACAAGTGCTGGCATCTGGTCCGACCCTCAGGGGGACTCAGATAAAGGGGTCTTTCAGGGCTGCGGTCACCTGTGAATGGGGGGGGGAATAGTGTTTGCACACACGCGGCCGTGTTTGTGCATGGGGTTTGCAAAAAAAATAATACTGTTTGCAAAGCACTGAGCAGAGGCAGAGTAAAGCACTGAGCAGAAGCAGAGTAAAGCACACTGCTGAGAACGGGCTGCAGGGATGTCCTCCTGCGAGCTTCGAGCCACTTCTAGCTGCCGCCTGCTCCATCCTGGCTTGTTTAAAGCCCACTCCCTCTCTTTTCCCCCTCCATATATGTATTTGTTTTTATATATGGGGCACAATACAGGCACTTTGTAAAGCTCATGTTTGAAGACGCGGCTTCCGTCCTCTCCCACCCAGCACAGCTCAGGCAGCCTGGGATGCGGCACTGGAGAGGACCGCTCTGCCCAGGGAGGGATGCTGCTCCCAGACGGCGGTGCTTTGCTGTGTGAGCCCCTCGAGCCGGCCGTTTAGAAGGCACTAAGAAACCTCCTTGCAAAAGCTGCTTGCAAAAAGGGGCTGCAGGAGGTTAGGAAAAGGCACTCACATTTTCAGGGGGCTTAAATGTGCCACTGAGGACCCGTGCTGCAGCCTGGCACTTGTTCAGCTGCGGTGCCCCTCTGCCCTCAGCCAGGCACTTGTTCCAGGGCTGAAAACACTTTATTTTTTTCTTTGGCAGCACTTTCCATGGAGCTGCAAACCGCAGACAGCTGAAATTTATGACTTTGCCCTCCGTGAAGCTGGAGACCGAAAGTTGTGGGGTGAAGGCAGCAGCTCTGCCTCCACCTGTCGGGTTTGAGCTCTCCGGGTCCCGCTTGCAAGCGTCTCTCCCCAACCCCTTCCACTGAGCACTGACCCCAGCAGCATCTCCTGCTGCTGTGGGGGCTCTCGGGGGTCACCAGCATCACAGGAGCTGGCAGCTTGTGACGTGGGCGGCTGAGTCACAGCCCCGAGGCCCTGCCTGCTCCATCCCCCCCTGCTCCATTCCCATCCATCCCTCCCTGTCTGCCCCGGGGTCTTCACGCTCTCCTGGCTGTCCCGGGGGAGGTTGGTATGTGTGTGCCAGATGTCACTCCAGGTCCCCATGGTCTTTTTCTTCATCCCCAATGGGCTCCTTGAACTGGTTTCTTAACCCAGGGGTTCCTCCCCGGGGGTGGGTTAGGGCTGCTGTTTGGGCTGGGCTGGAGGAGCGGATGACTGCATCTCCCCGCGGATCTCCACAGAGAGCCCCGGAGTGGCTGCGGGCACCGCCGGGTCCCTGACACGCCACGAAGCCGCAGCAGCTTTCCAAGAACCCAGTGGTGTGTGTTATCCACTGACCTACTTCTCACCCCCTCTCCCAGCCCCTCGCTAATTAACCCATGGCCTCCTCCTCCTCCTGCAGCTTCCCATCGCGTCCTGTGCCAGGCTCCCTGCGAGTCACCGTACCCGGTCTCCATCCCACCTCGGCCCCCAGCCCCCGCAGCTCCTGCACCCGGGTCCAGCACCCTCCCCAAGGATGCCATTTCAGACCCCCACCCCAGCAGTGCCCCACAGGTCTAACTCACACCCACAAGTGCTTCTCTGCCCCCAGCCAGCGACGGCGAGCTCAGAGGGTGAAGCAAAGCAAACATGGAACAGCGCTGCAGCCTTTGAGGCTGAACACATTTGTTCTTCTAATTTAAGAGGCACAGACCCAGCACAGCCGGTGGAACTCTCTCTGCCGTTCCCTCCCCACAGCTCCCCCAACAGCAGCACATCCCATGGGGGACTGGCCCATGCTTCAGTGGGGTTCCAGATATCTGCGTGCACAGGTTGGTGTCAGTTCTTCACCAGGGGAAGGACCTGGAGATGTGTCCTGCAGTGTGAGATCCTGCAGGACAACCACCACAGTGCCAGGAGGGGGGTGATGGGGCCAGCCTGGTGCATCTGCCTTCGCACCAGTGCTCCCCATGGCCACACTGGTCCCAGTGTGGGGTGGGTCTGCATGGTGCCCACTGCTCTTACTGGGTGCTGGCCACGGGGCCACCACTTGGGCTGTTGCCTGGGGGTTGGGATGCTCCGGGTCCAGCCTCCCACTGCTCTGCACGAGTCCTGGGCAGCAGCACCAGCCACCGCTTGGCAAGACCCTGCCTCGTCCCAGGTGGGGAAGAAGGCTGCTGCTTAGCTCTGGAGAGGTCCCCTTGTCCCAGGGGATGGGGTTTGCCATTCCTCCCTCTTCTCAGTTCTTTGCAGTTCCTCCCAGCAACATCTAGGGCTCAGGAGAGAGCTGGAGAGAGGGGCAGAGAAGGGGCTTAGTCCTCTCTGCCGCACAGCAGAGCATTAAATAGCTTCAAAGAGAATCGCTCACTGCAGCTGCTGCAGGCAGGGACCTCCACATGACACAAACCCTTCGCTCCGAGGAGGAGGAGGAGAAGAAGGAGGAGGAGTGTGGTGCAAAGCAGAGCTGGAGCCCCGGGCTGCCTGCGAACCAGCTCCAGCTCCCGCACTCCTCATATGTTGAGGGTCCCATGGTGGCAGCAGCAGGGTGGTGGGATGGGGCTGGCAGCTCTGCCCCACTGCCTGTGCCACACTGGTTTGCTGTAGGGTTATCAGGGGAACATTACTGGGCAGACTGGAGGGGCCTGTGGATGCTGGCAGTGGGGTGACATCTTCCTGCCAGTGCCAAGCAGCTGTCTCCGCTCCAGCCCCGCCCCGGGGAGAGCGCACACGATCCTTTCCAGCTTCTTTTCTTGTTAAATTCTTTTGAAGGACAAATAAACAGCCGCGTCCGTGGCTGCCCAGAGCCGGCTCAGGGCATCGGTGCTGTCACACAAGTGCGTCCTACTTCATCTGCGGAGACAAAGGCAGAGGCACGCAGCGAGCTCCACGGTGCCACCGCCGCGGAGGGGCTGATGGAGAGACAGGCCCTTCCCTCGCTCAGGAAAATGGGGCTTTCTTAGGAAAAAAAAAAATGCAGAGGAGGCTGCCCTGCAGAGAGCCCGTATGCAGCTGGTGCCTCTCTAAGGCCAGAGCTGCCCCAGGAGCTTTCACCCCTGAAGGGACCCCTGTCTGGCAAGGAAAATATCTTCTTTGCTTTGCTTGGGTCTGGTCTGGGGTGGCCGTGGGTGCTGTGGTCCTGCAGGGTCACCCCCCCCACCTCCAGCCGTGTCGGCTCCATGCAGGGTGCTGAGCCCGGGGTGGGCAGCATGGGGTCGGGCTGACGCTGGTGGCCAAGTGGCATCACCACAGCCCGGTCTAGAAAGAGTGTCCTCACAGGTCCCTGTCTCCCCCGGGCAGCCCTCACCCCCCCGTGCCAGCGAGCTGCTGGCTTTAGGTGTACCACCCGGACGTGAGTGAGCCCAAGCTGACACACACTGCCATGGGAGAAGGTTTCTGGGAGCTGTTATGAAACAGATCCATCACTGACTGATGAGGGATTTCGGGGAAATCCGCTGGAGCAAGAGCAATCAATTAACCGGCCGTATTTACAGCAGCGCGTGTCCTCCGCCGCTGCGGCAGATGGGCTCTGCGGTGGGAGCGGGGCCGCCGACAGAGAATCCGCCGCTGTTTGGCCTCTCCAACCGACCAGAGGGAACAGCAGAAGCTTCGAGGGGGGATGCGCTGACCTGCCCATCGCTCCCCCGGGGCTGGTGAAGCCCCCGGCCAGGACGCGGCAGCGCTGGGAGCATCCCATGGGGAGAGGAGCGTGTCCTGCCCTCCCTGCTCTGGCAACCCCGTTTTGGACCTGCGAGTCCTCCAGTCCCTTTGCTGTTATTTTCACATCTCCAGGAAGAGGCAGTATATAATAATAATAATAATAACACAAATAATTATGCAAAGGCAAAAATATTTGAGAAAAACTTTGTCTTGCTGCCTCTTCAAGGCTCTTTTTTTTTGAGAGAACTGATGTTAGTGAAGTGATCACCAGGCTGATCCTGGTGAGCCCTGTGACTAGGACCTGTGTACAGCTATTTATTTTAATGCTTAAAAAGGGGGTGTCCTGGGACCCGGCCTGACCCCCTCCCTCTTCCTTCCCTCTGTCCCACTGCCCCTTTTCTGACCAGCGCTGGCGCCAGCGAGCAGCCCGAGGAGGGACAAGGAGGGACAAGGACCACACAGTTTTGTTATTATAGGGACTATCAAAATGCACATGCCAAAGAGAGCACCACCACCGGCATCTCCCGGTCCACGTCTGCCTGAGCCGAATGCGGCTGTCCCCTCGGCTGCCTGGTTATTCATTCACCCCTCCGTGCAGTTGTCTCTCGCTGTGCTTTCTTTGTCATGGGGATGGGCAAGAGCCTGGATTTCCTTATTTATGCCAAATTCTGATTTCCAGAATCCACCCCGTTGGCGGTGCTGGCTCCCGTGGAGGATGGCAGGGGGATGGGTGACAGAAGGAGGGGTTGGGGGGTGCCTGAGCAGGCAGGGCAGGGGCCCGGTGCATNGTGCATTTGGGGTTGGGGGGGGGGATATGTTGTGGGTGTGAACGCACACAAGCACAGAGAAGCTGAGAGGAGGAATTTTGTGCATTTACCTTGTTCTTCCCCTTTTCAGCTTGTGACCACTGCTGGAGACAGTGCGGGTGGCCCTGGAGAGCCGCAGGGGGTCTCCGATGGCTCTGGCTGTGGACCCCGTTCCCTGCCCGGCTCCTATGTGTGTCCCCGAAGCCCCAGGGTGGGACCTGGAGCGATGCTCACACCTGCAGTGCCACAGGGCAAGAGAAACATGAACTTTTAGTACAAACAGAGTGTGGTGGCCCTGGCCAATACGTGCCCTAGGTGGGTTTATGATGCTCTTGTGAGGAACAATGTTGTATTGTCAGTTCCCACCCTTTTCACTGGGCTGCTCCTCCTCTTTCCACCTCCCTTTCCCCGGTGCAGTCCTGCACATAATTGAACTTCAGTGTTTGCTTACAGCCACCGCAGCTCGTGGGCTAATTCTTACTCGGGGCCATAGCAATAAGCAGAATATTTTTTCACTTCTACAGTGTTTCTCCCACTAGTTCCTTAAGGGTTTTCGCCAATGTTAATTAACTTTCTCAGTATTCTTATGAAACGATTACTGTTTTGGAAGATCCCTAGTAGCAGGAGAGCAAACCAAAAGACAATCTGCTGCTTGAAGGACAGTTGAGCATCCTCTCAGAGAATGGCCAGGGTTGGAAGGGCCCTCTGGAGCTCCCCCAGTGCCACCCCCTGCCAGAGCAGGGGCACCTCCAGCAGTGGCACAGGACGGCGTCCAGGCGGGTTTGGAATGGCTCCAGAGTGGGAGACTCCCCCACCTCTCTGGGCAGCCTGTGCCAGTGCTCTGCCACCCGCACAGGAGAGAAGTCCCTCCTCAGGTTGAGATGGAACTTCCTATGCTCCAGTTTGTGCCCGTTCCCTCTTGTCCTGTCACTGGGCACCACTGGAAACAGACTGTTCCCATCCCCCTGGCACCCTCCCTTTAAGTGTTTATAAGCATTGACAAGATCTCCCCTCAGTCTTCTCTTCTCCAGACTAAAAAGCCCCAAGTCCCTCAGCCTTTCCTCATAAGAAAGATGCTCCAATCCCCTCATCATCTCTGTAGCCCTTTGCTGGACCCTCTCCAGGAGTTCCCTGTCCTTCTTGAACCGGGGAGCCCAGAACTTGTCACAGGCCGGGTGGTTTGGGGCATACGCCGGGCTCAGGGTGAGGGTCTGGCCCCAGGGCTGGGCGATGACCCGGGTGACCCTCTGGGGACCCGGGAGGCGGCTGCTCCCTGCGAAACGCTTTCCCTGTGCTGGAGGGGCTTACACGGGGGACGCCTGCGCTGTTCCCAGCCCTCCCAGTATGGCCTTGGGATGCTGGTGGGGCAGCAGAGCCTGGGGGGGACGAAGAGCCCCATCCCCACGAGCAGTGGGGACACTGGTGACGCCGCGCTGGGTGCCCGTGGGCGCTGCGTGGGCTGCTGGCACCATCTAGTGGGGTTTCTGCCAGGGACGGGCTGTGCTGCGGCCACCCCGGCTGTCTCTGTCCCCGGGAGAGCAGCACAGCTCCGGCACCCCCGACACCCCCTCCGCCTGCTGCCCCACGCGTGGGGTTCGCCCCCAGCCCTTTGCCCCGTGTCCTGGTTTGAGCGACATAGGAGTACACTCTCTCGCAGTAATTTTACTTTTTGGTAGGGTATCTTCCAATGCTGGGGGAAACTGCACTTTCAGAAGGCTCCAGTGTCTGCATTTGTGAAAATACTTGCGTTATAGCCAACTATGGGGTGTGGGTCTCTCAGGGTCAGTGTTTTCCAGCTCGCCAGGTGTGGGGACGTGGAGGAGCAAGACTCAGGGACTTGGCCCCAGCTGCCCAACAGGGTTATTTCATACCATGAATGGCACAGTTAATATAAATTAGAAAGTTTGCTGTGAAGTTCTCTCTCTCCCATGATGGCTGCCATCCTGAGAACTCCTTGCCCCGCTGCCGGAGCCCTGAGCCCTTCCCTTCCTCCCAAAGCTGCAGCACTCGCGGCGTTCCACATTGGCTGTCACTGCTGGGAGTGCTCAGCTTCTACAGATAGAATGGGCTGAGGATAATCCTTGGATACTTTATATTGGTATCGGGATCAATATTGGTTCTTTAGCCTTATTGATGTTAATTATTTAGTCTTATTCTATTAAATCTGTTTATATTTCAACCCTCGGCTTTCCTTGTTTTTTCCCCAATTGCCTTTTCCAGGTGGGGAGGGGTCACAGGTTGGTAGAATAATTGTCTAAACAACAATAAATTGTTGTGGGTTCCTTAAACCATAACACCCTGCAGTGTGGGTTTTCTACCCGGGGCTCGGACTGTTTGGGTTTGTGCCTTAACCCCCCTGGCGGGTGTCCCCCAGCGGTGCCGGATGGTGTAGTTGAGGGTACAGAGGCTGCCTGCAAAGCTGGGCTCCCACCAGCACCAACTCCCCTTCCTTTTCCCCTTTCCCTTCTCTCCCCTTCCCCTTCCTTTTCATAAGCAATCTAAAACACATCCCTCAGGTGTGGGGCAGCGCTGGGTCACAGCAGCACCCCAATCCTGACATGCCTGGGGGGTTCGGGAGCCAGGCCACCCCTCAGGTTGCCCATCCCAGGGGAGAGCTGCCCCAGCTGGGTCACCCCACAGCCGCAAGGGAGGGTTCTGCCAGCACAGAGAAAAGCCTGAGATTTATTTGTTTATTAGGCCAGGGGGAGGGTTGGGGGAGCCTCAGCTCTGCCCGCTGTCCTCAGGGCCCTCTCTGGCCGGTGAAGCGGGCCAGCATTAGCCCCTGTTTCCGTAGCCCCCATGTGAATGGGGGGTAGGGCTGAAACAGACCTGGCACCAGCCACAAAACCAGGGTCCCTTCCCTGCTCCCCCCGGCCTGCGGCTGCCGAGTGCCACCTAAGGGACCACCGTTTACTGCGTGATGTGGGATGAATTCACCAGTGGTCATAGGGGAGGGAATAAAAGAAAATAAAGCAGCTAGAAAATCCTGACCCTTTATTTCCCAGCATCCAAACTCCTTACAAGAGCACGAGGTAGTGAAATAAGATGATCTTAAAGGTCGCTTCCAACGTAGACGGTGCTATGATTCTGCACCAAGCAGCAGAATGAGCCTGTCCCGCGGAGCGATGGGAAGAACAAGCGGTCCTGGCTGCTCCTGCGGGGAACCCACGTGCTGCTGTGCCGGACAGTGAGCCAGTGCCAGCCCCTGCTCCGCAGGGATGCACAGGGACACTCAGAAACGGCAGTTCAGGACCCTTCGCCTTGGGTGACTGGGAATTTACGGGCTCGTTGGCAAGCTAGAGTTGCACATGAGAAAGGACACCAGGGTCTCCTGCCTGGAGAAGAGGGAGCCCTCAGCTTTGCGGGGAGCAGGGAGGGCCGGTGGGGGAGGTAGGTGGAAAAAGGCAAATTTCTTCCAGGAATTTTGCTTTGTCTCAAAAAACCCACCAAAAAACCCACCAACCAACCCAACCCAAAACCAAAATACAGGGTTCAAACAGTTTCGTACCTTTCCAAGGGGAGCTGCATGGCAGAGCAGCCCCTGCCCACACTGTTATCACCTGCTCAGCTCAAATAAGGTCTGAAGCTCTTGGCTTTAATTGTCATTTCAAGAGAGGAGCATCGGCCGGGAAAGGCAGCTTTCCCACTGTCTCCCTGGGCACAGCGCAGCTGAACAGTCAACGTCACCTTCTTGTAGGATGTCTTTTCAAGGGCTTTTGTGTTTAGTAACATCCAGTGCAACAGTAAGCCGGCCCATTATAATTATGCGCTGGCATAAAAATATTTGGCTGCATGTTAAAACTTGAAGTAGGTCAGGCAGCCATCTGGTCTTGCTGACAGACCTCCCCGACTATAGTTAAAGATTCTAGTTTTAGAAACTTTACAGCTTGGATAAAACCTGAAAGACCAACCATAAATGGATGTTTCAGCCACCACTCCAACTCCAGGGGTTAGAAAAACCACAGCCTGACATTTATGGGCTCCTGCTTTAACAACAGCTAAAGCTTTTTCTACTAATAAAACCAAGTGATTGTAATTCCCCCAAAATGTGATTGTGATTCTTCCCACCCAAGAAAGCGTCCGTGGTGGGGGCAGCCGAGGAACCCATCTCCTCCACACAGTACAGCTCGCTCACCCCTCGGGGTGGGCAGTATCAAACCCCTGCAACAGGAGTGCTTATTCTTGAATAAGAGAAAACAATTGTACCTTTAAATCATTAAATTCCAGTTAAAACAACCCCAACCCTCACAACCCTACCAGCAGCTGCATCCACCAAACTGAAACACATGGCAGTGCAGCTGAATGATCACCCCTCTCCCCGTGCCCACGCTGCACCCCAAGGGCAGAGAGCAGCTCTCCCCACACACCACCCCGAGGCGTGGCCTGCAGAGCTCAGCGCGATTGCAAAGTCCGGGATTTCGGGGCAGTTTTATGGCTCAGGTAGCTGTGCCTGCACGGAGACCACTCAGGTTGTCCCAGGACAGCTCTTGCCCAGCCAGTCAGCCATGCATTCTGCCAGACCACTGGTGGCAGGTCCACCGGGTAAAAAGAAATAAGCAGGTGGAAAAGTTATTGCACTTACAAGTTCAGGTGGACAGACACATTTCAGCCCACACAGGGGCAAATGAAAGACATTTATCTGTCCCCTTGCCGTGCTAAGCTTGGCAGCGCAAGCCTTTTAGATAATACACATATCACACTCCACAAGGGCTGCTGCTGCAATCAGCTGTGAAAAAGGAGTATAAAGTCATCATATAACCCATAGAAGTAACCATTTTCTTTTCAGGGCTACCCAAAGATTTTTTCAGCACGGTATTTATGCAAAAGGTTGCATATTCACAGACCAGTAAAAAACTGTGTATGTACATGCACTGTGGGGAAAGGATTCTGTTACGTGACAAGAAAGTGCCCAGCAGAGGCCGTTTTCCTTCTAAAACCACATTCCTCATACCTTGTACCGGCTCCAGTTTCTCCTCCCCAAGACAGGATGCTTTGCTGAAGCTTCTCACTGTGGCAGAGAGCTGAAAGAGGCTCCTGCGTCCCCCGTAACAGCACCGCCCCGGAGCAGCTCTGGCAGACTTGAATTCGGCACATAAAATAACCTGGAAGCTTTGCATCAGATGAATGAAATGAAGCAGCTGACCTTTTTTTCCAAACAGTTCACATTTATTGATAACGATAAAAAAATCTTTTAAAGACTACCTGTATTTTATTACCAAGAATGAGGTATTATGTATACAAAACATTTACAGAATTTGATATGCAGTTCATGAGTACAGACAGGAAAAGTGCAGAGGGACACTGATAACAGGAAAAAAGCCAACAGAAGAGTCATTGGCTGAGAGAAGGAAGAAGAGCAATAATATCACACAAAGATAGACCAGGGTATGGGAAATTAATTAGTCAGACTGCAGCGATCAAGTCATATTGCCACAGCACTTTGCTTAGAGGAGGATTAACTATTGTTTTTCTGGAATTTTATCTCCCCAGCTGTTTGTGCTGTCATGTGCTTTGAGCTCTAAAAGATGTGTTAAGATTAACAGCAGGAAAAACCCAAAGTGCCATTTTTGAGCCAGCTCAAGTGAAAAACAAAATACAGGTCTTCAGACTTGAAAAGTGACTGCAACTCAAAAAGGTCTACAAAGCCAGACACCTCTGGACAGATGTGGAGTGTTGAATGAAGCAGTTTCTTTACAGTTGTCAGCAAAATCGCCATCTGAGAGAGAGAGAGAGAGAGAGAAAGAAAGGGGACCTTCAGCCCTTACAGCCTGGTAAATGGAAAGTGGCATTTGCAAAGAGCCATGAGTGTCATTAAGCTCACTGTGCCTCCTGCCCTAGCTCCCCTGTGCCTGGGAATACTGGTTCCTGCACGTCAAGAATCAAACCACCTCTTCAGCCAGCTGGGCTCCTCCGAGGCAGAGAGCTCAGACCAGCAGCCCGAGAGCCACAGCGCGTGGCTGGCTGCTGTGCGGACGCCAGGTGAGGAGCTGCTTGACACCAAAGCGGTGGCCTGTCTCGCACAACTGCCCGCTTTGCCAGCCTAAATAACAGTCTAACCTCCATCTGCAATTTTTAAGTGCAAAAAAGACAATATAGAGTAGTTTCATTCAGTTTAAGGAGACTGGACTCTCAGCACCTATCTGTTAGTAAAATACTTCTTTGTCAGCTCTGTCTGCCCCGTTCCACAGCCTGAATTGGTCCACAGGAGAGGTGCTCCTAGTCAGAGGTTAGTAACCTGCCTCGCAGAAGATCTGCAGTCATTAAAAATATTTATACTGAGTTCAGAACCAGCTTTCCTCAGGCAGGGCATCCAGGATCTTAAGCGAGTTCTGCTTTGAAAGTCCAAGACCTCCGCAAGCTCCTCTACCACTTACCCATAACAGTGCTGCCTCCCCAACACTTAATAGAGCCTATCCGGCTTTCCAGCAGGGACTGCAGCCAGCACAGTAGCTCCTTTTTGCCTGGATAGATAGTTTAGTTCTAAGAGGGTGAGGAAAAGAGCAGGCAGGGTCTAACTATGCAAATCCTGCTGCATTTGAGACTGAAATCCTCTCTGCTCCGCTGCCAGGTATGGTCTGTAGTTGTCTGCTGACAGCCCTTTGCTCAGCACTTCAGTCTTTTGTGCCTTTTGCTGTGCATGGGAGAGAGGGCTCGAAGTGGAAGAATACCCGAACAGACTTTAACAGAAAGAGTTCAAGTAGGATTGCTTGGGCCTGGGTAGAACAGGCAAATCCAAAACAGCAATTCACCACTGGCAGGAGCAACAGTGAAAACGGTCAAGCAGGCCCTGCTTAGAGCATCTTCTGCTGTATCACTTCGAGTGCGTAAGGTCCCTGCGCTCCCTGCCTACGCTAAAGCTTCCACTGCTCAGAACTCAAGCGCTCTATTTCTGACATACACAGGGAAGGACAGGAGGCAAGAGGGATTGAACAGTGCACAGGAAGGATGGAAGCCATACCTCTTCTGGACTGATTTAAGAAGCAAGCTTAAGCTCTGCATAAATTCCCGATAAGAACAGAGTCTCAGTAAAATCGATTCACATGGAGTGTACACTAAGGAAGTGGAGTGAAGCTCCAGCACAGAGGTGGGAACAAATCCTCAGACCAATTCTGGATCAGGCCAGCGTGACACAGTGAGGGAGAGCCTGCTCTCTGCCTCTCTCTCCGCAGTGCTTCAGGCGCAAATCCAAGGAAAGAATGAATTGCTTTAACCCATCAAGACCCAGAGCTCAAATTCCCCAAAAATGTGCTCATACAAAAGGTATTAGTGTTTACAGCCTGGCCACAGCTCTGTGGGCATGCTTTGAAAAAAACGGACTCACAAAGTCAAGTATCCAGCAACTGCTTTTCTTTGTCTCGGACATCACTTAGTGGACACGGCAGAACAGTTTGCAGCACTGGAAGATCACAGGGGATTTCTTAAGATGGCAAAGAATGTCCTGACAGGAGACTTGCAGTTGATCTCTAATGCACTACGGAGCATTTTTGGTAGGGTGTTTTTTCTCTTTTTTTGCTTTTTCACATTTACACAGTTAAAAAAAACATTCTTAACTGATGCACTGGTTATTTTTCCTTTCAATGAGAGCCCTTGTGTTCAGAGTTAGGATTTGTGCAAGCACACTTGCAGAAATATTTATGGCTGAGTTAGGAGAAAAGGGTTAAAGTTAAGAGACAAGCTGTTGGATCTAACAAGGACCAAAACCACTAAGTTTAAAATTCAAACAGCTACTTTACTATCTATAAAAGGCTTTTGTGGGGTGGGGATTTTTTGCGGAATTGCCAGTTGAATACGCTGTATTGCAGTCAGCTGCCACAGGCGAGGGTCCAGCCATCTCATCCATTTGCTTTTCATCTGTTGTGGCACTACCTGGAAATCATGGAGCTGGAATGGGACTGGCTAGAAGAGGTGGTGGCAGCACTGAGCTGGGAGAATCCACTGTGGCTTGATTCAAGGCTGGTCATAGATCCCCTGCAATATAAAACAAAGTAGTTTTAAGGTTCAGAACACGCAAAGATTTTGCTTTCTGCTATGTATCTATATTGTATTTGTTTGCAAACTGAATAAAAAGCAAGTTTTGGTGCAGATACTCAAACGCTTCTCTGCCTCACCACGTAAGATAATGGGGACACCGAACACCTTGCAAAAAACAGGTGCTGTTCAAAGAGACTGAGAACTAGTTTCAGTCAAATATATCAACTGCCGGGCAACTGAACTGACTCAATTCCATTTTGAGTTGCATTCATTTCTACACAACAACCTGCCAAGCCCAACACCTCACACTATGCTTTCAAGGCACAGCAAAGTGACCAATGATGATTACAATGAGGTAACTAATTGGCACCTTTTATACATTAATTGCCCCCAGTACCAGGACTGGTTGAATTTTTTTGTTTGGTGCTTTCTTTTTTTTTTTTTCCTAGGGCTGAGGAAACACAAGTCCTCACAATTTACTCGTATTTAAGCAAACCTGACACTGGCTTGATCATCTAAGTATCAGAAAGGTTTGACATCAGCTGATCTTCATGAACCTTGGCCAGACATACCTGAAATCTTCAGATCCTATTACTTCTGTATAGTACATCACTTTACATTTGTGAGAGGAGACCTGTAGAGATGCTAGTACATCATCCACACGAGGCAGGTTGGTTGTAGCACAGGCAGGCATGCTATGAAATTTCCACTGGAGAATATAGAAGCCAGGCCACCTGGTCACATGCGATCCCTGGAAGCAGCCACAGCAAAAATTGAAAATTAGCTTTGTCAAAACAAAGATTTGTAGGCTTGAAATTTCTTTTCCAAGCTCAGAAAAACTACCTACATGCCCAGAATTTTTTCCCCAATGCCAATATTTCAGCTCCTCAGCCAACTGGCAGCGCTGGTCAGCTCTCCCCACACAGCATGCTTATAAAAGTTATGATAGAACGCCAGCGGTTCCGCCTGCTTTTTGACAGTGTCAAGTGGTTAGGATTTAAATACACTAAAAGGACAAAGTTCTTGTTTAAAACAATATCCATTTTTTCTATTTAGTTTCATTAACAGCTGTCCTTTGAGACTGAAAAGAACAGTCAAGGCTCCTGCCTCACAGGAGGAGAAAGAGCAGTTCAAGAGGTCACTGCCCATATTTCCAGTTTAACACTTCCAATTAGATGACTTAAGGAGCTCCTTTTTCAAAGGCTGTTCAACTCTTATTTCAAGTCAAAAGGAGTAACAGTCACAGAGTGCGACTGTAAATGTGCTGCATGTAATAGCAAACTTCGTAATTAAAGCATAGGTTGCAAATGCCATAAAAAACCCCAAACTTCAGGAATATTGGCCACTGGGAGCTCCTTAAGGTTAGAGGGACAAACGCACAGAAGCTCAGTCTTAATTTCCAGGCTTCTGTCATTGAGGTAAGACACTATGATACTCTTCAAACACAGACTGTTTGCTTCAGAAAATAATGGTCAAAATTACAGCGCAAAGCATGTCTTGCAACTTTCTGGATGTGCACTACGTTCTAGGTGGCTTCCCTATATTCCTTGCTGATCAACCTCAGTCACTATTAGCCTGATGCAACCTCCTCTCACAGCAGATCCCATGTAAATACTAACCCTGTTCCCTGCAGCATGCAGCTAGGAACATAAGCTGAAATGTCGGCCAAAAGCAAGCAGACAGTCCGGAGCTGAATCACCACTCAGTCATCAATGATGATTGTGAATTAGAACATCTAGTTTTGGAGCTCACTTCCATCTGCTCCCGCGCAAGCATTCAGTGGTCTTACCTGCACACTCTCCCCTTCTTTGCAGATAAGAGGAGACTCCACCATGCTGTAATCACGCCCCAATTGCCAGACTTTGTCTATCAACTGGACATTGTTCCCACCAGGAGATGTAATACTGTGAGCTCCCAGAGAGTCCTTTTTAGGAGGCTGTGGGGCTCTCTTGGAATGAAAGATGTTAAAAACAATGTCGCCCTTGCACACATCAAAATCCCATGTGATCACAGATGAGGCATCCACAATCTGAACAAGAACCTGAGACAGAAAAGTCATATTAGACAGCAGTGCTTTGCTCAGTAAAGACCGAAACTCTTACCAGAGAAGCCAACAAAACCCAGAGGTTTTGTCACTGGGCTTAATTTAGACTTTCAAAAAGGCAGTGTAGATACAAAATTCTCTCCTGATGGAGTGTCCTTATTTTAACATGACTTTCAGAAGCTCTCGCGTAGCTTCTGAGAATATAATTTGTCTTTGCTTAGAAGGACACTGCTTTGAACAGAATGAAAAACAGTGATATTCTCTAAATGACAACAAGATGATACCAGGAGCGGTCACAAATTTCATCTACTAAAGCATCATTATGCATCAGAACTACAGAAGAACAAGGTGGAAGCATGGCAACTAAATCTAATCTAAACTAAATCTAAACCATTTTCAGTTGAAGAGACGAAGTCCAGAGCAGAGGGTTGAGATGGAAGAAAAGAAAGACAGGCTGCAATCGTACCTCGTGCGGAGCTCCTTTGAAGACACTTGCAGACTGGTAGATTGTTTCAGTCCAAAGCTTTATGTCTTCATTTTCCAACTCTTCTGCTGTCCGGTAGAGGGACTTGGGAACCAGCCCACCCTCTGGTACTTCACACTAAAAGCATAAACAGCCGTTAAAAACTATCCCCTCTGTACATCCACACCCTGTCATGCTCTCTGCCTGCTAGCTTCAGAAACAAAACCTCACATTTAGCAAGTACTCTGAACAATGACATATTAACAGAGTCTGAAAGTAATTTTATAGCTTGTACATCATACATACAGAAATTTATTTTACAATGATCTAGTGTAGGTGAGTTTGCAGAACTAGACACCAGAGGAACAGATCTTGCATACGCACAACAGCTATCACCACAGAAAATGACTGCGCAAATGCTATAGTTATCACTCATACTGCCCTATACTGAAGAAAGATGTTAACCACTTAGGAATCCTGAAGAAAGTGGTAATAGCGACTCAGTCTAAAAAGTATAGCCTATAGAGACCTGAAAGAACCGGGGTACCTAAATTTAAGGACAAAGGATGGTGGGAAGATACAGTAAGTTTCCAAACAGGTAACAGGATATTGCAGTCAGGAACGTAACAGTTTTCAAGTTACAACTGTCTTGACAGCTCACTACTGGAACCGATTACACAACTTCCCTCAGCAATCATCTTTTTTAAGAAGTCTCTAGTAATGAAGTTAGACAACTATCTGATCAGGAACAGGTTCCATAGCAGTGTTCGGGGCAGTAAAAGTGTTTGATAACTGAATTACAACAGAATTGAAAGGATCTTTTGAGAAGTCACTTTTGTTCAAACAGAAGTAAAGACAAAGAAAAAGCGATTCTCTTACTGTCTGCGACCAGCAGGAAGTATGGTAGCAATTTGCTTTCTGGTAACATTGACTTTTGCTTACTTAAGCAGCTGATTTTGCCAGCTTCCCTAGCTCCAAATTAGATAGCACAAACTCTCTTCACTGAAAGCTACTGCTGCAGCAAAAAGCAGCCCACTGAAGATAAACGTGCTCTACTCCAACACATCTAACAGTACTTCATTATGATTTGAGACTGTATTTGAACAGACCTAGATTAATTTTCAAGAATGGTACAGAAATTAATCTAGAAAGCATACAGGGGGCTTAAAAAAGCAACCCTGAAGTTGTATTTAACACAGCTGAGTTCAATAAAAATAATCATCTAAGTTTTACTGTGATGGAAGCTCTAGAAAATGCCCGAGTTGCACTCCTACAACTCAGTCACACCAGTGAGCCTGTGTTGTCAAAAACATTACAGAGAAAACAAACCTTATGGCATGATGGAGATGTTAAAATGACAGATTCGATTGACACCCATAGTCTAGGCAGAAAGCAGCTATTAAGGCACATGACAAGGGACTGAGAAATTACAGTATCCTGCAGTAAAACCATGTTTTTCTTTGTTGTGGTCAACACGCATATTGTTCTAGGAGACCTGGCTGTTTGTTAAGACATCCTTGCAGATGTGCCACATATTTCCTTGGGCTTCCTATGGTATCGGTTAGTTCTTTTAGGTGACACACACTTCTGAGTAGCTGATGGTGACAGCTCTTGCTTAGTGCCATGCTACCATGTCTGCTTGAACTTGACAGGTAACAGAGAATATGGCTTTTAACCATGCCTGGCTACTTCGATAAGTTATTTGATATTCATTGCCAGGAAGTATTATATTTCTCTTCTTAAAGTGGACCTGAAAGGACACACTAAGCCTGGAATCCTACATCGTAGGCCCCTCCCCTCCAAACTACACTAAGAATCATTCTGTGCTTCTAGGCTTCTTTGTTTAGAGGAGCAGGGGAATAAAAGAAACGAGAAATAATTGCCGTATGCACTAGTTTATATTCCTACCATGCACTCTCCACCAAGAAAATCAGGGATAATTTCTTTATCGATGTAATCCAGCAGTCCCCCAGGACCCTGGTAGTCATTTCCAGCGTAAATAAGGAATTTCTTTCTAGTGTTGTCATCAATGAATGGACTAACCTACAAACAAAGAAAAAGAGAATAGATCAATTTTGAAGCAATCAGTTTGATTGCACTAACTGTTACCATCCTTGTTATGCAAAGCTGACACTAGAAAGAAAATTAACCAACTACATCAGCAAGTTCTTAGGTAGTGTTTTTAATCTGCTCCAGGAATCCTATAAAAGATATGTTTCCAAATGGTAACATTTCCTGCGTATAACATCTGATTTCTAAAGTGCTTTTACAAACTACAACTGTGTAGCAGTGTACTGAGAGAGCTGAGGAATGCCTTGAATTACAAACATACCAGTGTCCAAAGAACAGGGAATACTCGAGGTGCTCTTAGGATTAGAAGGCGACCCAAAGTCTCAGGGTAATTAGCTTCAACCACCTCAATGATTCTTAGCAATGCTTTGACACCAGGTCTCCATAAATGCCGCATGTTCAAGCCTTCTAGATCTACTAGACAGGTCCAAGAGCTGAATTTGAGAGACAAAAAGAAAAGGAAAAATCTCATTGGCATCAAAATTCTTATTTCTTATGCAAGTGTCCAATGTACCGAAATGTGTGGAGCCCACTGCACGTTTGGTTTCTTCTATTTTATCTCCTTGCTTTGCGCTACCTGTAGCCACTGGAGTTTAAGATCCTTAGAAAAGTCTTAGAGGGGGCCAAGTACAGTTACTGATTATGTGCAAACCTCACTTTGCACATCATGCATATTCCCCTACAGACATTTCAGACTCCAGGTGAAGGTTAATATGAAGCCAAAAAAAGATCCTGTCAGCAGGAAGTCAATTAAGTGGCCACGCTGCTATGAAACAATTTAACATTCATGGTGCAGGTTTCCTACTAATACAGTACAGTAACAATGCCATTACATGTCAAAGCTAATTCTGTTGTCAGATCTCTGGGAGGGAAGCTTTTTCTGTAGGAAGAGGTATGTTCTTAACTCTAAATACTGAGCTTCAGCATATGCTTTACTTTCCAAGTTCAGGTCTCACCCTGGGCATGAATTCAAGATTTACAGCTGTGCTGCACCAGCTAGCATCCATGAAATTATGCTTCTGTGAAACAGCAAACACTTCTTTGTTTCACTTCAAACGTTTAATATGTAGTCCTTTAGGATTACTTCTACAAATCAAGATCCAGTACGCAGCTCAATTTCATAGTTACACACATGAAATCCACCTCTTGGATTTGACCTCCCACTGAGAGCTAGGACAGCAAGTTCTTTAGCAGGGAAAAGATAAGCAGACATACCATGCAACCCTGAGCCTTTACAGATTAAGGGAAGGAGTCAGAAATTGAAAAGAGTCCAAGAAACACTGTTTCTTTTCAGAGGCAGTCCTGCATTCATTCCACACCCTTAAATCCATTTCGCTGTTAACACTTTCGTAAGTGACCCCTACAATGACTTAAAGATGGGATAGCAAGCCATTTTTGACTGAACTTCACATGAAGTCATGCCAGTACTTGGAACACTAGACCCCAGCTTTCACAGGGGCTTCGTGACCTTACCTTGGATCAAGAGATGAGTAACCGCATACAACAACTGAATAATGCAAACAAGAACTGAGTGTGATGAGCCTTGGTATGGACTATGGATGAACAAGTGACATGAAAACAATACCTGAAACTACTGGAAAGGTTATCCATGATATTATCATGGCTTGATTTTTTCAGCAGCCTCTACCAACATCTGTCTATAAAATCCCCCAGAAACAGATGGGAGTTCGGCTGCATTGCTTTGCAGACATCCAACAGTAGAAGAGAGTGGAAGCATAACACTCCCTATGTAGAACCCTTACGAGCACGACACCGGACTGCTGGAGCTTAGGCTTGACCATGCAGATTCACTCTACCGTTAATTGGGGAGGCTCTCAGTTAACAGTATCTGCATGTCAGCCACACAGCGTACCCTACGCTTGTTCCATTTAATAAACTTTGCTCAGCAGCACCATGTTGCCTGATGTTCCCCCATGCATACCATGAAACCGGGTAATTCCCAAAGGGCAGATCCAGTTGTTGTATTTTACCTTATTGGCCTGCCAAATACTTTCGTATTCTCCTCACATCGCCTCAGTCCTTCCTCATTTATTGAAAGAACCTGTACAAGAAAACATGTTGTTTAGAGAAGACAGTCTTAAACTCCATAGATGGGATGAAGAAAAACTACAAGCTCAAACCAGCATAAACCTTTTTTTCCAAAGAATGAACTAGAAACCACTACATTTACACCACTGGTTGATCTTGTTGAAAAATAAACGTGCCTTTCCATAAAAGCAGTAAAATGTAAACAAGATCCTCCGGAAAACTGAGACAGACAAGAGGTCTCCCTACACTTCTGCCCCTTTAAGCACAGATTTCCTATTTACTCAGAAATTAAAGCCCTTTAAGTCAAAGAAAGTAACCTTGAAACAGAACTAGGGCAAACAAACAAAATCTAGTATGTGGCTGGAAATGCCACTGGAACAAAAAAAAAATAAAATTCAGCCCCTGCTTCTAGTGGTTACTATGGCCATGACTGTCATTACTAGGAGTGAAAAAAAAATTATTGCAAAACTGGAATTTTGCCAGCTTTCTGCTTGGAAACTGAGCAGACCCACAATAACACAGTCTGAGTGATGCCTTTAAAGAAGGCAAAATTACAGGTAAGTACTATTTCTTTAAAAATAAGTTATTCTTATCCTTGGAATACAGGCTTGACAAAATCTGAGCATGGCATTTTCTCTTCTGTACAAATGCAGAGACTTGAAGCACTGCACAAACTGCAGAAGAATCTGTGAAAACGCTAACCAGTAACTATAGGAGCTGCCAAGAACTACGCCTTTCCGCCATCAGTTTGCAGTTGGAAAGAATGCAGAAGATCAGCTACCAGGAGCTTTCAGATGTATTCAAACCAAAAACAGACGGCCAGAGAGTACATCAAAATATCCAGAGTGATGAATGTTCTGGCAGAGGAGGAAATTTCTAAATGAAAATATCACATTGTTAGCAACTTGCTGGCTCCAAAAATACTTACGTATCGAAGTAAGGCCTCTTCCCCAAGAGCTCGCACTAAGCCTTTGGTATCCATCTGTCCCAATCTCAGCACATACAGCGGGCGACCATCTGAATAAAGAGAACAAATATATCAACATAACCCTTATTTTTACAGCAATAGACAATTTGAGTGAGCTAGTTTTATGCTAAAAATCCAAAAGGAAACAAGCCATAGCCAGTTCAAACTTTGTTGTACAGCTGGAAGAGGGAAAACCCGGAGCAGATGGCAATATAAACTTTACTTTGTCCAGCTACACCGAAAGATTGCCTGTAAATAAACTGCACAAGTTTAATGGAGACATCTTGATGCAAAAATAGCTCACCTATCTGCAAGGAAAGTTCAAAGGACTTCAACAAGTACATTGGTACACGCAAGACCATGGTACACACAATTAAAGACACAGGACTATAATTAGCTTTCAGGACAGCAAAGAGACAGGAAAAGCTTTAGCTGATAAGCGTAACTAAAGACTTGCACTGAAGGCTGTAAACCTTCTATCACACATGACTCAATACTGCTTACAGCAACGTTTTTGGAAAAGTAGATACCCTGAGTTCTGGGAATTAATGAAACACAGTGTTAACCCAGAGACTTGCTTTCTGCAGTATTTGCTGAAGTCACACCTTTCAGCTATGTCATTACATATTATGCGGAACTGGCACGCAGCCTCATTTATGCAGGTTAAGCCTGGTGAGAACAGACTCTGTTCCAGAGATCAGCTTCAGATGGACCCTCTGCATTCAAAGCTTTGCCTTTTCACAGTCATCTTGTTGCATACTAGAGCATCTCGATACTGCCCAGAATACAAAAGCATTAAGCTTAACAACTGCGTTGGCTGAATTTGAGAATCAAAGCTTGCATTTCTGGCTCTTCGTAAGAGGAGATAGTTGTCTGAATCAGCTTCCATCCTCCTCCCAAAGCTGTGATGCAGTTTTTAAGCTTTGCTCCATCTATTCTAGTACACAAACGAAATAATCACCAACTTATAAAACTGAATATGCTAGGACACAAAATAAAAAAAATGAGCTTTCTACATAAAAATCTCCCTGAAGTCTTTGTTTAGCTTCACTTCCCTCCAACAACTGCAAAGAGAGGTATCAAATTATCATTAAGTCCATTGGGACACAAGGAAAGAAACTGTCAAGATATGCTATTAAAAAAACAGACAACAAACAACCAAAACTGCAGACTCAAGGCAAGTTACTTATTTGGCAAAGACACTACCCCCATGAAAGATCACAGCCTTTTGTATTTTATCAGGTGGTCTAAAAGAAAATGTTGTTTTAACATCAGCACACACTTATCTTGGAAGGTACTGTTTAGCTTTTGAAACACTAAACAAAGTGCTATTAAGCTTCATAGCAGGTCTCCCTCCCTCACACATGCACTTGCATCCAAAACCAAACTAATAGCTTACTAACCCTGGTCCACCCAAATGACACATGAAGGAAAGTCTCAGCTGACAGTGCTCTATTATCACTGTATATTTTATATTCCATTAGAGCCTTGTGATTTAAAAAAACACATTTGACTGAAGCATTCCTGTCAAAATAAAAGCCACTCAGATGCAATTAGCACAGTTTTCTATACAAGCCAAAAGAATAACTTTTATTCTTTTGCACTAATAGCTCATTCTAGACAACACCGTTCATAATCACTGCTGCCTTTGCTTTAGCAGTAAAAGCTATACAGAATTCAGCTAGCTTAAGTTTGGCACATTTAGCACATGTAGGAGGAAAGGAGCAATACTAGAGAAGAGGGTTTAAAAAAAGAACCTACCACTGTAAAATTTTAAATTATATAGAATTGCTCAGTTTTGAAATTCTGTTTCCATTATTGACAAACCCATGCTTTACTTGTGGGCGTGCTGCAAAAGAACTGGAGGGGAAGGGAGGGGAGCACGAAGTTCACCACAAGACTGAAGAACTTCTCAGAAAAACATTAAACAACCCTTTGATGCATTCTGTACCTTCCTACTCACTGGCAGGACCCCGTTATGTGCTATTGACAGGGGAAGTCTTTGCAAAGTAAGGACAAAGAACTCACAGAAAGGAAGAACTAATTCAGAGTTTTTTTTCCCTACAATCTTTGCAAGCATATTCTCATTTTCCATTTTCTCAGTTTGAGGTCTATCAAACGCAAAGCATCAGGGGACAGCCATTCAAGCTCTTCAGCTTTACAGTGATTAAGCTTCTGCTGTATCGTCCCCTGTCTCCTGGCCACTACTGCTGACAGCATCTTGTCCTGTTTCATATGCTTCTTGTAACAGGAAGAGCTAGCGGAAACAATGGTGCCTAGTTGGGGAAAAGACTAAATCAGAACACAGATAGCTCACAGTAAGAGATCATTTCCTTATCTAAAGAGCCCAGCTTCCCTCAAGCAACAAATTCCAAAACGTTTCATTTCTGTGTATTAGCAATAAGATCAGTGCACAATAAAAGCAAGCAGAGGGATAGGGGAGTGTGTCAGGCATAGATGTCCATGTTTTAAAGATCTGGCTGTGGCTCACCATACAAAGGGAATTTAGCCAAAGCTTCTTCCCTTCTTAAATAAACCTGCTCTATTTGATGTTTTTCCAACATCCCACTTCTCATCATTAAGCTGATTGTGATGCCAAATAAGTATTCATTTATGCCATCAGCAGACTTATACAACATCAGAAATAAGTTGATTAGGAAGATACACTTATTTACAAACATCTTTTAATCACTGAAAGAGAATACTCAGCATTTGCATAACACCCTTCTAAGCATTTCAGAGCACTACACAAGTGCAATTAATAACTTTTTTAAGCTACTGGCAAAGCAGAGCTCTTTAGAGGGTTAAATATGTCAGTCAAAGATTAGGACCTAGGAGTCTGCCTCTACCAACTATGGAGCTGGTGACATCAATTTAAATGCATTCAGTACACAACAACTGAGAAGTTCTAACCATCTTTCCAGTCATCTCTAGCTAACAGAGGGACAACTATCACCTTTAATACAGAACATAAAAAGGCCATTCAATATCTACCCTATAGGGCATACCTTTGTCATGATGATGCCAGCCTCCTGCATAGTAATCTTGGAGTACTTGAGGAGGGTTCCAGGTGTCTAGAATGTAGTCTACCTGGTGCTGCTTACGCCACGTCAGCGACTGGCAAAGGATTTCTCTTGCTTTATCAATATTGAAGTCCCGGGCACGCAGGAATCTTAAAATGTGCTCATCCTTTGGGATCTATTAAAAAAAAAAAAAAGACAAAAACACCCAAAGAACCTAATTTTGTACTCAAGGTTTGAAGCAAGAACAAAAAAACAAACAACAGAAGCTGAAAAACATGCAGCCCTGCACCAGTGCAAAAGGATGGCACGTAACACTGGAAGTTACTCAAGCAAATCAGTCTGTTTGTGACAAAAACATGATCTCTGTCAGGTACTGCAGCTACCTTTATATAAGGGATATAAAAATTTCATGAACTGTACTGTAATCATTTACACCTGTATGACCATACTAAGTCAGTCCAATTTAAAGGAATCAAGGGACAAAACACAGACTGTATTCATTGCTAAGTAAAAGGAAGCTGAGACACCCATGCAAATCACAAGCCACTGGAAAAACCCCAGCCTTGCTATCAGTGATTTAACTGGCACATTGCTTCCTTTTCAGTACTGCACTTAGGGATACAGATTTGAGAATATGACGTTTGGCCACCAAAACAAACATGGCAGAGTCATAAAACTGTTGTTATTGCCCTGGGCTGGTTTATTGACATGCTGAGAGGCAGTCACACTAACCATTTAAGCACCTCAGCTGGCACAGTTAGCTGGACAGTCACAGTGAACTACTTCTATTACCATTGTATAGACTTAATTTAGGTTTTGATCATGGAGGGCCACTTAACAGGAACAGTTAGCCACAGGAGGTGTAGTACGATGTTTCATCAGGTCCACCTTGCATATCACACATTGAGATAGAGCCACAAGAGACCAACAGTAACTTACTTTGCCCTTGTGCGTTTCCTGGAGCCACTGTCTCAGTCGAATGAGGCAGCTTTCCTGCATTGGTGTCAAGTCACCCAGATACCGCTTGATGTAGTCTGCGTCTAGCTTGTCTAAAAGGAGATGTACACGTGATTAGAGTGGTCCTGAACTGACATAGTCAAAGTAGCAAATTATCTTCTATGCTGATATCTGAGGCTGAAAAGTGACTGCTCTGTGTTCTGTGCAGTCAGAATTGAATAAAGTTTCTTGAATCAATGAAAAGATGAGCAAGGCAACACAGAGAGTTATCTTAATGGTAAACCAAGAAGAGCAATTCTCCTTCTGCAACTAAGAAATAAAACCAGGCATTTATAAAAGCATTTCGCCCATATATTCAGATCTGCCAATCCACAGCTTATGGCAATACTTAGAGAAGCTTTGATCTAAGTCTCCCAGTGCAAGAATTTTCCCAAATTCCCTTATTAACAGGGGAAGGAAGATACAAAAGAAGACTGTACTGAAAGCTTCAGTCCTTTCCTCCCCATTATTCCTATAGTTATACCCATCCCTGAATTTCAGGGCAAGAAGTAGGCCATCCATTTGCAACCTAATGAACAGCAAAGTGAAGAGTTTTTCCACTCATATCTGACCTTCATTTACTAAAAAAGCTCAGCTCATAGCAGCTATCCAAGCTATCCCACACGTTACTGCTTTGCAAGCCTGCACTTTAAGATTGTATGTTACCAAAGAGCCAATGTGAAGATTTTCAGCTGCCTATGAAAAGCAGCACAGTGCTGAGAGCCTCTACAGTACAAAGAATCCCACTAAAACAAGTCAGAACACCATACCATCAGGCGTTCCTGCTGTGGGCTCCGAGGGGCTGCCTGAGGTGTTGAGGATCTCCTTATTGTTCAAGCCCTCCTTTGTGGTCGAGTCTGGTATACTAATAGCAGGTGAAACTGGTCGTCTTGTGTGGGATGTGCTGCTCTCCAATTTACATGCAACAGGAGGAGTCCAACGAGGAACAAAAGTTATTCCTTCTTCCTCCAGCTGCTTCAGGTAGTATTCTATTATTTCTTTCCCCTTCAAAAAGAAAAAATTACTTCAGCTACTAAAAATATGCATTTAGACACACAAAGGATTGGGCTGGAAACCCATTAAGTGGCCAGACCTCTCTAAAGATTCCACTTGAAAATACAGACCTACACACACATGCTGCCCCAGGCTAAAGAGCAAAGAGCCCAGCTTTTTGAGCACAGCAGCCTGTAACTAAGCAGCAGCTACTTTGTCTTTTGGTAACTTAGAGCCAGGCACCTCCTTCGTGACTGCAAGCTCACCTTTTTAATATTGCTGGTGTACTGCTTCATGGCAATCTTTTCCACTGTGCTTTCAAAACCAAAAAAAGATTTTATATCCAGACTTGCTGACTGTTCAAAACAGGTCCAGTCTTCATTGTCAGGATGAACCTATTAGTTAAAAGGAGGTCATACAGCTTAGTTACCCATTTAGTATTTTTTTCCCCTCACAATATGTGAAATGACTGTTTCTTGCTTTACAAGTTCACATAGTCACAAACATTCAAGTGGAATTTGCAGACTTTTGCTTCATTTGCAAAACACAGTTTGGAAAAGGTAACGCTAAGGAACAAAAAGCTGAGAAGCCCTCCTATAGTCTCACAGCTAGCACAGCGCATTTTTTCCTCAACAAGGAGAGGGTAAAAAAATACTGGTGCACCAGCCAAGAGCCAAAGGACTAGCATATTTATACAATTAACACTATCTCATTCTAGATACGGGCTGTGACTGCAGTGTCTGTGGAACAGGGTAAAATATGCCACAGTGAACTTTCTGCTGCTGCGGGTTAGACAGATAGACCAAGGCCAGCCAGCTCGAGGACTGCAGCAAGTACAGTGTAAGCATTTCTGAGCACTGCAGTCTAGGCATGTTTGCAACAGGCATACTGCAATAGATTGTTCCCTCATTGACCTACGAAGTATCTTAGTATTCTGTAGACTGAAAGTTATTTTACTTTGTTCTCCTATGATAAATGCCACAGAAAGAAGTGTAAACTTCTCATTCAGTTGACAGCTGAATAAGCTACCTACGAGCACTCCCAACTTTCTTCTTAGATTGTATCTTAGTTTGCTGAGATGATCCTGAAACAGAGATGTTACTACTCTAAAGGAAAGCTGTTTTCTAAACTCTCTTCAGCTGAAAAAGACTTGTCTAAGGAATTTCCAGGCTGGGCTCTGAATCTGTGGTTATACAAACATCATGGAAGGCTGGATTTCTGAGCATGCAATTGTCCTGACGCCTTAAGGTTCCCCTCACCCTCACAACATACCAAAATTGACTGGGAACAGTACCAACACTTTATAACAACATAACTACAGAAAAACAAAACATTTCCCTTAATTTTCTTCTTCTACATTAGGGAATGGGGATACAAGAATAGCTTGTACAGCCTAAATAAGTACAAATCATCATAACAACATTTAATAATCTTTTTGTCATTTCATAAATTATAAAATAACTTTAATAAGAACATCCTTTTAAAACCAATTTTTTCTTGAATTAAAATTCTGGTTTTGTATTTACCTACTAATTTCTTGATCAAGTAGAGCAAGGGCAAGAAGCATTGTGTTTTGTACATATTTACCAAATGCACTTTTCTGTATAGCATTTCCCCTGTTTAAACAGCTTTCACAGAAAAATTGCAGGTGGAAAAGTATTTTTGAATGTGCCTCGGAAATAATTGCAGAAATAATAATTTTAAAAAAATAATCAGATAATAGTGTCAAGTGGGTTTGACATCTAGTGACCTTTTAACCATGGTTCTGTACACAACAGAAAATGTTATCACCTGCACGTAAAAAGACTGCTACAATACAAATAAATCGGTTACTTTTGCTAGCTTTGATTTGACCTTTAACATCGATTTGAAGTTTCACTGGTATACATGTGTGCTGTATGAGCCTATGAGTATTGGCTAAGCCATTCAGATAAAAGCATGACCGCAGCATAGCAGTCAGCCTGCCACCAGACTCCTTTATACCAGGAAACATCTGCACTGAAGACCAAGAACAATGGAAAGAATTAGGCTAAAACATCGCTGACTTGATGAACGTTTGTCTGAGCTGAACAGAAGGCAAATAAGCTACGTTGAACTTTCCTTTAACAGTTCTGTCAGGGTATCATCAGCCTCACCAAGTCCCACACTGCGATTACAGACCACAGATTTGCCTCAACAGAGCTGTCAAACAGCAAATTATGTTGTGTTCTGCTCTCTGAGAAGATGCTCAAGCAAGAGGGTGCCAAACTTGTTTCAGTTCTTCAAGCAAGTGTGTTACATTTAACACTAACAACAATTATCACTCATGATGGTGTGTTGGTTATTTTTTCTTGCAAGGCAAAAGCCAAGAACAACCCAACTTCTGTTTATGAGTCCTGAAGTCTAAACACTGACTTCGCTCCATCTGTAGCACCCCCAAAAGCCTGTTACTCACTGTGTAACAGCAGTGTTCATTAATAATGACTCTATTAGAGAAGGTTTCATTGTAGGCTTCTATATGCAAAGTCCTTTCTCGTCTGTTCAAAGAATTCTTCTGGACAAAGTAGACATAATCCACTCCTGCAATCTGAGGAAGATGACACAGACTCTGTTAAGATACAACATTCTGTGAAATGATATCCAAAAGTATAAAACAGGCACCGCAAACCTAATCACCTTTTTCAATAGCCGTGGTGCATCTATATCCAGCTTACAGCGTCGTTCAATCACATGGATAGCTTCATCCTCACTCTTGTATTCATTTACAGTGTCACTGGCTACAAACATAGGGATCAGAGGACATGTAGGAAACCTTCTTTCATATGCCTATAAAGATGGAAGGAGAAGAAAACAAACTGTCATCACAATTAATTCCTGAGGGTGTGTGTAGCATTGCTTCGTTGACATCACCAGCATTTGTAGGCACAATGCCCTTCATACCCTTCGTAGAAGGGATTAAGTCTTCCCAGAGTCCACATTATAGCTGAAAAAAGTCACAGTGCATTCCAAACAATCCATTTATTAATACGTTCCTAATATTGCCAATTCTAGGTAAAGCAATTTTTAAAACACATGAAATACCCCATTTTTCCCCTCCCTCTAAAAAGGAAACTGTTCATTACATACAATGACAATCCTCTTGTCGGCAATAACAGGAAAATAAGACCCTCTAGTTCTAAAATACCACAAGACAAAACAATTATGTGTTGGATTAAAAAAACCCACATGCTAATTATCGGTGTTTCACCAAGCTGTCTAGAGGGTTTTCCATAGAGCTCCCAAAGGTCTAATAAAAACATTTCAAAACCTATTTCTTAAGCTAATAAAGCTCTCAAGCTCCCTGTGCAGAGTATTCATAATGATTTCACTGCACATTTTATCAGCTTACAGTTTTGTCCAACAACATAGAGTAAGTCTTTCCCATACAATGAGGCCATTTCATCCTTCTGCAAATTTAAACTTTTTGCAATAATGCAGAGCTAGCAATAGCTTTGAGTCTGGTTAAAGAATATAGTCATGTAAATAAGTTCATCTCAAATATTGACAGATGCAGAGAACATGGTATTAAATCAGGCACGCTCGGAAAGGATAGTTAAGAACCTGAGAGCAGTAAAACACAGAGGAGGAAAATGGGAGTTATCCCCATTTGTACATTTGTTGAATTTTAGTTTTAGAACCACTGTGGCTAGAGAATACAACACAAGTGTAATTTTTTTTCCTTTTCTTTCATAGTCACTAGCGTGCATCCAGTTCTCTTTGGCTTTTTTTTTTCCACATAGGGTAGCAGTAAAGTAAGTAATTCTTTAGCCTTCTTTCCATAGTCTGAATTCTTTCGTTTTTGCTATTATCAGACCCAGTTGGCTTTGGTGAAAAGGCAGGATTTGCAAGGTATCCCAATGTGGAAGAAGACTTCAATAACATAAATAAAGTAAATCTGAGAGTAGAACATAAAACAATTCTTTAAAAGAGCTGAAATATGCACTCTGTCCTTTTAGATGATTTTAACCGCTCTGAATATAGCTGGGCTGCAGCACAGGAACAGCCCCAACAAGGAGAGGGTGTGGAAGAAAATAAGCAGCAGCTGCAGAAAGTGTGCAATGGTGGCACTGGAAGAGAAAAGGTCTCTTAATTCTCCCTTTATAAGAATTAAAATACTTAGTTTGTTACTAGTGTTCAAACACAGTTTGAACGCTGTGTTTCTATGGTGACAGTGGTGCAATGCATTAAAACAGTGTCAGCTTTTTTCCCCTCTCATGTATATTTTTAAACCATTTTTGCAGCATGATTGTCCTGAGTTCATAAAGCTCCTCTGTAATGTACTAGAAGTAAAACCAGTGAGTGAATACACATACTCCTTTTTTCAAACTTTTCATCTGTGCACAGCTGGTTTTGTTTAAATTAAGAATAGAAATAATTTCTGGGTTCAGAGATGTGTGCACAATAGAAGTGACAGAGCATTAGTGTTGTAACACAATGGCAAGCAGTGAGAAAAAACCTTTCACAGCTCCAAGAGAAAGGGAGGATGGGTCTTATTAATATGGTATAAGAAGTTTCTTATTTCTTTTATGAGGCTCTTGTTGTCCTGGACAGAAGGCTGTATATTTTACAGTCATTCAAGAATCTCTCAGCCCTCTCACTGAGTAAGTCCCAGCATTCTTTCTAAATTAATCCCTATTTTAACGATATTGACTGTAGTTAAATGTTGTCCTAAGTTAGAAAAAGAAAAGTTTTCCATAAGAAGCAGAATTGAGAAGTACTTCTGGATTTCAGATTGTTTCTTTTTTTTTTTTTATTTGAGGACCTTATGTTACAACAATTATTTCACAGGCAGGAGAGAAAAGGAAGTAGATATCTAACGTTTTTTCACTATTTTAAAAGTCTTTTTACTTTTGGATCACAATGAATTTTCCCCATCTGAGTAGCCTCCTCTATGCCAAGCCTTTGAAAGTCTCCTTCCATTGCACATATTGATGGATTTCTCATCTCGGTCCTCAAAATGCTTTCCATTTACCCTGTGAACACTTGCAAATTACAACATTACCTGCTCATAAGTGTTTATTGAACTGTGAGCAAAAAAATGCCCAAGAAGAATTTGTTGTTCTGAATGGGAATACTGAATTGAAAGTGTTCAATTTGAAAGAACAAAATAATTATCTGCCAAAAGTTGGCAAGCTCAATGCTTACAGCAACAAAGTACTTGAAGGTTTCAAAGAGATTAACAGCGACACAGGATTCTTTCTCCCTAAAGAACATGCACACAGAGTACTGAAAACTGTTCACAGTCATTTTATTGGGCTCTTAAATTAGGCTGATTTTATTTCCTTATGTACCATTGCCAAAAGGTTCTTGTAATGCATCATTTCTCAGCACAGCCTTGTTTGAAGAAAAAGTGATTATAGTAAACCATAGCCACATCAAAATATTCAATCCGATTTAAGCACAGCTGTCTCTTCCACATATGGCAAACAGTTCTCTTTCATGCTGCAGAGTAGGCAGGAAAAAGCTGCTAAAGACTACAGGACACTGAAAGATCTCACTTCACCATGGACCAATACAGCACAGGAAGAAAACCTGTAATTTGTGGTACAAGACAATAAGAGACACATGAGTCAAAGCAGCACATGCATCGCCATGACTGGAGCTATTAAAAGAGCATGAGAAGATTAAAGAAAGATCAAACACTGCTTTTTCTTTTCTAATAATAGAATTCAATGGATTTTTCTGCATCATTGGGGTGTTTTGAACCAGAAATTTTGTCTCAAGTCCAGCTTTGCAGACAGGAAGTAACTGAACCGCATTATCCAATATTCCTTTAGCAATATTCCTTTTCCCTGATAAAGCAGAGCAGATTATAAGATGCCACACATTTTTCCTGTATGCTATGTCTCTCTGTACAAATAAAATCGTTAGATAATACACACCTTTCTCTCAAGATTTCAATTTTACTGTACAGATACCATCACAAAAGCCAATTAGTTCCTCAAAAACAAAGCAGCTGCAGTAATTCTGATGAACTCAATGCAAGAGTGAACTGCTGTTGCTGTAGGACTAAACACATCTAAGTAGGATGTTGCAAGGACATTACTTAACTTCACCATTTTCTTCTTTTCTTCATTTAAAAAAATAGGGGACGTGGAGATTCCGATATGTAACACAAGCAAAAAGCGCAGGCGCGCTCATCCTCAAAGCCTCTACAATTGGTGCTGGGCTTGACATGAAAAGTCACAACGCCTCTTTGGCTAAGAGAGTCATCTATGTACAGACCTTTCAAAAAAGTGATTTTAAGCCTGCAATTCTGTTGTTCCCTAATAATGCACTTTTACAATTTCCTACCAGCCTCTGGAAAGTTTGTGTACTCCGATACATTAGAAGCTGGCATTGTGCATCAAGAAAAACACAGTATGGTGAAGCAGCTTGAACTTCAAATTTAATGGACTTATTATATAAACCCTTAACTTTCTTAATGCATGTTAACAGTAAGAACACTGACAAGCATAATTTCAACCAAAATAGCACTGTATTAAAGCTCCTTTTCCAACTGCTTCCCTTAGCAACTCGTGTTCAGAGTAGAGTCAAAATAACAGGATTTATTTTACTTTTATCTTTGCTGGTATTTCAGCTATGTTTAAAGACATGAAAGCAATTCAAAAGTAAGACTATTTTAAACCCATTGCAGTCATTTCTCATACCCAAGGGAATTATACTTGCTGCTGCTGCCCATAGATTTTGAGATTCTAATATCAGCAATAACAGGATCCTTTCAAAACACCACTTTTAGAACAGCATTTAGGCATGACCCCAACCCAATTTTTAGAAGGACTAAAGACACCGTTTGGCTTTTTCCTTCTCAAACTATGCCTAGGGCTAATAAAATACCTTGATAATAAGTATATGCTCAGTCCTCAGTGGAGAAAGTCAGTCATTTATGTAAATAAATTACTCAGTTTCTCTGGCCAGATTAATATATTCCCAGTCTCATGTCTTAAAGGATAGGGATTGTTCAGTATTTCCATTAGATGACTCAAAATTAATTTCTATGCTTACAAGGAGAAAAAAGAGCTGACAAAACTTGCAATCTTACACTGCACTGTTATTCTTAGAGTAGCTGAACCCTCCAAATAGAACTTTTAACCTGGTGAAATAAGTAGGAATTTTAGGAACTGTTCAGAAACTGAAGCATATTGAGTGCTTTCTTAATAGCTTAGTTGCATGAAACAAGTTGTGAAGATGTTTTCTTTTTAAGATATTTTCTGTTCAAAATTGCTAGAACAGTAACCCTCTAAGAGTAGCCCAACATTTTCCAAGGGCATCTAAAGAGAACACATGAAGAGATTCATCCTGGCAATCGAATCTAGTCCACTGCACTTCATGTGGGCCACATACAAACTTTAATTTCTGCCTGCAATACCTGACTAGGTTTGGGTGCTAATCTGCAAGTGTATACCAACATTCACCACACTTCAAGTATGTGGAGTTTCTGAATTATCGCTAAACACATAAGAAAGAAGAAGGGTCACTCAAGCAGGATGCATTCCAGAAGCTTCATCAGTCCTACCTATCACTGTACCCCCTTCCTCCCCCTGCACTGTAGATCAATAGGAAAAACATTGACTCACAGGAGGCCAACCAAGAGGTTTCAAATTATTGGCAGCTGCATTTGGAAAGAAACAATTCTGGATTAAGCCTCACAAATCAGCAAATACCTTCTCATCCCCCATACACTGTTGTTCATAGCTCTTTACCATTCTCTTTATTGTACATAAATATGTTTATAAATCATTATACTTCTACAGAGAGGTGTGTATCTCAGCACCAGTGTATCTCATGGATGTTAGTTGACATGTTAGTAATCAGCTCGGGGGTGTGTGCATGGAAAAAAGCAGATGGTTAGAGCGGATATACCTCAAAAAGCTCTGGAAATAGTTTTTTGGTAAGGTAGCATTCCTATGCACCAGGAAGGGGCAATATGAACCTGCCTGCAGCTTGGGAAAGAACAAACCTCTTTAATAGACAGGTTCTCAGCTCTTTGGAAAGGAACACCTCTGTGAAGCCAGTTCTGGAAAAACCAAACAGTCCTCCAAAGGGATACCTCCACTGCTACAAGCCAGACCCCCCCTGCCACGCAAGCAGCACAGTTAAACTTTGCTTTTTTTGCAGTTAACTTCCCCCATAAGTACAGCTCTCCACAGCAGCCCTTGTTCAAAGTAGGCTTAAGTGTTTTTTCTCCACTGTGTTTTCACTTCATTAAATGTTCTCATTTACAAAGAGGGAAGTTATTTTCTTATTGCTGGGAAACAAAGGCTGCTTGGTAGTGACTCAGTACTAAGAACAAACTCTCTCTGGCAAAGACCAAGAAGGCTTTAGTTACACAAGACTATAAATGAGGCTTATGGGGAATACAGACAACCCACCCAGCGTGAAAGAGGCAGATTCAGACCTATGAACAAATGGCTGTATATCATCTGAAACACAAAAATTTTCTATATGCACATTTCTGGTCCTTGACAAATACGAGGTAGTTTAACCAACCTTATTTTTGATTTGTCTGTAAGTCTTGGCCCAGTCTACGCCATCGAGATAGTCAGATTTTCAAAGCACTGGGATGATGACCCGCTGCATAACTGGCATTTGTAAAAGTGCAAAGATGCAACAGACCTTCCCTACCACTTTTCTTAACAGTGTAGAGAACACTGACTTATTTTAAAAGGAGGGGAAAAGGAGAGTTTAAGCCTTCCATTACAATTTCTACTTTTAAAAGAAATGTTTAAAAGGTTCAAATTAGAACTAGAACACAATACACTCCTCCAAAGCTGTTCCAGGGAGATTCACCAATGGTTAACCTGCTGGCTATCACAGCAAGATCAACAAACAAAATGTTTGCATAACAACTTATCACTGAACTGGATTTGGGCAATGAGAAAGTACATCAGGAAATACCTTGTGGGGAAGCCCTTTACCTGAATTAAAAATTATAATCCTTCACCTGAATGAGAGCTACTTCAAAGGTTTTAAGAATCAAGACAAAGTAAGCAGGCAGTGAGCATCCATTAAAAAGGAAGGCTCTGTGTTCCATCTTGTTTTGTTAAAAAAAAAGAAACTAAATCCCACTGCCCCTCATTTGAATATACTTTCATTTTAATACATTAATTTTGGAACAGGAAAAACTCCTCTACTCTTATGAAGAGCAGAATTTCACCGAAGAGAGGAAAATCCAGCCTTTACAAACTGAGCTGTACTTGAGAAGGGTGCGAATAGCAGAGAAGAACTGGCAGAACATTCAATCTGACAGCCGTGCAGATGGCTCTGAGGGGACAGCTGTATTGTGTGGTGGGATGTATTCCGGTGAACCTCTTAAAATGAGAACTGACAGACATTCACCTGACAAACATGGGTAGCCACTTACCTTAAACTACAAGCAAAAAATTGCACAAAAACTCTTTCTCCCCATCAGACTTTACTACACTGGCAACTGCATCCTGACCTTATTTTACTTTGCCCCTCTTCTATCCTCCCTCCGTTACAGTCCAAAAGCATTTTACCCTGTTGTGGTACGTGCCACTCAGGAACAGGATATACCGTCTCCTGTTCCCTGGTACAAGATGAAATTTGGCCTCTTAAGTATAAAGTGACCATTAAGTATAAAATAAATAACCCTGCTAAAAGTTACACAGAAAAATCAATAGGACAAGTCAGTATCAACAAGATAAGCACTCTGCTTCATTTTAGAGGCTAAAAAGTTCTTGTTTACTACACAAGTGTAAAAAGTGCTATTGACTGAGGACTTTCTGATTAAATTACAAGTGTAAGCTAGCAGCACTGGGAACAAGCAGTGCCTGCACTGTTCACATAGTCTATCAGAGCAAAGCATTCCCAAGTAATTGCCCCAAATGGCCCAACTACTTCTATTTGGCAGTACACATCCCAGCTTTAAAGTTTCATAACACTGGAGTTTGTCTAAAATTTTCATAAAGGGGGCTGTTAAAGTTTTATATAATTACACATCGAACCCTTGAACTACAATGGGTTTTTAGGTTTTGAAGCTTTATTTTTTGTGTTCTTAAAATATAGACCACACAAATACACATTATTATACAAATTATGAGACAAGTACTAACAAGAATCTACTCTGCACAGATTTAGTTCATGAATTCAAATTGAAGTCTAATTAATTCCTCAAACAGCAAGAGAAGCAAGCTTGAAAAACCATCTCAGATGTTCTCTGATGCAGTGAACGGAGCTTTCAGGTAGAGTATCTCGGAAGAAAAATTGTCAGTGGTTCAAGAACTTATTGCAGCATGATATTCAGATTCTTATAATGCCATATTTATGATATTGCACTGAAGCGGTGCTCAAATTTATAGCCCAGGTCTATGTCTCATATTCAGAAGATCAAGGGCCCAACTGATTCAAGAGAGACTAACACACTGAGTCAGTCATGACCATATAGACATCATTGGATCCTGCACAGGTCTCAAAGTATTCCCTGTGCTTCCAAACACCCACAGGTGTTAAACAACCTATACTCTAAGCAGCCCATACCACCCTAGAAACACTGAAGGTCACTACAGAAACCATTTCATTAACATCACCAGGACTTCACTTGATCTTGTTAGAATATGAAGTGCTAAGATGACTTGCTGTTTACAGTATCCTTGTCTCTAGAAAAGCATTTGAAAGCCAGACAAGCCAGTAAATTGAGCTTTCTCAGCCCACCCCTCCTTTTGTGGAATGGAAATGAAATTCCTGAGTGATTCTCCAGGAAACCAAGAGCTGAGGGAAATGAAACCAACTATAAGCAGAGATGGACAAGAAAACATTTCTTTCCCTGGCATTCACCAAAGCCATCAAATTCTTGCCACTGACTGCTCCTCTGTCACTCAAGAGTTCTGCATGGAAGGAAAGTTTTTATTAGGTGTGCAGAAGAGCATAATTGCTACTCCTCCTTGTCTTCTTTTGATGCTCATACTTGTTTGAAGGGGTCCACTTGATTTAATTGGGTTTCATTGAAAAGGATTTCAGACCCTAGACTGCTATGAATGACCCGCTTATACCTTGCAAACATCCACACAGAAAGAGCAAGGGAGGACGAGAAGAGAGATTTATTTCAATACATTTAAATTCGCCCCTTAGCTTAACTATATAAAGCCTTTGGCTTCAATACTTTGTTCTGTTCATTTTTACATTTAGTTGCATTAGAAGCCCAGAGTACTCTGAAGTTAAGTAAGTATCCAGTTATGTTTCTTGCACATTTCAAATATACCCTACTCCTAGATGGTATGAACAGAGCTAACGAAAACCTGTTAAAGTAATCTTGTGGATGTCACCACAGAATAAACAATACCTATTTGTTCTACCAAACAGGTTAACAGGCCTGCCACATTCAAAGCAGTCACAGCAATTTGCTGCTCAAATCCTAGAAACACAGCGAGAAAGCTTCTGATCTCATCCATTCTGCAAACTCCTCAAACAGAAAGTGTCTGAGAGCAACAGTAGGTTACCCACAGCCATTACAAAATAACCCAGTATACAGACTAAACTCAAACTCAGTAGCTACTTTGTAATGTTGTATGAAGAGCTTTGATTCAATAAATTAAAAATCTCTATGGAGTCAGGAAAACAGCACCGAAGCTATTCTTGTGCTTTAGCTCAAATAAGTTACTCTAGCTGAGACCGTAAAAATTTCAAGACAATTTTTTGTTTGCTTCTGAATCACCATCACTCCAAACAGCACTTGCCACCAGTCACCCAAAACATGTACGGGATGTACACAGGGGAAGCAAAACAACCTTTTAGAATAGAGACCCTGTGGCTTTCAACAAGGAACGAAGCTCTATGACACATAACAGGAAGTATCAAGGCTTATCTGCACGCAGCAATGTAGACACAGTCCGGGCTACTGCACACCTATTTAATCTCTTTGAAGTCTTCCGCAGTGTAAAAGGAATGGCTTCATGCTAAATTTCAGGCATAACAGTACATACCACCAATCACAAAAATAATGAAATACAGCTGAAATGGCATCCTAAATGAAACTGTATCCTCAATAGCTTGCAATTAGAGTGCTGCTTATACAACACATCACACACCACTCTGGATTTCTGGCAACAGGACCTTTCATGTGTTAACACTGCTACAAAGCGCTTTCAAGTGAATGTAGTAGCACTAACACACACATACTGGTATTTCTGTTCATCTCTGGTTCAGGCAGCATTTCCATGGTTACAGTGTTGATCACTATTGGCTTTAAGTACATTCCAAATATAGACCAAATGCATAGCTTGGCATTTTAAACAGCCCTAATGACTACCCTGCAGGCTTGTTCTTGTAAACTAGCTTTGAGTCCCTCTGAGGTGTAATGCACTCAAATATGCTATAGTGCCACCTGAAAACTTAGCAAGTGTACTGTTCACTATGTCATCCAGGCTGTTTGTAAAAGCAGTCACTGAAACTGGACAGATCTCCAGGTAATCTCATCACAGCATCTGCATCACATTCTAAAACTTTGGTACCCATCTTAAAAATAGGTTTGTCTTGCTTGTGCTTAAACTTCGTTCCTCTGAGGCCATGATGCAGTGATAGCATCAAGAGTCGTACTGAAATCAGAATATCATTACTGTGCAAAACATTACCCCAAACCCTGTGCACTTTGGGATATTATCTTAGCTGTTAATCACAGGATACTCTTTGCAACAGGTACACCTCTAGGTAGCTGTTGCTGAGAACGTTGTGGAGAAGTTCATCCTATGTGTGCATTGACTAGATAGGATTGTGCATAGTAGTATCTCTTTCATCAACAGGATTTAGAACTAGTTATCTTCTACTGCTATTAAAACTTATAGAAGACATCAAACCCAACCTCAAGAAGATAGTAACAATTTCAGAAAAAAATCCCATTTTCTTGTAATTAAAGTTTACACAAATTTCAGAGTTTTAGTTTACATTCTCTGTGAACTATAAGTGAACCAAGGAAGCACTCATTTTTCTACCAGCATACAAACCAGAAACAAAAAGGATTTCACAAGCAGCTTATTGAAAGGATGCTCCATTTAGATAGCACCTACAACTAAGTATCAGCAAAACTCTAAGCTTATTCCAAGGAAATACTTGATAATATATATTCAGGAAGCATTCTTGACAAATTTGAGTTATACTAAAAAAAAGCATAGCATATTTGCTTAAGACTGTGCAAAACCAAAAGGTAGGGGACAAGAAAAGGCAAAAAGCAGGAGCAAGGAGTTACTGGGGGACAGGAAGGTCTGAAGCAAACTTCCTCTTTATCAGAGCACAAACATGAAGGCTACAGAGCTAGTGAATCTCAGCCTCAGCACCCAGTGTTTTCAAGCATGCATAAAGTTACTTTAATATTTTAATATTTAATTATAATAATTTAGACCTTATAAATAAAGCAGGAGATTCAAAACAGGCTATGAAGCAATCTTCCAGATAAGTGGAATTTTACTGGTAATTCACTGTTGAGTTATGCAACTGTGGTAACCAACTTACCAGACTAAGCAAAGAGCCTCTGCTTTCCTGCAGCGGAAGAAATAGCCAGACACAGAAACCTCTGTTCTCAGGAGGGATGTGACCAGTCAAGCCACCCACATAGGCTCTTTCTATACAGATCACTTACTTTATCCCCCTCAGTGTATCCTTCCTGCACAGATAGTATTCAATAGCTGGGCATTTTAATTTCAGAAGAGTGGTCACATAGAGAAGCTTTTTTAGCAAAATTCTAGTGGCCTGAGTGTTGCATACAGCTACATGTAATGAAAGTGGAAGGGGACTGGCTCTTAATCACCTAAAAAACATTTTGCTACATGCAGAGATGCAATCTTCTTGCAGATAAAAAGTAAATTCTTCAATGATTTAACACAACTTTAGTCAAGATTTTGGTGGTAAAAGGTATACTGATTCAGCAGGCAAAACAGTTTGGAGATAAAGAATCTGACCTGAAGACAAGGGCTAACATTCCATCTTTTATCTGTAAAAGATGATCTTTAATAACCACAGGCCTGCCTCAATGGTACTTTAATTGGAAGAGTGGTTTCTTTAAAACAGATACAAGTCATTTGTGGTTTGCTTAAATAAATTTGCACAGCTGGAACTGTTAATACTTGATTCTCTTACAGGAGTCTGAATGTCCATCTTCAGAGAACAAATGAATCACCAGGGTGGGATCTGAGGAGCAAGTGGATAGCCAGTGTAAGAGTTTAAGAGTTACACCTGCTTGCCTCCCAGACACTCACAAAAGGATAATTAATTCTTTTCCTCCCTTGAAGGAGTCCGGAGAGCCTGAAAGAACCCAAAGCATAGTGCCACTCCACTAAAGAGTGAGCGAGGCCAACTTCAACTGCAGCCTCTGCACAGTCTTGAGACGCAACTCTCTAAAATGAGAAGCTAGAATAGAGAAGTTGAGCAAGTATCACTCCTTCCCCAAGAAAAAAAAAAAATTAAGGACAGAAAACCTGAACATGCTGAATGTAAATAATTTTAATCTTGCTTTGCTTTGGCATAAAATGAGAAAGCCCAACCACCCAGGTTAGGTTGGCTTGTGACTGGGAGACCAATATCAAATTGCTGGTTGGAAAAAAAACTGACATTGCTGTGGTCGAGGTTGAAGGTTGAACATCAAGGACAGACTTTATAGCCATGCTGCTCTAAGTTGCTCTTCAGTATACGCAGACCCTAGCAGACTTAGTGGGGGCAATAGCAATATCAGATTGACTTGCAATTTCACTTTAACTTGTTTATATTAAATGCATGTGCAAAACTATTCTACAGAGAAAATGAGCGTTTGCTCTTCCCATGTTCCAAGCAAGACAGGTGGAAATCAGTTCTGGCCCAGAAGCCACGTAGCTCTGAGCACACCACTTTGTTTGACATACTGTGCCCTGCAATTAGAGTTAACTTCAGTAGTTTCTAGGATAGGAGACTTGCCTTCTGACCCCAATTGCACAGGACATGACTGTTCTGGCTCAAGGTTACAGCACTATGGAGAAGAGGATGACCTCCAAAAGAGCATCACAGTAAAGGCTGGCAACAGGCCAGTGAAAGCTTAAACGCTTGGAGACACGTGATTACTGGGGAATGTGAGCTATTCTCAAGCACTTCCTATTTCTCTGCAATAATAGCAATACATCAACCTTTACACAACACAGGAACATATCTTTTTTTTGAAATTTTTAAGATACACGCATCAAAATACTGTAAACCATTAAACTTGGTCTTACCATCGCTTGCAAATAACCATTACTTGTCTTACAGCAGCTGAACAGTGACAGCTATGTTCTGCATTGCTAACAGGCATCTCACAAACACACGAGATACTGTCACGCTGAAAGCAGAATTTGGTACTTGGCTTCCCCATTCCTTTCCAGTTAACAAAACTGCATGTCTGGTTCCTCTGCAGTCAGTTTTACTTTAAAATTCAGCTGCAATCCTGCTGTGTCCACTGAGGGTCTATTTTTGGAACAGTCAAATATTCCTTACTGGTCTACTGCTCCATGCTTAAGTCTTACTTTTATGAGCCCTACAATTGGTATTCATCACTTTTTTGGTCTTAGAATCACAGACACTTTCACTAAGCAGGTCTGTTAAAACATGTTTAACATCTGGAATATGTTAGGGTATTTTAAATAAAATTATTTCTGTGTAGACAAAATCTAATTTATGAGTGAGGGAGGAAAGGATGACTACAGCGTTGCTACAGCATAGGCTCAGAATTCCTCATTAAGCCATGGTCAGAAAGGTTAAAGACTTGTACTACCACAAAGAGAAAGTCTCCTGATCTCCATCATCCAGATCAACCCCCCTAACCGAATGAAGGTTCAGTGAAACAGGTTTGACTTCATTGTCTCAAACTGCACCCACCAGGTTTTAATTTGGCCCAGAGGCAATTGGCCTCTAAGCGCTGCAAGAGTGATTTCACTCTGCCAAGGGTATAATCAGTACAGTAAAGAAAGCTTTGCCAAAAGGGCATAATTCAAGATAAGTAGCATGGCTCAACTGTAAAGGTCTCGCTTTGGCTTTTGGACCAGCAAAATACCAGCTTCCAGGTGGAGAGCAGCTGTACTCTATTAAGCAACCCAATTAAAATTTATTAAGTATATCAATTAAAACTTGACCATTTACCAATGTCAATGGAATGTCATCAAAATGCAGCATGCTAAAGTCTGGGGCCTGCAGACAATTTACCTCTTAAGCTAGGAAGTTAAATGTAACATTTAAAAAAACAATCTTAACCTTACATACATGTCTGATGTATAAGGAGATGCCTCAAAAAGGTTAGAAATTGATGGTGGAAGATCAACAGTACAGAACAGTGGTTTCTCATATGGAATCATAAACTATTAAAAAGACTAAGACTCATCACCATGAAAAAGAATAATTTAAAAACTGAGGGAGATATCTTACAGATCTAACAGGGCAAGCAGCACGAAGGATGTGAACAGGGTTTTACTGCCGCTTCCAACAGAAGGAGCAGGTGGTGTGAAGCTGAGCGAGCAGCAGCCAGGCTCTAGATAAAGGATACATCTCTTGACAGAGCATGTCATGAAGCACAAACTCCTGCTGGAGAGTGTAACAATAGAGAGTTCACTTGGCTCCAGAAAGGAACTGGGCAGGCACAAAAAAGAAACCACATGTGGTGCTATTACAGACAACAGGCACATTCTAGACCAGAAGGGCTGTCAAGACACATCGCTGTAGGATGAGAGAGTATCCCAAGAGAGTGTTACCATGTTTATCTCATTCTTATCCTCTTCCCTAGCGGCAGATATACAGCACACTAGCTAGATAGGTCTTATGGTGCAATTCAGTACTGTGGTTCTCAGTAAGAGACAGAATATTATCCTTTTCCCCACATGCAAATACATCACTAAGATATCAATAATCAGGTAATACCAGTGTTAGATGCATCATTGGCATGTTAAGGTGATACAACTTCTGTACCCCTAAATCTGCTCCCCAACAAAACACAAAAAGAAAGATGTCACCTAGCTCCAAAAGGTGAGCCAATTAAAAAAAGAACAGACAGGACTCCTTTGATTCTTTACTAAAAAGCAATTAAAAATCATAGATTATAGACCATCAGTTTTGTTCTTTACCCTCCTTTACAACAAAGGCAGGCAAACAAAAGCAAGAATCAGTTGAGTCAACATAGAACAAACAAGTTCAAGTGAAATTGCTTTAAATCCTATTCATTAGAACATCAGTGGCTGCACCATGCAGACCATGAAACACTTCAATAGAAATAAGTAATTTCATAGAGCCATGAATTCAGTAATGAAGAATTTATCCACAGGCCAATGAATTGCACAGCAAAGAGAGTTTTGCAAATTAAGTAGTATCATTTACACACTGAATGAAATAGCCAGAAAAATGTCCTCTGGAAAGGATTCTGCTGACTGATGTTCCTGAACTGGACTTAATGTCAATGGTATTCACATTTTACACTAAATGAAGAGACACAATGCACTTGAAAAAGGAAGTGCTCTCATCAGGAAACTAACTGTTCCCCTTCTGCTCTGGCATAAACAAATATAAATGACACATCGCCATCCTGACCATCACCAGAGAAATATTCATTTTCACAAAATGAGATCTATTATTATCAAAGCAATGTGATATAATATTATAGCAGCAGTAGTCAAGGCAGAAAGTTATCAGACACAGGGAGGATGAAACATTATGAGGTTTGCAATGTAGCTTTCAACTGTTACACTGATTGATCTGCATATATTCCAAAACACACCTCTACTCAAGTTTTGAGAATATAAATAACATCACAGAATGAAAACAGCTGTAATTATCCAACAAATAATCCAAAACATACATAACCCTACAGACGTAGATATTGAACTTCATAAATCTCAGTCTTGAAACGCTAATTTAAGAGAACCCAAGTGTATATAGTTAAGAATTAAAACCGTTTAAATAAAAATTCATTTTTAATACAAAAGGGTAGCTTCTCTTTGTTTCCTCCCACGATCCCTCTGCTGTCACCAGTTAAAGCTGTTAGGTTCCAAGAGCCCTGTGATATTTTTATTTTCAAATTTACTGATATATAGTCCCCAAACCTTATCATCATGAAGTAAACCTGAGAGGAATCCAAGACAGAAAATGTTCAAATCTGAAGTTTCAAACATGAATACAAAGCAAGAAAGCTAACCAGTCAGCTTGCATGCTACCCCATTAGATCATACAAAATACCCATTTGGTTGTGGGTTTTTTTTTAACTTTTATTTTTCTAAGGCAAGGACAGATTCCCGTTTATGCCAAAGCAGCTCACAGAATCCACAACTCCAAGCCATTAAGCACAATTTGCAAACACTTTGCACTGCTAAATAATACCAGGTCTGAAGACTGCTGAATCAATTTTCTAATGGCCCCTTCATTTACTGTTACAGCAATGGGCTTCAGCATTTTTCAAACTGCAGATCCCTAATTATTTCCCCATGGAATCAAGGGCTCCCACAGTGCAACATGTACTGACAAATGCCCTGCTGACTTGCTCGTCCTTTCTTGTGGCCAGCTGCCATCAGCTCACTAACAGTGCAGGGGGGACAATCACCTCCTCTCACAGGGGTGCTCATCAGCCTTCGGTGAGTCTGGCGAGGAAATCAGGCTGACAAGGTATTTATTTTCCATTTTTCCACAACAGCTTTTGACCAGCCTAGTTCCCTAAACTGGCCTGCTGATGAACGTGTCCTTGCAAGAAAGCAACAAGAGCAAGCCGCAACACTACCTTAGCTATAATGGGAAACCACATGCTCAGTTATGTTTCTCTGACCCTTAGAAGACAGAGCCCATGAACCACAAGCTGAAAACCTCAGTGGACTGGGCGGAAATCAGTATTACTTGAGCAAAAGCAATGCAGAGAAAAGCCAGGACCTTGGGACCCGATCTCAAATTTTGATGGTTCATTGTTTGCTTGTACTCTTGGCAAGGCCACCCCATGCCGCAGTGGAGCCCAGATCATGCCAACCCGTCCTTCCAACACAAGCTTTCCAGCCATGTTGCCACCATTATCTTCCACCAGAGTGAGTTCTTGGCATGACTCTCACCTCAAACATCACTGACTCATTACAACTGAAACAAAGCTGCATGCAAATTGACTGTGAGAAAGCCAAATTATTAAATTACCTGTAATAGGCCCTACTTAACATTTTACCTGAGCTGCTAACCTGCCCCATCTTAACCATATCACAAAAATGAGATAAAAAGTTAATAATTCAGCTTAACAGCCTAGTGCTTCATTTAGAATATATACATAGTAATTTTAAACTACATGAAAAATTAAAAGACAAATTCACTTCGGAGAAAAGAAAATAGACCATTTAAGACTAACCTGTAATTAATTTTAACTTGAGCTAATTAACAGATTTCCTTGCAAATTCTCAGAAGATTCATTCTATATTCAGAATGCAACAGTTTTAAGCTCACATCGCCACCCTCCTTCCAGAAATACACCAAATTCAAACTAAGTGCAAAGCAAAACCAATCTTGGTTATGAGAAAAATCACAGTGAATACCCCTCAATTCTGTGCTCCAAAATCTGGACTCTCATTTCATGTGCTTTACGGAAAATCCTCAGGGGCTGCTTGCGATCCCTGAGGCTCTCCTACTCCCTCGTTCATTGTGTGCTTGTTTCCTACAAGGCATAGCAGCTCAAATACTCTGCTGTAAGATGGCAGTAAGAGCTCCACAGGAACGAGAAGCACAGATTGCTCATGCTGGAGGTGCAGGGAACTGGCCATACCATACGGAAACACCTCATTCTGCATCTGCAGCCAACATCTCTGATCTCTGTGTAACATCTGGCTCCTCATTGGACACGTTTTTAAAATTAACAAAAAAAAAAGCACTATATCTCTTTCATGTGGGGTTTTCAAGGCTTTTACGTGTGCTTCTTAATGGCTAACCACACATTAAATTACGATCATGAAGTTATACCTTTTCCAGATCGTAACTGTAGTACCATGGCTGTCTAGGACTCTGCAGAATGTGTTAACCACTTCCTTTCTGCCAGGTTCCCACGTGTTTAACTTTGAGATTTTTAACTCAAAGGCAACAGTCACTTGTCCAATCAACAGATTCTCGAACAGCACTTCACACCAGTCTCAGAGCTAAAACACCTGCGATGGGTGAAAAGCTTGGAATGCTTTCAGAACAAAGTAGCAAGAACTGTTTTGATACATATTTTTCTTCCATTGACACCTTTCAGAGTTTGACAGTAGTGGTGTTTTAGCTTTTAAAGTGTAAAAGACTTGTTAAAAAAAACTGACTAAAAGCATTTGGTGCACAAGAGAACTTCAGCTGTCAGCTACAGTCAGGTCATGTGTTTGCCCACAAAAAACAGGAAACAGCTAGCCATGGAAATATCTAAGCAGGCCATGAAACAACACGTAAATTGCGCGGTAAGCAGGCTGCTAAGTCAATATTTTTCCCTAGTGCTCAACTTAACTCTTAATGTTTGTTAACCACAGCTCATTCCAAACAAGTGGCCAAACATTCATTTGTTCTTACAACTTGTGCTAACGCAAGAGACCATCAATGACATACAACAGCAGTTAAACTGCAGACTTTTAATAGAAAATAAGAAAATCCATACAAGGCACTATTCCACCACGGTTTTACCAACGCATTTCCGACAATAAATAAGCTTGAATTTTGAACAAAGACAGGAAGCAAAGTAGATGAGAGCCTGGGAGTCACAACTGAACGGAAAGCTGCTGAGCAGCTTCAGGAGGGGACACTCAGTTTGCTCCCCTCCCCAGGCTTTAATTATCCACGACAAATCCTCAAGAAGGTACACCACGGCGGGGGAATACATTATTTCTCTATACATTTAAAGCCTACTTTGTGCTTTCAAAAGCACTTGGAGAACAGCTTCCTTTTTCTTATCGGACTCTCAGCCTCGCTTCACGTGATGTGTGGAATGCATTTTTCCCAAGAAAAAGAAAAAGAGACTAGAAGGAATAAAAATTGTAGGGATTTATGAGCAGGTGTGGCACTTAACTTGATATATAGTAATTTTTTTGTAATGTCACTTTAAAGTAATAACCTTTAAAATGAAAAGATGATGTACTGCCTGATCAGGAAACTCATTACAATCTAGATCAAGGGATTATACTTTGATTTGTCAATCTGAAAAAAAAAAAAGGTAATTTTTTTTCTAATCTACTCTATCATTGAAGTGTATTTACGGCATCTACAATCTTATTACTTTCCTGTAATTTAGGTATACTTTAAATCATGGAGATTTACCTTAAACATCATTTTTTCAGTTCTCTAAAACCAAAGAAAGACAGTCAGCCTGTTCTCCAAAAGCAGCAAATTCGAACCATTAAAATTACAATATAATCAAAAGGGCACTATAGATTATACTTAAAGACAGAATATCTAAAGCATGAATCTTTCTACCAGAACAATGGAAAAATGTAAGAACAATTATTTTTTTTAAAGGATTATGATGAGAACATGTAGTTTGGAAGGAAGTAGTTTTCAGCCTCAAGGCAGTGCAAAATTAATTGCTATTTTGATCTTAAAATAAAAATCAAATGCTTTATTTCCACAACCATAAGCTCCTGACATTGATGACTAGTTTACCAACAGACTTCTCTTCCTTGTTTGGCATCAGTGGAAGCTGACAAATGCCAGGAACTTTAACAAAGTGGAAACATCGTTTTAGGTATTCAAAAGACTGCAAAATACCTTTGAAAGTCTGTCTCTTGTCACAGGCAGATTTGAAAATCCTAGTTTTCACAAAGCCAGAAGTTCTTAAAATGTACATTAATTTGACTAAACATAACAGGACAGGTTTAGAGCACGCTTGCTGTGTTCAGTCACGTTACTATTCATATTTATTTCTGATACTAAGTAATTTGTGGCTGTAAATAGGACATTTTTTAAGTGGGCTGAAGAGCAATATATTTTCCACAGAGCCTCCAGAAACTAAAATAAATAAAAAAATAAAAACCACTCTGGTCAATGGTTCAATTCAATGTGGTTCTTTCAAAAAATCTTACTTATTTTCCATTTGCATAAATTCCACCCTTGGAATGCCATAGTAGCTGATTATTCATTATTTAAATTTGCTTTGGAAATTAAACTCAAGGGGAATTATCTAATGCACGTCAGACTGAAAATGAGCTGTGAATCTCCAAAGTTAATTTTAGCCTCATGTGTGTTAAGAAAGCTTCAAGATTCAAGTTCTTAACTGCCTTTTAGCATTAAGAACTACTTATTCAGCAAGTCCCTATATTACTTTAAATGTAAACCTCTTTAAGCTAATATCAAAAATTGAATCTATAATCTTTAAAAGTTCTATAAAAGCAGCCTCTCAGTTTTTTCTCCAATATATTTAACCTTGGTAACTTGACAAGTGAGTCTAAGTAAACAGTCTTTTTTCCACATTTCAGCTGCTTCCAGCATTACGTAAACTTCAACATGAACAGGAAGAAAAACAAGGCAAGATTCTATTCAGCCTGATGAACAGCTGTGCAGGTTGTTTGTTTGATTATTTTTTTAAATATGTATCTCTACATACACACAGAGTTTTCAAAGAGTTGATTATGACAGATGCCACAGAGCAGCCAAAAGTCATCATGTCAGCATTGGTGCCATTCGGTAAAATCATATTGCCTGTATTAGGCGTGTCAGACTAAAACGTGATAATTTCTAGCCTACCATTCTTGAATCTTTTCAAATTCAGGAGAGAGTTTCACTAAAAGATTTGCATCCAGTTCTTACTGCTTTCAAAGGAACTTAGATATTATCTGGAACCACACAATTCTCCAGTAAAAGGGAATCTTCAAGGCAAATAGCTTATATTAGATATTACATGGCTTGCCTTAAATGATAAAGGAAGGCAAGAAGTACACAGCAGTGGATCTCCCAACTCTCTACCAACAACAGTACTTCACCAGTTCTCTTGCAGACTTGAGAGATAAGGGGCTGTGCCTTGCAATATATTGTCACAGAGATACATGAGGGCTCAACAGATGATTTTTGGATTTCAGTGGAGGAGCATAAGAAACTTATTTTCAACACCAATTCAACTTGGAAAAAGAATTTTCACTGCATCTGTTTTAAAAGTTTTTCTATCATAATTGTCTGCAAAACACTTGTCAATCTTGGTTTAGATCAAAGTGGAATTAAATCCATTTTTTTTGTCTTAATATAGCTGCTCTCACCCTTCACAGAGAGAACAAAGTTCTCTCAAAATACACTAGAGCAGCATGAATGGAATGCTGATTGTACTTTCTTCTCCCTCAAGTACCTCTTTCAAACCCAGGAAAGGAAAAGTGGGCAAATAGGAAGTTTGTAGTGTAAATGACCCATTCTGCAAGTGGCATTCATTTGGTTGCATGTAGAAGAGAAGAATTTTATGCTGATTTCTCTATCTGAAAGCTAAATATTAATTTGACTTAATGAGCTCCAATTTGTAGTTGGAACACATATCATCCAGGAAGTCTTTACAATCCATGCGGGCTTCATGACTACTCTATAGAATGAATTACCGCTTTCATTCCATGAAACTCTCTGGGAATAGAGGATTATTTTCCAAATAACATTTTTAAAAGTACTCTGCACCTTAAGACACAGATGAGATCCCATGCATCAAGACCCAAGCTAGAAACAGTGATTTTTGTTAGGCAACTTAGCATAAAGAACACTGTTGCCACATTGACCAAAGGTTTCTTCAAGAGGCTTTTTACCGACAGCTGAGCAACTCTGGTGTGGGTTTAAACCCCTATTTGAGAACACATTCTCTCAAAGGTTGGTGCATATGAGAGAGAGAGGGACAGTGGAAAAAAAAAAATCCAGCGTAAAAACCATATTGTTAAAGTTGTTTGCTAGGTACCTTAAATTCAAGCTTGGTACATACCAGGATGTGTTCCTCATTTCAGAAGAGCTGCCAATACAGTTAAAATAACATTATAGCACTTTTTTGTTGAGAATATGTAGTACTACCACTTTAGTGAGCACAAAATTTGACAGAAATAATCCTTCCAGAAATACTTCAGCAACTTATGCAATTCAACTGATGGAAAATAGTAAGAAAAGGTGTGAAACTATCATATACTGTTTATATTCTTTAAAGAATATGGCTCCTGGAGGCATTCCTCTACGTACTTCAGAAAATGCATGATCAGTTTTGATAAACCAGCACCAGGAATTTTACGTGTTTTAAAACCCTCTAACATAACAGAAGCGACATGGCAGGAGAAGGATGTTCATTCAGTGATTTCATTCTGAACAAGTTCAAGTGATAACTCGTTGCCCTGACATAGATGAAATAAATCATACGCATTATCGCTAATCTCAACTTCTAGTCTCAGAAAGCATCCTGTTCAGCTGACTGTTTCTTTCTATAAACATTCTTCTCCTCTTAGTTCACTGTTTTAGTTTTTCAACTACTGTTTTCTTCTAGTTGCATATGTAGTGTAGCCTCTTTCTTTCCAAAGGAGAAAAAAGCTTTCATGTAAGGAAAGACTTCATATTTGTTAAAGACTATTCTTCAAATGTTACTCCAAGCTACAGAACAGTTTGAAAACTCAAAGCTAATATTAATAGTCAGAAGTGTTTCTATTTACAACCAATAAAGCATTGTGAAAAATCCTGATGTCAGCATTTTAAACTCAAAATATCCTTGAAGAAATAACATAAAAGAAGAATTTTTGCCTTCAATTCAACAGCAAGGAAAAGACTCATCAGTTCAACACAGCCAGAGAATTTTGTCCACAAAACTCATTTTTGTTGACTGATCTAAGAACAAGAACCAGCATACTTCACTGAAGGCCAAAGTTACAGACACAATCAAATTTAAATTAGAAACCATCTGAAGCCTGTCAGAGCATAGTAAGGTCCTAAAAGACCTTCAACACATCACAGTCAGATTCTCCACCATTCATGAAAATAACCACTCTCTGCCTTGAAGCATTTGCAAGAGCAAGACCTACTGGAGGCAGTTTCTGGAATAAGATAAAAAGAACTTGAAGTATTCCCCTTAGAGTGATCTAATTCTTTTTTGCCCTGTGACTGCAAAGGATCACTTCTGTAAGGAACTCTGCACTCCAAACCATGTGATCTATCTAAATATTTACACTATGAACACTATTAAAACTCTCCTCTGAAGCCATTAAACATCGTATTTTCAGCAAGTGAGATGAAACAATTACTATTTTTATTATTATTTAATTTTAACTGTTCTTATCAGGCAGAAGCTGACCTGACTGCTCTCCTCAACTGCTCTTCGTACCTCATGAGAGCCACACAGCTGTGGTTTTGGCTGAATATACTTAAAAATGTCAAATACCTGCTTCCTTTCTATTTTCTAAAAGAAAAAAGGGAGGGAGAGGAGGAGAGAGAGAAAGAAGAGGGAACCTAATTAGGATTTTCTTTTTTTTTTTGGTTACTATTTGTAACATTAGCACACAAACTAGCAACCATGCACCCAAAAGGCTTTTTGTTCCTCTCTCTGGCCTCTGTAGCAATTAGGTTTTTTCCTCCCCCCAAAAGTATTACCAATGCTCAGAATGCTTTCTCCTCTTTCTTTCAGGCTTATCCTTGCTTTCATGGCTTTTCTCTGTGCTCTCTAGTCCTGTAAACTCCATACTGATGAAGACGCAACCGCAACAATCTTTTAATCAACGCACTTGACACTTTCTCCCATGCCAAAATAGATAGCTCCCAGTAATCACCTGTGAAATATGCTTCAAGCCCACTTTTGCTCTAGCTTTAAAATAAATCTATGAACTATAAACTTTGGGAGAAAAAGAAAACACATTATGTAAAAGAATACTCTGGGTAGAGAAGAAACCATCAAAACACATACCTCATAAATCTGAAATGATACACAAAATATGCTCTACAGTACCTATCAAATGGAGCTCAGTAAGTACTTAGCAATACAAGGAACTATCAAGAAAGAAAATTACAGCAAAAATTAATACTTACAGCCATAATTAACTCAAAAGGGTGTTTATACACCCGTACGGGTGATTGGTACTTCTGCACCATAGCTGCAGTTAGTAAGATCAACTCAAACCTGAAAAAGAAATTTTTAAAACCATCTGTCAAATGTAGGAAGCCATTTTCAATTTTCTCTTACAATTATTCTGTGTGTGATACCATGCTACCAATTCTATAGGAAATAATTCACAATTCCTTGATAACTTTTTTTTTTGGAAGAAGAAATGGGGCCCTGAAAAGCTATGTATATTTTTGTCAGAAATGACTTATCATTTCTTCCAAAGATGACACAGAATTAGCACATTCTCAGTCCAGTTTTAGCAACAAATCTTCAACACACTTTACGACTCTTCCTCAGGGTGGTGAGACTTCCTGTGCTGCTGCTGAGAACCAAACATTGACACGTACCAGCTAAAGGGAGAAAAGCATTGCCCAGTCCCCCAGCGTGCTAAGTGGGCTACCTTGCTTATAGGTCATTCTGAATGGGGACTGGTTTAAAAAAAAAAGTTTAAAAGTATACCAAGTGTTAAAATCCCTTCTTTTCAGAAAGAAAAGAATGGATCCCTAGAGCACACCAATATAAGGCATTCCTTCATCATTTCCAAATCGAATTAGTTAAGACTTTTGTGGGAAGAATTTAAGAGGTAGCTGGGGAGAAAAACTCAAGAGAAACTACAAACAGTCCAATATATGGCCAGAAAAAAAATCGCTAGCAAAACAGACAGGAGCTATTCCAATGGCTTCGCGACTGCTTTCCCCAGCAAAGTATTCAACCCAAACTCTCTAGAATGCAATTACATTTATTGAAAAAAAAAAAAAACTGGCAGCAGGACTTGCAGACGAAACCACGGGCTGCTAGCCAGATGCATTTTAGCGAGAAGTGGCTTTATTACAGTAAGTTAGTATTATTATTTTTTTTTTTTAATGCGTCCTCACGTTGTGCACAGTGCTTCTGGAAAGCGCTGCGAGCCGCGGGGACGGAGCACGGCAGATGGGCACCGCCGCTCCTCTGACACGAGAAGCGGCCAACGACAAATTCAAAAGTCACAAGAAAGTTCACCCGACATCCTACTCAAGAGAGGAATTTACCCATGACTACCCTGCAATTAAAAAAAAAAACCACCACCACCAACACAACAAAACCACCTGAATCAGCAAAAAAAGCCGCAAACCCTCTCTAATCCTTGGACACACACACAAAAAAAAAGAGTTACACAACAAAGAAACTTAGCGTTTCTCTTCACCGCTCGCCCAGGACGGCGCTGCCGCCCCCCGCCGAGCCCCCTCCAGGCCGGGGACGCCGCGGGGAGGGGACGGGACCCGGCGGACACCTGTGACAGCCCGCCGGGCCGCGGGATGCTCCGCGCCGGGACGGCCCGCCGCTCACCGGGGGGGGCTCGTCGTGGGCCCCGAGGGGCTCCCCCCGCCCCAGGGAGGGGACAATAACCCAGGGCCGCGACCCGCCCGCGGGCCATTCACCCCCCGCCGCCCACCACAGCGGGGAGCGCCGCCCGCTCCTCAGGGCTCACGGCGGGGCTCAGGCTGAGGGGAGCCGGCGGAGAGCGGAGCGGCGGGAAACTTGCCGCGGGGGGCAGCAACGGTGGGGGCCGAGGGGAGGGGGCGCCGGGGGGACGGACGGACGACACAGCCACACGAGCGGCAGGGGAAGAGCAGGGGACAGGCACCCGCGCGGGACACTTACCGCCTCCCGTCACGACGGCCGGTCGGGCTCTGGCCTCATGCCGGCGCGGGGCAGCGCCGCCGCCGGTTCCGGCGTGAAGGGGGTGAGGGGGGGGGGAAGCGGGGAGGAGGGGGGCGGGCGCCGCCGCCTGTTGTTAGTAGTGACAGGGCGGGGGCGGGGCTTGGCCCCCGGCCAGGGGCTGCGCATGCGCGGCCGCCGGGCGGGGAGGCGGGGGAGGGCTGAGAGCGCCTTCTTCCCCGCGCTGCTTTTGCGCCTGCGCAGTGTCGCCGGCCGCGCGCCGAGGGGGAGGCGCATGCGCAGTGTGGGGCGCGGAGTGCCCGCGGCGGAGTGAGGGGACAGTCCCCCTCACACCCACACACGGGGGCGGTCGCGCGGGGTCGGGGGTAGGATACCCCTCTGCGGGTACCTCCTCTTCTCTCAGCCTTCCTGACTACCGCTTTGGTCCTGTAACCCTTCACAGCTCCCCTCGTTGCGGGGGTTTGGCAGTGGGGTTGTGCAGTCTGGGGAAGAGAAGGCTCTGGGGAGACCTTACAGCCCCTTCAGTGCCCAAAGGGACCTACAGGAAAGCTGGGGAGGGACTTCTTACGAGCGCGTGTAGCGACAGGGCGAGGGGGAATGGTTTTAAACTAAAAGAGGGGAGATTTAGATTAGATACTAGGAAGAAATTCTTTACTCTGAGGGTGGTGAGGCACTGGCGCAGGTTGCCCAGAGAAGCTGTGGCTGCCCCATCCCTGGAGGTGTTCAAGGCCAGGTTGGACGGGGCTTGGAGCAACCTGGGCTGGTGGGAGGTGTCCCTGCCCATGGCGGGGGGTTGGAACTGGATCGTCTTTAAGGTCCCTTCCAACCCAAGCCGTTTTATGGTTCTATGATATATCTCGTGGGGGTGAGGCCATGGCTCTGCCTGGGCCTGTGGGTCCTCAGGGGCTCCGAGTGGGTGCCATGCACGATGGGAAGCAGGGGGCGAGGGGAGGGAGCGATAGTGAGTCGGAGGCGAGAGCCCAGAGTAATGGCCACAGCACGGGGCAGCTGTCGTGGCATCGGTGGGTGATGGCGCCAGGCTGAGGGGAGCAGGAACGGGAGAGAAACGGCCCCAAAGACCTGGCTGGGATGTAGTTTGTCTCGGCTGAATGAGCGAAGAACTGCAGCCTGGGATCACAGATGGTGTCTCCTGAGACAAAGTTCTACATCATTTCATTAGTAGTGAGCAGCCGCCCCGTTTTGGCTAATCATCTGCTCAAGCATCTCTCTGTCTCTGGTCTGTCTCGGTCTTTAGCCAGCAGTCGCCCCGCCTGGGGGGCTTTGCAGTCAGGGGTGTCTGAGAGTTCTGTCTTAGACCATGTCTAGCGCGGTTTAACTGTCATGTACTAAAAGCAAGAAATGCAATTATGTTTTCTACAGTGCCACTGTATCACAAACTGTTAAAATAAGGACCTGAAAATTAGGGGCCCATGCCTCTGTTCCCTTCAATGACTCTATAAAGGCAATTTGTTTGCCCAGAACATGTTTTATTACTGGCTCATTCCCTCAGAAAATAAATCTTTCTACTAAAATTTGGAGTCATTATCCTGTCCTTTTGGTGCAATTCTTTCTCTATGAAGGCTGAATTTGTGGTTACTATTAATGAGTGATTCAGCTACAGTTCTTTCTTACACAAACCATGTGTCTTTTAAAGTTATTCGAGAATAGTCTGTTGTCTGATCTGAAACTAGTCATTGCAAGAAGTTGTTTAATGTGTTGAGAAATTGTTTCTCTGAATCTGGTTTCTGTTGTGGCACTTGGCCAGTTACCTTCATGTAGCTGAAGTTAACTAGTTAATCTAGTAACTCTGTAATTAGATTTAGTTATCTGATTGATATTCCCTGCCATTATGCCTGTAACATCCTTTTCCTGCTCTGAAAGCCTGAGATATAATCCTACCAGCATAGCAGGGCGAGGAATTTACGCCCACTCAGAGTCTTCTTTGTTCCTAACATTCCTCTCTTTAGATTCTGGGAAATGTTTTAATTCTTACTGACTGCCACTGTTCTACTTAACCAAACAGCCATATAACCAGAAAAGCTTTATTTGGCCTTTTTGAGGTATTCAGAGTTTATTGATAGAGTGAAAGCATTAAAGTGAAAGTCTATAATTTAATGTCTAAATCAATCGTGGTAGCTGTCTTGCCTGTTTTCTGCAGAAACAAAAATCTTAACAAGATAGACACAGAAGAGGAAAGTAATATGTTTATAAATTTTTCTGTTATTGTTTATATTCCTGTTACGTCTTCTCTTATGGAAGCTCCAGCAGTGCATCGTTAGAAGGAATATAAATGAATAAATGGGTGGGTGAAATGCTTAAGGAATGCTGTGAGGCATGCTGAAGACTGGAGCCCAGAGGACAGAGGCTGAAAGTGCAAACCATTCAATATTTTCAGAAAATTGGGACAGCGCTTGCCAGATATGAAGGGAAGCTGGGCCTTAGGGAGGTTATGCAAGGTCGGTCCCTCCCCACCATCTGAACGCTTTTCCTGGATTGCATTCCTTCACGGTACGAACTTTGGTTGCACAGCTCAAAGCCCAGTCATTTGTCTTGGTTCAGGCAATATTGCCATGGAAATTAATGAGAACGATTGGTAGTCAGTCCTTTATTATTAATAATAACTAACTTAAAGTACAATTGCCTGGGAGCAGTGCAGGGTTGATGTATACAAGAAAAGATTCAAAACGCCTCCGGTCCTTGCTGTAATTCAGTGCAAGCCCCTGGAATTTCAGCAGGCAGGGACTTGCTCTGGTTTCTTTTGTTTGCATCCCAGAGAATGAATAAAAGTGAAGTGGTCCTGGCTTCTTACTGTTCAGCAGGTCTCATCTCTGCAGCTTTTGTACTGAAGAGAGGAGGTTGTTAAGAGTTCTCAACAAGAGAGAACATGGTTCATTCAAGATCTTGCTGCTAAGCTGTATATTTATTAAAAGTATGTGAAAGAGGGATGAGATTTTGAGTTCAGATATACTGAAGTGCTTCAAGAGCCGTTCCCTAATAAATCAGTCCCATCTGAGTCAGTGGAATTTTTTATGTACCACTGGCTATATTGAAATAAATGCCGGCTTCCTAAACCTTTAAAACCATGAAAAAGGTCCCAAATGATAACATTTCCAGCTAAAATAAGCACTCTGACTGACAAACAGCTAATGGGACAGAGTTGTGCCCTGGGGACATGAGATTCTGGTTTACACACAGTTCTTATTAAATGCATTATAGGTACTTAACTAGGTGTCACAATTTTTTCCTTCCCTTGTCAGTCTAGGGAGCCAGTAGCCGGTGGTGCTGGATATGAGGTGGTGTGAATTCCTTCACTCTTGAAACTAAAGTAACTGTGACACCCAAGTTGAGTCCTCCAGACACATTCCTGAACGTGCTCATCTGCGACAGCTGTACATATTTTTGTAAGTTCCTTGTGTAGCCCATACTGGGGAAGCAGTACACAGGAGAAGTATCTCCATGTATCTCTGGAGATCTTAAAGCCCTTTGTAATGGCAGGGAAGATACTGCTAGTCCCAATATACAGATACAAACATGAGGGTCACAAAAATGCTATACACACAGTCGTGCAGTAAGTCAGTAGAGAAAGCAGACCAGAGCTCTTCACTCCTGGGGCGATCCCCTTATTCCCAAGCACTGCTGCCTTTTAGCTCCACCGTAGTTTTCCACAATTGACAAGATTGGGAGCAGGGTAAAATATCTCCAGACCGGCCTGTGTTCAGAGAGGTGATGTTAATGTATGAAAAATAGAAGGCATGAAACTGTCATGCTGAGATTTTTATTCAGGATTAAACTGGCCTTGGTTTACTGTAGTTTGCTGCAGTATAAGTGAACGTGTATTAACTTATACCATTTGATTAATCTGAACTTTCCCATTTGTCACGGTGTAGAAAAGCCTTAAACGACCTTGTAGACTGGAGCCCTTTATGTTTTGATGCCACAAACAGTCAGAAACATGTTTTTTTTTCCTTTCTTCTCAAGTGCCTGATAGGAAAATTTAATTGTAGGCTGGGAGCTGGCCAGAGACACCAGCTGCCAGCGCTTGGACTCCGGCAGCTGACATCAGAGCACAGGCAGCATCGACATAGCATGGGTTACGTAGATGAACATTAGCAAATAGGACTGAGTCCTGATTCATAAAATGCATGAATCGGGATGAGCATATGGAAGGCATCCCAGCCCTTACTCACGTCCTCTCATTGCAAAGCCCGTAACCGCCCAAGGCTTCCTGCATCGAATTTGGTGTCACCGCTTGTAAGCAGTACAGCGCTAAAGCCAAAGTGAGCAGGTGGTGCAGGGGGGGCTGCTGGTACAGAAATCATTAAAGCGTGAGGAGCTAGCGGAGTGTATATTCTGGATGAGGCATCAAACCAAACACTCATTCCAACACCCGTGTTGGATATTTGTAATACCCAAAATGTCGATGGCACAGTCTTCTTGGAGGAGCATGAGGAGAGGGCAACACCCTTTGGGGCTCCCACAGGATTATTTTATCCCTCAGACATCAGGAGGTGGCACAGGGGGCGCAAAATGTCAAAGGGTACTCACTCCCATGACCTTTTTTCCAGTAATAAAGGGAAAAACACTTGGATGATAACTTACTTGCTGGGGTACTCTACTGTTGCTGAAGATATCATGCTCATAACAGAGGAGCTGGAGTTGCAAGCCAGGAAGGGTTTTCTGGGCTGTTGGGAATGCCCAGCTTTTCAAATTGCTTTTGGAAACACCCCTCGTGCCCGTGTGCCACTGCCTGGGAGCCGCCTCACAGGGAACAGCCTGTTAACAGTCGTCTCTTTACACGAGTTAAAGGACTGCCTGGATCTGATCAGTTCATTAATAACACTTCTCAGTCCTTAGAAAAATAACAGTCTCAGCCAAGAGGCATAGCAAATGCAAGGATGAGTAAATGTCCTATGAAAATAAAAACAAAGGCTGTTTACTATCCCTCTTTTTAATGAGCCCAACAGTACAAATACTCTCATCTACTTCAACAAGCGTTGAATCAAGCTGTTGGGTTGCTCACCAGGTATACACTTTGTCCCTATTTGCCCGTAAAATGTTGATTTTTATTTTTTTTTAGTACCAGGGGAGTAATAAGAAACAATTACTTATTATTAAAAGTATTCCACAAATCCAGCTCCTTTTAAATTAAGCACTGACTCCACCGGTCCTGGGTCTGCGCCCTGTGGGCAAACACCGGAGCCGGGTCGGGACAAGTCTGCTTTGTGGTTGCCGCTCCGCCGGCGTAACAGTGCATGTAGCTGTGTAGCTTAGTCCCGCGCCTGCAGGAAAAGGAGGCATGTCATTATGAGGCACTTGCACACCAAAATAACTACCGCCATAGCTATTTCAGGGTTTATTTTTTTAAATCGCGCTGTCTGTGGATCAGGCCCGCGCTGGCAGCCTTCATCCGAGGATCTCTTAGAAAACACTCGAGAAACATAAGTCTCATGTTGCTATTTGCAGGCCCTAGAAATGCTGCTTATCTTCTCTCATCGGCAGAATTCTTTGCCTGAATTCCCATCCTGTATCCAAGGCAATCTCATTATTTGCTATACGCGCTCAATCTGCCTGCTAATTCCTTTTTCCTTGTCACAGGGGAGGAACCTTCCTGTGCTCCGCAGGCGCGCCTGTGTTTGGGAGATTAAAGAAAGCAAGCGAGGCGCATAAAAAAAATGTCACCCACTCGCAGGGGCGGCAGCCGGAATGGGGAGCGCAATGTAGAGACAGATGTTCCTGCCGATTGAATTGTCTGTGTCACTGATTCCAGCGAGGTCGGTGCTCCCGAGGAGCGCGAGGCGGAGGGCATTGCTGAGCAGAGGGCTGGCTGCCGCCCGGGAGCTGGCACGCTGCGAGCACCGGCTCTGCTGATTTTGACATGGCTGCAGCATTAATCTGTCTCGGCCTCCAGCACCACTGGCTGACTCTCTGTCCTGGAATTAATTTGGCTAATGTACCGCATGACGGAAAGCCACGGTTGCAATCTCTTTGCTAGGCAAGAGCGAACAGAGATGGAGAGCATCCTCTATCCCTGGATAAGTGAACTGGTAGCAGAGCTCCACCGAAGGGATACCCACTGAGAGTTTGGCTCCATTTCTCTAGGGATGAGAGATGACATATTTAACACCTCGTGCCTCTTGTAGCTGTCAGCGTGGGGCAGGGGGAGCCCGAGCAGAGAAGGAAGAGGGGGAGCTGCCGTTTCAGTCGAGCACTGGCTCTGCAACCCCTGTGCAAGTGGGATGTGTGGGAGTTTTTTCTGAGGGCAGCTTCCAAATAGAAGTCTCAAAATAACTTGGTTTAATGAAGGGGATGATCTCCAGCACAGGAAGCCTATTTGCAGTCGTGGTTTCAAGCTGGTAGCTACAGACTAATGTGTGACCACTAAGTATTTCAAATTAGCTAACGAACAGCTGTTCTGTTGGATTCGCTTTTGGTCATAACCAGCCTGAGTCTGAATGAAGCAAGAGTGATGAAAAGAACCAATATGCCCCAGTACAACTTCCTGGAGAGGGACTGGAAACAAGCCCAAAGCTTCCTTAGTGCCCCATCCCCAACACTCAGTGTGCACCCAGGCCTTCCTGGGGAAGCCCAGGGGAGCAGGAGAGGAGAGGGGTCTTGAGCAGCCAGGAGGTAGCAGGAGGTCAGATGAATATGGCAGCAGTGGGAGCAGAGACAGCACCGGCCAAGCAGAGGCAAGACCCCCAGACATCCAGAGGACAAATCTGCCCAGCAGATGACATCCAGCACAGGAAAGCAGAAGACTGTGCAAGATAGACAGGAATACATGGGAGGGAGATAGAATTATAGAATCATTATGGTTGGAAGAGACCTGTAAGATCATTGAGTCCAACTGTTAACCCCGCACTGCCAAGTTACCACTAAACCATGTCCCTCAGCACCACGTCTACCCGTCTTTTAAATACCTCCAGGGATGGCGATTCAGCCGCTTCCCTGGGCAGCCTCTTCCAATGCTTGACAACCCTTTGAATGAAGAAATTTTTCCTAATATCCAATCTAAACCTCCCCTGGCATAACTTGGCCATTTCCTCTTGTCCTATCGCCTGTTACTTGGTTGAAGAGACCGACCCCCACCTCTCCACAACCTCCTTTCAGAGAGCTGTAGAGAGCGAGAAGGTCTCCCCTCAGCCTCCTTTTCTCCAGGCTGAACACCCCCAGGTCCCTCAGCTGCTCCTCATCAGACGTGTGCTTCAGACCCTTGGATCCAGACCACGGTATATCCACCAGAGCTCCAGCTAAATTAATTTTGTGTCTCAATCGGTAGGAAAGGACTTTTTGAGGGAGGCTGGACACCCCTTTACCACCACTCTGCGAGATGCAACCTCTGCTGTGGGTGAGGAACTGTGTGCCTTCCCTCCCCATCACTGCCCCGGCCGCATCCAGCCCTGGCACGATCAGCAACACACAGAGAACTACAGGTGATTGCAAAAAAACCCCACCATTAGTACACGGATGTTAGCCACATCAACACAGCACTGCTCAAACTAACCCAGAAGGAGATTTCAAATGTAGGCAAAGCTGACTGCCAAAAATAAACCCCAACCCACCCCGGCTGCTGCGCTGTGCCATGGGAACAATATTGTGCATATGATCAGATTCAGCAGGACACAAGCAGCCTAAGGGTCTTTTTACATTGGGCTTGAAAAGGCTAAAAATAGCACCCCAAACCGCACTCCTTTTTTGCATTGCCATCTCCTCTGCCTGTTCCTATTCACTGGCACTTTTTCATGCAAAGCAGGATTTGGGATCCAAGGCCGGGTAATTAGACTCCAGCCCGGCAGCTGCAAGTGGAACAGCTGGAGGTGTTATTTTTACGGGTTATTAATTGACTCCACAAAAAAAACCTGAGCCCGGCAAACAGAGAGAGCCAGCGAGCCGCAGTCCACAGCCACATGACGAGGTCTTAGTGACAGAAAAAGATAAAATAAAAGAGAGCGCCCAGTATCCTAAAGCCGATTAGTTATAGCAATTTCTCCAAAGCTAAATATAGAAAAAAAATCCTCCCCCATCTTCAGCTCCGTTGGCGGAGATGAGAAAGTACAAGGAAGGAGATAGAGAGAAATTTCATTTTTCACTTAACCCCCTCATGGGTTGCGGAGAGAAACTGCTGCTTTGGTGACGCTCCCGACACTTAAAAGCAGATTCCTGTGGCAGCTACACCCCGACACCCCTTTCCTCGGCGCTGACCAGTGCAGCTGCATTTGCTCCAGCCACGAAGCCCAGGCTCCGGGCTGCTGAGCGGCATCACGGTGCCGGGCAGGGCAGCGAAGCGGGGACGCTGCTGGTACCAGCCCAGCGCCCGGTTACAGCCAGCGGTCCCCAGCACCGCTCTGCCAGTGAGCTTGCAGAGCATCCGCTTCCCAGGCACCGTTTGCCTCCCTTCAAAAGGGCTCAGCCACCCACACTGCCCAAAACCAAAGCAGGAGAGAGCCAAGAGACCTCTGGCTTCTGATTCTCCTTCCTCCCTGCCTGTCCTGCAGCTGGGGACACACAAGGCTTGGGGACAGATGAAGCCACCTGGGGCCAGGTGAGAAACCCCACATCAGTGGTCAGAGTAAGGGAAAGCTCAGGATGGTGGCGGCGGGAGGGAACAGGACTCGGGACATTGCCTCGATAAAACCTACAGCATATCTCCTTAGACCTCAGGCAAATAAAGAACAGGCAACTCCAGCAGAGATGCCAAGAAGCCGGGAAACCAGCAGAGCATCTCAGATTTATGGGAAAGGAATTTAGCCCTTGTCTGGATGCTGACAGCCAGCAAGGCCCTGTCCCCAAGACTGCCCGTATTCCTGGCTCAGGCTGTGGCCTCTTTGTTCAGGCCGTAGGTTTAACTGCTGAAAATAAATCAGCATCATACAGCAGAGGTGAAGCAGCCCCTCTCCCAGCGGAGAGGACAGCCAGGTTCACCGCGCCTGGGCATCGTCTGTGCTGGCAGCCAAAGGGGAGGGAGAAGCAGTGGAAAGGCTGCTGCTGCTTTGGACCCACCTTGCCAAAAGTCAGCCCAAGAAAGCCCCGTCCATGGCAGCCCTCGGCAGGAGAGCCCTGTGTTCCACAGCTCCGGCATGGGGGTTTCTTCCCACTTTCATCATCCAGACAGCAATAGGAGCACCGGAACTGCCCCCCAGACATCTCTTCCCAATGTTGAGCCATAAGCAAGACACAGAGACATTGGTTAGAACAGGGGAATATTTCTCTCCAACCTCCACCCATGACACTAGCCACCCCTCTCTTTGGGTTTGGGGTAGTTTCAGTCCCTCACAGCTGCACAGGCTCCATCTCTGGAGGTGGCTGAGGAAAACCCACATTTTCTAATCTAATCCTTTGGAGACCACTTCTTTGAGGTGCAACTAATTCCCTTAGACATACCTTCAACGTGAGCGTGCACTCCTGAATCCCAGCCCATCCCTGCCTGCTCGCAGGACCGTCTGCTTTCCGTGCCATCCTGGCGGTGCTGGGACCATCCTCATGTAGGAAAGCTCCTCTTGGAAAGCCAGCTCTGCCACGTGCTGTGAATGGGGAAGAGCTGTCAGAGCTCCTGCTGGATGCCAGCACATCATTCTGTAGGACAGGGCTGTTGGTTAGTTCCTTATTTTCTGCCGCTTTGCCTCAGCTGCAGTCTGCTCAGGGTGCACAACCCTCCTTGGGCCACAGCAAGGCCATGGGGCTTCCAAAACGTGGCATGTTCTGTGCTGTTATATGGCCTAGCCCCAAGCTGGAGGTCCCCACGGGACCATCAGCTTCATGCAGAGACAAAGGCAGAAGTGGCAGGGGGACCAGGATGTCATGTTCCCCCCAGCCCCAGAATAGGGCCCCTGTGCAGAATCATGACCTTAAAGCTCATCCAGTTCCAACCCCCTGCCCTGGGCAGGGACACCTCCCACCAGCCCAGGTTGCTCCAAGCCCCATCCAACCTGGCCTTGAACACCTCCAGGGATGGGGTAGCCACAGCTTCTCTGGGCAGCCTGGGCCAGTGTCTCACCGCCCCCAGACTAAAGAATTTCTTCCTAATATCTGATCTAAACTTCCCCTCTTTTGGTTTAAAACCACTACCCCTCATCCTATGACTCTACTCCCTGATCAAGAGTGCCTCCCTAGCTTTCCTATAGCCCCTTTAGGTACTGGAAGGGGCTATAAGGTCTCCCTGGAGCCTTCTCCAGGCTTCCTTCCAGGGAAGGCAGGTCTGGATACCCAACTTCAGGTCTACAGGGACACATCACCTTTCCCCTCACCCATTAATTCAGCTCAGCCGGGCAATTGCTCCCTGTCTGACAATGCCAGAGCCGCTGTAGTTTTGCACAGGCCCTGTGTCCCCATGGTGGCTGCACGGAACCGCCCCCACTACCTTTGACCTGGGCAGGTGGGCTGCAAACGTGCTGCCATGGGAAGGGAGCTCAGCATCAGCAGCATCCGCCTGCTCAGGCTTGGGGAGATGCATGTTGCTCGTGCATCCGGAGGTCTGGCAGTGCCACGTCTCCCCAGCCTTTCTTCCCTAGCAAGACTCGCTATATGCCATCTGTGCTACCATCACACCTCTCCACAAGATCCAAAGTCGTGGTTGCACAGGGATAGACAGCGCTTTGGGGACAGCAGACGGGAAGGAAGCTTCTGACACCCCCTCGAAGAACCACAGGTGACCTCGCTGGAGAGCAGAGAGCTGCAGACAGCCCCCCGGGTTGCAAAAGTCTTTGGCCTCCGCAGCGTGGGATGGGGATTTGAGAGCGAAGCACATCAAGCGAGCTGAAGGAGAGTGACATTTTCCTTCCCAGCTGCTATATCCTTGCCCACACAGCCGGTGGGATGACTCTGTGCAGCTAATGATGCGACGTGATTAGTAAACAAATGATGCATTTGCACCAGGAAGAAAAAAAAAAAAAAAAGAGAGAGGAAGGGGGGAGAAAAGCAAGGAAAGAAGCCACAGTTCAGGATAGTAGCATGCAGCAGTGAGCTCTTTAAAAATCTGCTGAGGAAGGCACTTGCACAGCACATGGTTTGGGCAGATCAATGAAGCTGCAAAGTGGCCTGCTCCTGGCAGGCACACAAATCCACTTTCTATTGAAATTTACAGCAAGTGGAATTTAGGTCACTACTCGGAAGCATTCAGTTTATTCCAGGCAGCTCTTTAAATATTTAAGAAATAGCTGTCAAATTAAGCCTGCTCACCTCTGGCTCAAAGGTCCAACTTGGAGCCATGGCAGATTTCTTAGCTACAGATTAAAAATATGCATATATTTTTAAGCTTTCTTTGATTGCACCCTCCCTTCATCATCAAAGCACAGTGATTGAAATCGACTCCTGCCGTGCAATCCTGGCACGGGTGGGAACTAAGGGCCCAAGTGATGCTCCAGTGGTACCCAGTCCAGCCTCATCCCTTCCCCAGGGTCAGCCCAGTGAGACGCCCCGACGTGACCTCCCCGCAGCCTGTGCTCTCCCTCCAGCAGTAAACGCAGGACTTTATCTGCTGCTGAAAGAAGACCAATACTACAGCCAGACCTAAAAATGGCTCTCAAGGGAGCAGCTAAAAGCAGCCTCTTAGCAGAGGTGAACCTTCGCTAAAGGCTGAGCGATGCCGAGTGGAAGGATCTGGCTCGAGCTGGTGGTTGCTAGCACTATTCCCAGACGTCACGCGTTGAGAGAGCCGCCGGAGCCTCTTCAACGGATGGTGGAGAGGGAGGAAAGGTGGAAACCAGGAAGTTCTCCGGCTGTTTACTCAGCAGAAGAGGCCACAGCCCCAAATCTCCATGCTCTCAATTCCTGTACAAATCAGAGCGAAAGTACAGACATTTCCTCTCCGACAATGCAAAGTTCAACGCTTTGCATAACAGGCTGGCGACATTAACCGATTCCTGTCCCAGCTCAAGGTCCAGCCTGCCAGGCACAGCCCTCAAGGCTTTTCCAGCCTAAGCACAGCCCAGGAGCAGAGGAGGGGAGAGCAGAAACTGGCCTCAGACCACGGCTGGGCTCCCGGCATGTGGCTGCATGGTGCTGGTTCCTGGCCAGCTCTTGAGGACTGAGCCGGCAGAGGAGCGAGGTGGCTTCATGGCTACGGCAGCTGAGGGCTTAGTGCGAGGGGAGAAGCCACCTCCACAGCAAGGCACTTGCTGGGATGTGCTCTGGAGGTCAAAGCAGTTTTCCCCATTGCTTGCCCGCCCTCAGCCTCCATCCGCTGCAGCCAGGTCATCTCTCCCCTGTCCGCACGGGACCTGCTCCCATCCGTGGGGTCTGGCTTCCCTCCCAGCCTGGCCCCAGCGCTCAGGATTTGGCCCATCTGCAGTTGAGGTAAAACATGGGTGCATATGGAAACACCTCTGCCCCCTTCCTCATTATTTTTTGACTAGCACACATAAATATCCATTTCATGCTCAGCTGATGAAGGATTTGCTTGGCTGGGTTACGACCCTGGCTGCTGCTCTGCAGCTGGCTTTGTACCAGGATCTGGCATCGGAGTACGCAGTCGGTCTCTGACCTACCTTCCATCCTCACTCCTGGGCTTGGATGAGCCCACCAGGAGGCGGCTGCTGGGCACCGCTGCTGCACGCAGCGTGGCACCATCCACCACGGCCCTGGCCATCCTTTCCCTCTGCTCTGCCTCGCAAGTGTCGCGGATGGAGCAATGCACTTCAATCGTAAGAGAGAAGCAGCAATATATTTATTGATACAAAACAACAATTTAGCAGAGTTTGAGAGCAAATGCAACAGTTTTAACAAGATTTGATGGCAACGTGCACTTGGTTATTTACTGCATAGAGGACAGGGTGAGACAGAACCGTCAGGGAGACCCTCCTGTTGAGTCATGAAGTTCAGAGAGGACCCCCTTGCTTTCTAAACTCCTTCTCAGAGAGGAGTCTGGGTGTGGCTGGATCCAGTTCTGGCCCCAGACATGATCAACAGTTTATGTCTAAAGGATTATATATGCACAATCAATCCTTTATATCACTTTGCTAAGAATTTCAGTTTAGCATGCTATAAACCACTTACCGTGGACCTATTGCAGCAAGGAATCTCTTACCCTCAAGGACTAACCTTGAGAGGTGTCCCTACTCAATGGGAGATGATGGTGCGCAGCCCACTGCCGTTCAGGAGAGCTCCAAAGGTTCTTGGGCTGTTCACTATTTATGGGGGTAAGATGATTAACTTAGAGTCATATTTGCATGTCGACCACAGTACCAGTATTGTGGTTAGGAGGGCGCACTGCTCCAGTTAGCCCTTGGCTATCGTGTTATCTGTCTCCCCAAAACCACCTTTGAGCCCAGGATGCCACCACCATGACTAGATGGACCCCTTATGACCACCACGGGTGGTTATCGCTTGGGCAGGGTTACAGGAGATAAAGGACAGGTTGGGGCACAGGGGGGAGCACACCGTCACAGCAAGACAGTACCAGGGCACGGCAGAGGCTGTGCATGGAGAGGGACGAGGAGGGACCAGTGGTGCAGAGAAAGTACCATCCCCGCAGAGCTCCACAAGCTTCGCTTTCCTCTCCGGGCTGCAAGTGCTGCGTGTTTGCCCTGGAGTTAATTCCCACCGGTGCCCGTTCAGCCGGATCGCAGCGTTGGCAACAACACCCTCGGATGGATTTATCTCGCAGGAGGGCTCAGGGCACTGGTGGTCCCGCTGGCCTCCCCGCCCCGGAGCTGGGACCCGTCCCCTGCGTGCCTCCCCTCACCCTGCCCCCTGCCCGCAGCTCCAGGAGGGGAGAGCACCAGGACTCACCGGCCGGGCTGCGCACACCTTGCTTTTCCCATCCGTAAAACGAGAGTAAGCCAAGCTCCCACGGGTGGCCAAAGGCACTGACTGCCCTTTAGCTTTCTACCTAGGACAAAAAACGCTCAGCGTTAGATGCCTCACAAGAGCGATGAGATGTTTTATTCCATCCCGTGGCCAGGGGAAGGGCGCTTTCGTCCATCCATCCTCTACTCCTGCGCGCCCACAGGGTTTCGTGCTGCGCATCCCTCTCCGCTGCAGCTGGCTGCAGGAAGCAGCAGGTCCTTTTTCCCCTTCTGTCCCAACGGGCTGCCCTCTGGCTCGGGGAACAGGGCACGTATTTTAAATCCAGAACATCGTGCACAGACCAGTTAAAAACAAACAACGCAGGCGAGAGCACAAAAACAGATTCCAGCAACATCAAGGCAGCCCAGCAGAGCAGGGTGCCTCGCTGCGGGTTTTACTTTCACACATCTTTTATGACCCCTTGGCTAGTCCCACGTTTTATATTCCACAGGAAATTCCAGCACTGAAAAATCAGGCCAAATTTAGAGTGTTTGGTGGGGTTATTTTTTCAGAAACGTAAAGAAAAAAAAAAAGAAGTGGTAATTCTAGAGCACTGAATTTGGGATCAAGGACTATAAGAAGAAACACTCACAGTATCACGACATCCCAACCTTTCTGTACCCAGGCAGCATCCTGCAGCCTTCAGGAGACAGCCAGACCGGGGCTCTGTGACCGGGATTCATTATCTAGAAGGAAAATGCTCACCCCATCAATAAAAACAACCCCCCTTAAGCCCTGTCTGGAAGACAGAATAATTATTCAGCCTGGAGGACGAATTTGATGTGGAAAATCAGCGGAGGAGGCTGGCTCCGGCTTGTCATCCATGCCTTGTGTTGGCTGACAAGGAGGGAACGGTTCGCCCTCTAATTCAAGCTGGGCCTCCAGTTCTGAAGCCATTTCCGATGGTGGCGTTTGGAAAGCGCCAAGGAGCTGCAGTGCCTGCTCCAGCCACGCAAAAGCCGTCAGCACTGACAGCCCACCCCAATTTCTCCGAGTCTGATTTTCCTCTTTTTCCATTTAGCAGATCCTGATTAGTCTGAAAAGACGACGAACGTGGCTGCTCTGGCCCAGCAGGTTATACAGATTTTATCAAGCCCAAACCTCCTTATCAGGCCGTGCTGGCGGGTGGCAGAGCTGCGTGTGGCACTATCTCTTATCACCGGTGTCTGCCAGCACAGCGGAGGGCACTGACAGCTTTTACTGCACCTGCAACCAGCGCTCTCCAGGGGAGACGCATTTTTCTATTTTTTTTTTCCCCTGTTACGGAAGAAATAAAGTTATTATAGAGAATTTGCATCCTGGTCCAAGAGTCCTGACTTGAAGTTTTACTCCTTCGGCATCCAAAAGGGCTGAAGGGCCAAGTCATTCCCCCTGACCTTTACGTGCGGCGATGGTATCAGCCCTGCCGTGAGCTGGGGCACTTTCCTGCCAGGGAAAAGAAATCAGCTGCATGTCAGAAAGGGCAGTATTTCCCCAAACCCAAGTGCCCTGACCCTGCCATGCTGCATAGACCCATTTTTGCGATGAAGATCTGGCTGCCATCGCCGCAGAGCTGCCTGCTGTCCTGGGCAGTGCTGCCGGGCAGCTTCGGCAGGGAGCAGACGCCACGGGCTGGAGGAGCTCGGCGCTGACCTTCAGCGCTGAGATCTCCAGGGCCCGAAGTCCAGCGGGATTTTCCCTTGCAGTAAGAACTACTGCAAAGTCCTTAAAAAACCCAGTTCTGTGGTTAGAAGCAGGAGAGAAGACTGCAAGCAGTGTCTGTGCGCGGCGCCCTGGGTTTATGTTGCAGGACGGATCGCAATCTCCCCCACAAAAACACAATGGGCGGAACTTTTTCCAAAAAGCCACGGGATGCGCGGAGCATGACCTCACCCCTCAGAAATGGAGGACTCGAGAAAGCTGTGCACGGGCAGCAGGCTAGGACAAGCAGAGCCGGTGAGGCTGCAGCTCCCCGACCCCCAGAGCTGACACAAGGGTTTGATGCTGCCAAAAGGCAGAGGTCCGCCTCGCCCGGCGCCCACCGGGACCTCCCGTGGGCCAGCCGAGCTCCTTCATCCAGCAACAATAAAATGCTTTTCTGCCAGGCGCGTGAGTTGCATCAGCAGCTCCCTGCGAGGAGTAAGAGGAGCCAGCCTGAGCTGAGCACCGGGAGCGGTGCAGCTCCCTTTCTGCAGCGGGGGGCTGCTGGAGCAGCTCCCGTCCCACGTCCCCAGAGCGGCCAGAGGAACCGTGTTCGGGCACAGGGTGAAACCCAGCAGAGAAATCCCATGCACTGGGAAACAGGGACCCAAGAACCTAAGGGAAGAGCAGAGGGGAGCTGAGCTACCTGGGGCTGGAAGAACAGGTCAGATGCTGCGGCCGGGCAGCCCACCCACCCGGGTAAAGGATTACAGCAGCTCCTGTCCATGTCATGTCAGCCGACAGAGCCAGAGGTGGATCAGAAGCTGCAGAGACCCAGGGGCCACGTGGGGAGCGAAGGCACCGCGCTGCCCCAGGGCAGCGTAAAGCAGCACTTGGAGGGCCACCAGGACTGTGACCTGCCAAAAAGTAATGTTCCCTCCAGCAAGCAAAGGCCTTGCTCCAACAAAGCACACTTCCTCAGCTCACTGTCAGCACAGAGAGCGCGTCCAAGCAGATAACTCATTGCTCTGGAGACTCGTGTACTCGTGAGATGAGCCGCTCAGGAAGGAACAGCTTGCAAACGGCACAAACAAGTGCATGGCTCGACCTTATCGCGGCGCGCAGGGCGCAAACGGCGGACGAGGCTCCTCCAAACAATTACTCATGCTTCAACGGTGGGGTTGTGTTTGGAAAAACACAGAGCTTCAGTGGTGGTCAAAGCATTTTGCACACAATCATCTCTTCACAGCCAGGGAAGAAAAATAAATGGCGTGTGTTTGGAGAGCTGGAGAAAGGACCGCTTCGGGGACTTGGTGACAACACCCGAGGACTGCATTTGGATGCAACCCACCATTCCCGCCAGCACCCTCAGCACCTCTCCTGGGTGCAATTCATGCAGGGCTCGCAGCCACCCTCGCACTGCCCAGCACCGACCTGCTGGGGATGCGTGAAATCCTCGGAAAAGATGAGTTGTTTGACATTGCCCACCTTCACACAGGCAAGAGAGAGCAGCGAGGGAGAGGGCAATAAGCACCTTGTTTCCCTTCGGGAGAGCCTGGAGCTAACCATTGCAGGGATTAATTTTACCCAATTAGTGGGCAAAACTAGTAAAACAGCAGAGACTTCAAAACATATCCGTGTGCTACCAACACTGACCGGCTATAGGGTGTTTGCCTACTCTTTGTCTTGGCAATAAATTCTCAGTTGCTATTTAAGAGGTTCACAGCAGCTTCAAGTTAAGAGGAAAACCAAATGGGTGACTGATAAGCAAACCCAGGTGCACCCATCTTCCCGGGGCCACGAGAGGCCACGGAGCAGGCAAGCAGGGGCAGGGGATGCATCACCCTGCTCCAGACAGGCACAAACCACTTTTACAATGCAATTTAAGTCACTCCAGCTGATAAACAAATAAGACCCTTAAGCATGATTTGCAAGTTACACAGCCCCAAATATCCAACTGACCCACTTCTCCCAGGTCGGTTGTGCTTTCCTCAAATGAAGGCTGTTTACAATCTCTAATCCACTTTACATGTTGGTTAAGCAGAGACCTCAGCACACCGAGCCAGCGGAGGCTGCGTCCTGCCCGTACCCGTCAGCCCAAAGAGGCTTTTACTGTAACTGTGCTTCTAGTGCAACTAATGACTTCAGCCGCTGGACTTTTCACAGCGAGACCCCGGGAGAGGCGCCAGGACGGGCTGGGGACCATGCTTGGCAGTCGTGTGCATAGGACCATATCAAGACACAGCATGCCCCAGGAGAAGATGGGGAAAAGCACACTTTTTTTTTTTTTTAAAGGCAAACAGTGACCAGCGCCTTGCTGACCCATTCTGAATTAAAACCTTCGAAGAGAACATTGACGTTATTTTTGCAGAAGGCACAAGGCCAGAAAGATGTAAAATTTCCTTGAAAACAAAGCAAAGGCAGAAAAGCTGTTGCAGGACTGCCCTTCCTGCAGGCACCCCCTCACTTCTCCACCTTCCCTCTTCAGCCCTGCGAGCACCACCCCATTTCGGCTGCCTCCCCATCGCTCTCCAGTCAGTCTCCCCCCCCGACACCCAGCCGGCTGCCGTAGGAGCAGTAACCGGCAGACACCATCCTTCAGCCAACAGCTTTCCTCTCGGATGGACTGATCGAGCTCCAAAATGTCCACAGACCCCACCTGGTACCAGCAGCCAGAGGGGAGTGTACGCTCCTCCCCATCTTGAGCCGCAGCAATCACGTTCTGGCGAAGATGCCCATCTCTTCTTCAGGCACTCGTTCTCAAGCACTGCGGCCGCTGGAGCAAAGCCAGCATCGCTGGGTTCGGTTCTGCTCAGGAATTCATTCTTAATGTGACACTTAAGAGGGAAAATTTAGCGAGGAAGAAATCCTGTACTCAGCCAAGGAGCCAGCGTGGCCACTGTGAGCCAAGTGGCTTCTGCAGTGCTCCCTATGAACACTAAGCGCTGGGAACACACACAGCCCAGCGAGCAGCACGGGTTCACAGCATTTTACAGCACATCGGCCTCAGGCTTGGCTTGGGAGTGTTCCAGATAGAGTGGAAATTCCCTCTACTTATGAAAGGAAATCTAGGAGCCAGGCTCTTTGCACTGCAAATGAAAAGCTACTACTTGCTGTTAGCAAAGGTACATTTTACTACCCAGAGAAGGAAAGGGAATTTGGCATCTGCAAGTTAACCTTCCAAGCAACCTCTTCCAGGAAACCCGCATTGGAGGTGGGCGCTACCAAACCCATAGCAGAGCTGCCTCCCCCAGGCGCACACGCACATTGCTTACGAGTAATTCCACTGGCCAGGGCTGAGCAGCATCACATGGAGCGCACTGCGAGCCCGGCTGATGGTTGTATAATGCACAAGGAACCTGGGCTGCTGCCAATGCGCAGAGCAGGGATCTTCGGCAAGAACGTAATCCCACTGCGGCCCGTGCATCCGATTAAAGGAAGTCTCCTCGTTTTCCAGTTTCAGCGAAATTCAACCATTCTGCGGAGCTTCACACCCTCTAGTGGAGATGGGAGCTTGGCACACGGAGGAGATGCTCTCAAATCCTCCAGTGCTGCTGAATTCAAGATTAAATTACCCCTACAGATCCCCAGAGCACAAAATCTAGAGAGCACTACGCATCTCCAGCATGTGACTGCCCCGGGCACAAACCACAAGTGTCAGTATAGAAGTAGTTTTGCGTGCCTACTTGCCTGTATGCACACTTGCAGCATGTTAAAAATCTACTCTGTCCATGCACAATAGCAAGTATTAAATAAGAAGAAAAGAAGAAAGTCAGCTTTGAACTGGATTTTATTGATGTTTAGCATCTAATTAGGCAAAACTACTTTCTATAACCTAAAAAGACCACACAGCTATAACCAAACTGCAAGGGCAGCACTCTCACCATCCTGCAGAACGATCTTCTGGTCCAGCCACCTGAAAAGAAACGACCAGGACATTCAGTCGGAGCAAGCGCGCTGCAGGGAAAGCTGGGCAGACATCAGAGCTGCTCAGCGTGTGCACCAGGTAGTCAGACCCCACAAGGCTGTCACAAGCAGCTCATGATCCAAGGCCCTCCTGCAAATGGTTACGTTGCATGTTAATTAAATTGAGAAAATGCCTTAGTGTTTAAAAGTTAGCTGACAGGAAAATTCTCAGTCAGACAAATAACTTTGCTTTTAAAATTAAAATTCTTCAAGCTTAGAAGATACTTTTCTGACTTACATCCAACTTTCCCCTCCTTTATTAGAAAACTGACAAGTTTTATATATAGCAAAATTTATAAATTTTGGATTTAAAGGATAAATACAGCTCATTTTCCAGGTGCAACTAAGATCAGGATATTTGTAATCACCCTATCTAGTGCTACGTATGCTTTGTTCTGACAGCCCATGTGGCCAAAAATACCAAATTTGTAACCCAGGGAAGAGCTACATTAGGGAAAGGAAAGGGAAATTCTTGTTCAAATAACAAACTGATCGAAGATGTCAGTCTGCAGCAGTACACAAGTGAAATGTCTTCTAACTGCAGCCTGAGTCTGTCAGACAGCTCTGCCCAGGTCAGTTCAACATCAGGAGACAAAGCAGAAAGGGTGAACAGAGTGCAGCTTTGCTCAGTGCAGGGGACGTTACCCGGTCAGGGCGTTAGCCAGAAATCCAGCTAAAGCTAGAGACCACCATCCTACACAGAGCCAACTTCTCTGCATCGGCATCAACTGAAACATCTAAGAGAAACAGCATCCCACCCCAGCTCTCCTTAAAATCTTTCCCAATAACATTTCTACCATGAAAACTTCCAAGAGCACACTAGCGGCACCATCTCCTTTCCAGCTGGGGGGGAAGCTACTCTCAAGCCTGTGGTATCACACTAAAATAAGGCTGCCAGATCAACCCAAGCACACGCCTGATCATACCAGGCATGGGAACACGACTGCATTTCTGCCAAAACAGCCGTAACACACAGCCCAGAGCTTATGCTGGCTGATGCTGACAGCAGAAGGTCAGACATGCGGCCAGCAGAAAGCCTGCCAGCACAGCATTAACCTCCTATACTGGTCCCAGCAAATCAGAGCTGGCAAAATGAGCTTGTACTGGATCATTGCTGTGTCACAGGGATGCAGCACTTGGGTCTGGCACCAGAAGGCCCTGAGCCAGAGACACTGCTTCATTTCTGCTGAGAAAGCACAGCATTTCTTCAAAAATACACTTCATACTGTTGCGGGTGCCCTGGCAGAATGAGCTGGGTAAGAGATACAGTAGAAAAAAATCACCAGCTGAAGGATAAGCAGATGCAACACAAAGAATTAACAGTGAGCTTGTTAAACCATCAGGCTCCCGAATTAACACCGCACTAAAATTATCAGGGACAGTTCACACACCTGGTTAAAACAGCATAAGACTGAACAGAGAAACAGGGCATTAGAGCTCCCCTCAATCACACGCTTCTAGCTCAGGTGCTGTTGGTGTGCAGTGCCCCTGTTTTTAAGATCTGATTGGAAATACAACATCTGGCAGCTTCTGCATGGCCGCTGTGGTCTCTACAGTGCAGTGGAGCTCCCCACAAAACAAAGTCACTGCAGTGGGGAAGGGGGGGCAGAAAAGTTGTTTTCCTCACCCTCAAACTGCGCAGTCCTTCCTCTCCCTCCCATCCTTTGATAATGTTAGCTTTCCCATAACTTCATTAATGTGCTAGAAAAGTTACTTATTTTTCCTCTCCTCAGCTTGTTTTTGCCGCTTTGTTGAGTTAAATCTGCTCACACATAGGCCTGACAAATCCAAGTGCCAGGTCAAGGTGAGCACAGGAAGCATTTTGCTGGGACTGGGGGCAGGGAGGGTCTCCCACTTCAGCGGCAATGAAATATCAATTCATTTTATCCCAAACTCGCTGATCGCCGGCAGATCAGCTACAGCCACGCGCAAAACACAGTGATGGCAGAGCTGGTTTAAGGAGCACCTTCCTCCTCTCACTGTCTGACAGCTCCTCCGTTGTACAGGAGCAACCATCTGGGGTGACCTCGCTGTGAGCCAGATCACACAACTGACACCAAAAACAAACAGGAAAAGTGCTTTTTTTTTTTTTGGCAACAAATTTTCATCAGAAGCCAGGATCACTTTGGTGCCAGGTTCACAGCACAGGCCTTTCCCGCTCCCCTTCCCATGCCTGCAAGAGCACATGCTCACCTGAGCTGTGACCCCAGCTGAACTCCCCAGCTGCAGGAGAAAAACCAATCAGTAAAGAAAATCACAGACGTAACAAGAGAGCTAAGTACACAACTTCCAACAAAGCCTTACAATTTGTTCAAGTAAATAAACCACCTTATCAGTATTCCCTACTACGTGGGGAACATAGTTTTGGAATTCAGATAGCACCAGTGATAAATCAAGGGAAAACCTGTATGTGCAATGTACCTAAGTTCTGCTTCTATGTCTGTAAAACTTGCCTGCAAAGGAAGGGCAACGTCAGTTTAATTTTTCTAGAATATTTTCAAAAGAACATTCCGTTTACATTAAAGAAACTAATCTAAAAGCTGTTTTTCCTTGGCTTAGGTAGAAGCCTGTTGTATGCAGTATCATACATGACCATCAAAACGCTGCATGAATGCTCACACCTGTTACTGCACAGCATGAACCCCAGCATGGAGCCTGCCGGGGAGTTGATCTCGGGCACGGGTGAGGCTGGCTGGTACGAGGCTGGGCCTGCTGGCCCCAATGCCCAGCAGCCCTTCCCCAGCCCTGCGCTTGCTGCGGCGCCCACAGACCCCTCATACCCCCGACCCACCGGGCTCACCCAACTCACCTGGTTCTCGCTCAATGGAAGCGCCAAGGGCCAAGGTAACCACCGGCAGTCACCATTCGGGGCTGCGGCTTCTCTGGGGCTGAGCCCCAGCAGGAAATCCTGTGACACACAAAGTTTTGGGAAAATTCATAAGTAAAACAAACAGTCTCAGTATCCACACACCCCCCCACGCCCCCAGCCCCCCCCCCTCCCCCCGGCTCCCTCGTTCCACCCCCCCGGCCCCACCCAACCCCCC
>VUYV01000152.1:2266218-2279444 GCA_008711295.1 Anarhynchus alexandrinus
CCCCCCGCACCCCCAAGCCTCCCCGGCCCGGCCGCCCACCACGAGGCCCCACACAACCGGAAGCAGAAAGGCCGGAAGCCCACCGAGGCGAAGCGAAGGCCAGAGCGCCCGGCGGAGCACTTCCGGCCTGCCGCGGTCCTCCAAGCCCTGCCTTAAAGGGCCAGCGACGTGACCGAGGCGGCCTGCTCGGCGTCGCTATGGCAACCGGCGGGGCCCGAGCCTGGCCCGAGGGCGGGTAGCCGGGTGGCGAGTGACCCGGGGGTAGGGCAGTCCCAGCCCCGGGCGCCGGGCCTTGGCGGTAACGCTGGGCGGTCCCGGCTCCCCCCTGCGCCGGAGGGTCCGGGCCGGGCCCCGCCACCCCCCGGGCCTGCAGAGGGGATCGGGGCTCACGGGCCGCGCTCGGGCTTCTCCGTGAAACTGTCGGGACGAGAGCCGAGAACTCGGGGGGGTCTCAGGGGAGACAGAGACCGTGACCCCATCCAGCTCGGGGAACAGCCCGCGCGCCGGGGCGGTGCTGCGTTTGGGGTTATATGCCCCCAAAATGGCAAAATCTCTGCAGACAGAGGGTTCGGAGGCTGCTCTTGGCCGGAGCTGGAACTGCCCCCACGTTAATACGGAGCAAACCAGTATTTAGATAAAATTTTCTGTTGGTGGTTTTTGAGGCCGCCTGTTGACGTTGAATTGTGCTTCTCCTTCAGGGGCTCCGACAGCTCCGCTCCTGCCCGAGCGAGAGAGGGTGTTCAGCGTGAATAAAGGTATCGCACTCACGTAATTTCATCACAAATTTCCCTCCAAGGCACTTCAGTATAACCAGCCCAACAGAAGAAAACCACTACGACACACGTGCAATAGCTTTCTCCCTGATGGCTCATTAAAAATGAATAAGCGCTTAGCTTTATTTCTGCAATAACACATTTTAGCAGACCTTTTATAAAATATACATACAGATCCAAATCAGACAGACAAAACCTGCACAAAAAAGAGCGGCTGGTGAAGCCAAGCCCCACACTGCTAGCCAACACGCACTTTCAGGTTGCCCGTAAAAACCTTAGCGGGGCCTCTCGGTGCCGGCGCGTTCAGGCAAGGGGCTTGAATGACACGGTGACAACTCATTGTCCCACCAGCCCGGCCCCACGCCTGCGAGGGCAGATCAGCCCCGCCGGCTGAGCAGGTAATTCAGTGCTCTGGTTTCCCATTAGTCGGTGCGCAGCCCGTGCCGTGCCGCCTGCACGCTGCTTGGAGCCTGCTCTGAATACTAAACTGTTCATTTTCTTGTGATTTTTCTTCTGGTGCTTGTAAATATACAGGCAGAGTGTTTTACAAATGCTGAGGAACGTCTTTCCAGTCCCCATGAAATCAGAGGTCACGATCCTCATTTTGCACACAGAATTGTGATGCAAAGGGATGAATGGAAACATAAATGCCCACAGATTTGAGGACCTCACTTTGGAAAACCTGCTTCTGTGCTTTTCAGGGTACAAAGCCCTTTCTGCCGCTCGACCAGCGGTCACAAGCCGAGGGACATTCACCTCTCTCCCAGCATAGCTCAGGTTTTCATGTGTTGCTGGTTTAATGTTGGACGTGGTAATGCTCAGTAGTTTGTTTTTTTTTTTCTTGTTATCAGAGTGAAGTCCTTTAATGGTGCCAGAAAGTGCCCAGAGCATGGTGGAAGAGCCCTGCAGCCAGTCCTGCCCAAGGCTGGACCCCGGGACCCCACATGCAGTGGCCACAGGAGGCTCCTCGCAGGCCTGGATGAGCCAGCCAGGCTGCGGCAGGCAACCTGGGCACCCTCACAAGGGACATGGGCTTTTCCAGCTGAGTTAGAGGGGCTCCGAGACCCTCACAGCCTTTAACACCAGCCCGGCAGGGAGGTGCAGGGGGCAGCTGGACACCCCACCCCGGACAGACACCCCCTTCCCTCCAGGGCAGCGCACCAGGGCGGCACAGGGGCACACGTGTGCGGAGCCTGAAAGGAAAAGCATTTCATAACCAATGCTGCAAACACTGCAACCTGCTGCACGCCTTTGCCGTGTCCCCTTCCCCTCGCACACCCTCTTTTGTCTCTCCTCTTCACCTCGGTGCTGCTGAAAGGAGCCACAGGGCCACGCAGCCACCCAGCACCGACTGATCGGCTTCCACACACCCCCATCCTTTCATTTTTCCTCAGTGTAAGACTGCCAGGGCTGCAGCCAGCTTTAAATGTTGTGTATCTCATTTGTACAGCTGAACCTGTGCTGTCTGGCTGATGGCAGGGACAGCTCTGAAAACAAACTAATTCTTTCTTTTTTTTTCCCCCTTTTTGATAAAAGAAAACATTACCTCTCTGAGATTTACACACTAGATCAAGCATAAACCTGAATTATCTCCCTCTCCTTTTTTTCCAGGGAGCAGATAATAGGTAGATCTATCCATCCATGTGCTTTGTTACACGTCGCCCAGCTTGGCAGCATTTCTGTTGCTGTTAAACCATGTTCATCCCCCTTGACATTTAAAGGGCCGTTATACGATTACTGTCACAGTCTTGTACGTGGATCCTTAAACCAATTCTCTCCTTCTCTTCCCTCTGATGATGGATTTGCTCGTTTATGCCATAGTAATTTGTTTTTCTCATGCTGCGCTCCAGCAAAAAGCTTTCACTGTCAAATGTGGTTTTCTGTAGAGCCCTTCCCCGCAGTGCCATGTTACAACTGAGCAGCTCCGGGCAAATTGGAGCTGCCCTGTCTTTCAACAGCGTTAGCAAAACAAAACAGCGTATGCCTTCAGGAGCCTGATGGCACTGGGGTTGGATCCTCCTGCGTTCGGAGTCACTGCTGCAGCGGTGCGAAATGTGGCAGACCACAGTGCTGCGGTTCCCATTGATGGGGCCATCGGCTACCACAGCTGCTCCATCGCCCCCATGCAGAACGTCCCGTGGGACACGTGGATATTGGTTCTGTGGTGAGGAGCCCACAGCACTTGAGAGCAGACAGTTGAGGCTTTCCATGTCTTTGGGAGCCTCTTTTCCCCCTCTTTTGGGTGGGAGGCACCATCAGCTTGAGGGATTGCAGCTCGTCCATCAGGTCAGTGCACACGTGGGGAGAAAGTGCAGCCCAGAGGGTTTGCTGCCACCAGAGCTTTTCCAGATGATCTGCAAAGGGGAAAAACATTTCAGTGCACCAAGTCCTGAGAGTACTTTAAAGTCCTTTTTGACCTCTCCTGTGTTCTTCTTTTGGCAAGATCAGAACCGCCGAGAGTGGTACTCAGCTCCACCGGGTGCTGGTGGGCAGTTTTGCCAGAAAGTTGGTCTCTTACAGATCCAGGCATTGAGTTAAATGGGTAAAAGCACTCACCAGAGTGTGAATCAAAGCTGAGCCCTTGTCCCATGTGTCAGTTTGGGTATCTCTGATGTGAAACCCTGGCTCTGTACGTGCTCCCAGTCTGCTCCCACCACACACAAACTCCTGCCTCTCCTGGGGTTGCTCACACCGAGGGACTTCATCTGCCCCTGCACGCAGGACCATCCATGTGCTCCGGTTCCTGCCGTGTCAGAAACGGGCCATGAGTGGGGCTAGCCTGGCCCGTCTCACACTTGGAAAATGTGGCCAGCAGAGATGAAAATGCAAGTGTCCCCCTTGGATGGAGAGCGTCACGGCTGGCTGTGTGGCAGGTCATGTCACCTGGACACCTGAGCCCAAGGTGTCCATCCCACCATGGGGCTGCAGCGCTTCTGAGCTGCAAGCTTGGCGATCTGTGGCTTAACCTGAAATACAAAGTGAAAATTTCCTACTCCACAGAGCTCAGTTGTATCTCAAATTACTCCCATCAGCATCTCCTCTGTTCCCAGTCCCCTGCCGCAGAGAAGGTGGCAGAGGTTCCTGTATCTAATGAATTGCTATTCAATCCCACTTGCTTGTAGAGAAACATCCTCGACCGAACCCAGCTGTGCTGGGGAAAGATGTTTTCTCTCTCAGGCACTTGTCACTGTCCCCAGCTGGAGGTTTCTCTCCCATCAACCTGCCAGCAGGGCAGTTTGTGTGCACACTTCAGATGGAGCCAGCTGGGCTGGAGTCCGTCTGCTCCTGAGACCATGAATCTGAGATCAGGCGACCCGATGAGAAGCACTGCGGTGGCCGGGCACGCTGCTGATCACGGCACATCCACGCTGCTGCCTCCCACCTACCAGGGGCTTTTTGGAAGAATAACTCATTGTGTTACAATTTCTGCTAGATGCAGTATCGTATGGCTGTGCTTCCCAGGTATTATCTGTCCTCCAGCAGACAGCATCGAGCTACAAAGCAGTATGTCGTGGAGCTTGACTAACTCCTCAGACAGGGACTAACTACAGCCAGCCCCGAGCTCCTCTCTGCTGCCTGGTGGATCAACATTGTGTGTGTGAATTAATGCCTGCAGAACAGCAGCCGTAGACCCCTCCATATTGCTAAAACAAACCCCAAAGTGGGATCTTGCTATTGCTAAAACATACCCCAAAGGAGTCCTCCCCAAACTCGCCAGCTGTCACATCTGCAAAGGCAGCAGCATCCAGCCATGACCAGCTGTGGGATGCTAACTCCTTCCACCAGCACAGCTGGATCTCAGAGTCGATGTTTCCTGGCTGTATGTGTGCCTGCAGGGCAGGACTCAACGCCAGCAGTTAATCATCTGGTCCTTCCATGAAAGCTGTGGGACGGGGACAGCTCTGCGGGCTGGCAGCGAGGTGTTTAGCGTGCCTGCAGACATGGGGGTGATAACCATCTTAAACCACAGCAGACCCCTGTCTAAGCAGGAGGACGGCAGGGCAGTGCAGAGACGGGCGGTAGCCGGGGCCAGCCCTGAAGGGGCCGCGGCAATCCCCTCTGTTCCGTGCTCTGAAATGCCTTTGAAATACTCCAGAGCACTGGGTTCTTTTCCACCCGGGAGCTCTCTGTACCTTCGCCAGCCAGGTCAAGTCACGGCAGCAAACAGACAGCCGGAGGCACACGCGGAGCTCCGGCCACTGAAATTATCCCAAGGAAATCCCTCCGTACTGCGTTCTGGGGAGCGGCACTGACACCCTCTTGCTCTGCGAAACCCACAGCCCTAAACGTCCCCCATCCCCAGCCAGGTTTCACAACTGCTTTCAGAGTCCCCCGTGCCCCCGGCTGCCCCCCCACCGCCCCGACGAGCTGTTCTACACGGCTGCGGCCGCACCGCAGACACGCTTCCAACGCAGGCGCCTCGCACGAGCCGGTGCCCTTTGCAATCTCCTTCTGTTGCATTCCTATAGAGTTTGGCCAATTTGCATAACAAACACGCGATATAAATGTCAAAATCGGCCACATCAATATCTTATTTTCACTTCAGACTCTAATTGCATCGTTTGGACTCTAACTTGCCTTTGCAAATAGCTGGAGCCTGGCACGCCGGGGATGTCGCCTTCCCGGGTCCCTGGGGCTGTGCTCCGAGAGCCCAACATCCATCTTACTTACGGCCGCCCGAGAGCTCCTGCCTTTCCTGCAGATGCAATTAGCAGCTCTGCCACTGCTGCCCTGCACAAACGGGCCCAGGGACGAGAGAAAAAAACCCACATGTTGAGCCAGAAGACAGACCTGCATGGCAGTCCAGGGCATCTTCCGCACGTCAGGAGGGAAACCGAGGCAGAAGAAGCCAGGGGTCCGGGTCTCTGCTGCAGATCCACGCTGCAGATCTGGGTTCCCAGTGCCACCCTGCTCTTGCTTTGGTTTGCACAATATCTCCTGAAGTGCCATGAGAACAGATGCGCTCAGGGTGTTTTTGCAGATGCAGGGTGAGGGGTGAGGAGAGAGGGCTCCAAACCCTGGGCTCTTCCAGACCTACCCATGCGCTCCGTTCCTCCTCCTGCTGAGCTGTGGATAAACCCTATATAAACCCTACATAAACCCACCTGCTGCTCCCCGTGACGGCCCCACTGACTGCACCCATTGTCTCCTGTGGGGCACATTTGGGGCTTGTATCTAAATGTTTCAGGATCCCCCAAAGCACCACTTTTTATCTAATTCTGCAAATGCAAATGAGGATTTGCAGGAAACCATTTGATTCACGGGTTCATCCTTTATTTTGGCAGATAGCATCAGTTAAACGCCTGCTTATTTCTGCTTTGTGAGAACAATATACACCACTTAAGTACACATCCAAGATAGACTGTTCCATAAGTGCTTATGAGCTGTTTGATTTACCGAGGCGTCTTTATCTTTGCTGAGCATCTTACAGAGCCATTTATTATTTAGCAGTAAATTAAAGCAGAGGGTCTGTGATTTTCAACAACAGAAATTAATATCCCAGCACTCCGCTGTACCATATATATCTGTAATTTACAGCACTGAAATCGGCCAGATAGAGCTGCGAGACAATCCGTTTCCCCTTCTCCCTTGTTACCTCCTGATTACTGCTGCACAGGGGGAAATAAAAAATGGACTCGCAGGAGAGACGCTCAAGTCAGTGAAGGATAGTTTTAAATTAAAAGTCCGGTTTTTGTGGCTCTCGTGAGATCCCCTTCGCTTCCCACTCTGCCCTCCCGCACACATCACTTACGGATAATATATTGAGTATGCTGAAATCTTGACTTGAGACTGCTAATTTTTAATCTCACTGGTTCTATGCTCAGGGTTAATAAATAATAATAATAACAACAACAATAATAATAATAATACTTCCACCTGTAAGCCTCGCAAACACGTGCTGTGGGGTGCTTTGCCCACCCACTTGTGGTGGAGGGATGGCCACGGTACCCGCAGAGCTGGAGCAAGCGGTGGCTGTCCGGAGCCGTGAATGACAGCGAGGACAGAGCTCTTCCCTCTGAGGCTCCGTGGACCCCTGAAGTCCGTGGGTGACATTAGGAACAAGGGTGGGGGAGTCGCATTGGAGAAAAATCCATCCTTTGAGCTGGCAGCCCCTTTCCTTTGGGTCCGGGCCAGCTCGCTGCCAGCAGCCTGGTGCCCCATTCAAGCGCAATAACACGGCCAGAAAATTTTATGGGCTGTGTCGGGCTCTGGCTGACACAAAGAAGCTAATAATTTATAGCAATCTCGTGTACTACAAAGGCAAAACATGTCCCTCTCGGATGTAGCTCTGCGAGCCGCAGGGATAAATCAGCTCCAGCAGGGAGCAAATATGAGAAAAGCAGAAAAATGACCCCAAACTTTCCGCTTGGCTTCTCTGGAAGGAGGAGAGTGCGGGGGCCCCGCAATCGCCCTCCCGGCGCAGGTCATGTCCTCTCCGGCCCCTACAGGCGCCCGGGCCGTGCCGGGGTATCAGCGCTGCCCACAGGCACCGCGGTGTCACCCGCAGCTCAGCCGAGGCTGCCGGGACACCCGGCACGGCACGCTGCCACGGCACGCTGCCTCCAACGGCTCCTTGCATCGCCTTTGGCTCCTGCCCACCTCAGCCCCCCCTCCCCTCCTTCTGGAGCCCCTCCGGGCTGACGAGTAACAAGGTTCTGCACCCCGGAGATGTGGGGGGATGGGGGCTGCACCCCAGGAGCCACACGGGGCCATCCGGGTGGCGGCAGGGGAGCACTGACCAGTCACGCCGAACGCTAGGCTGTGAAGTGAGGCATCTCACAGCAAGGTCCTCGTGTCCGGGGCCTCCAGGGGGGGCAGGATGTCTGCTTTTGGCCAACAAACCCATCTTCTGGAATAACCCCAGGAAACTCAGTGCTACCCTCGACGCTGCCAGCCGGGAAGGGCACCCATGGACAGGTACAGATGCTTTCCCTCTCTCTAACCACCACCTCAACCCAACACAGCCATCTCCGTGCTGGAGCAGCGCAAACCAACCTCCCAGCATCTGCCAGAGGTGCTTCACCACACCAGGGACCAGGCTTTCACCACGCCAGGACCGGGGCCGCTCTCGCCGTGATGCCGCGCAGCGTTCTGACGCAAGACCCGAACTCCCTGGCTTGGGATCGTGCAGCATCGGGCGGGATGCAGCACCCCATCGCCTTATTTTCACCGTCCCCACTTGCCGCGGTTCCCCGGGCAGCCGGCTGCCTGGACCGCTGCCGAATTATACGGGCAGCCTTCAATTCCTCGGCTAAATTAAGAGAGTCGTTTGTCTTGCAGCAAAGCAGATGAAAAGGAGGAAAGACATCAAGAAATTCAGCCTTTAATAAGTCACGCTTTCCCCCTCTCTTCATCTCAATGTGGAGAAATTTCCGAGGAGAAACCGTTGCAGTATTATTTGTCTTTGTTTTGGGGAAGAAAAGCAAGCTGATTAAAAGCAAACATAGAGCAAGAGCTGTGGGGTCCCAGAGGCTCCCTTGCAGGGTTTCAAAGGATAAAAGGAATAAAAAACTGGAAGCATTAGAGCAAGACATTTAAGCTTTGAAGATCCTATCAGTTATGGACGAATTAAACCACACAATAATTAGCACTGAAAGCTACAATACCTGAAGAGATGGGGAAAACTGGTTGCTTCGTGCTCACCAAGTCCTTCCAGAGATGCTCGTGCCAGGCTGGGTTGATGCTTCAGGTGTTCGCATCGTCGCCGGCAGGGTCTGCGCGTCGCGGCTGAGCCTTGCCGGGCTGGGATAAGGGTTATCGTCGGGAAACACGCTGCCGTTGGCATTGCTCGGGAAGGCAGCCCTCCCTCGGACCCCCTGCCCGGCGTGGGGATGGGGACAGCGGCGCTCTGCGCTAAGCCCCAAGATGATGTGACCTGGAGGTAGAGATAAGGTGGGAGAACAAAACTCCTCCGCGAGCATTGGGAGGCACCTGAAGCTTATCTCCTCTGCGCCTGCCAGCTGAAGATTATAGGCTTTTATTTTCTTCTTCCCAGTGGCAAGGGAAAAAAAAAAAAAAAAAAGAGAAATAGGGGAAAAAACCATCCTGCATGCAAAACATGAGCCTCAAATAAATATCACAGCTATGTTATCCCATTAAAAAAGCATTTAGCTTTGAGCTCAGAACACCTTGGGCCTTACGATGCTGGGCTCTGACTGGGGTGAGCAATGGGAATATACGTCTGCCAGCTGCTCTTGGCTCCTACCTCCTTGGCAAACCGGTTCCTCTTCTCTTAGCACAGAATTTCATTTTTTAGCAGAGCCGCTTGGCTTCAGCCCTGCCCAGGAGTTAATTTGCTTGAAAATCAGCAAATTAGATTAGGTACCCCTGTAGATCAGGGGTCATGGGCATGGAGGGGGGTCCCAGCTCTTCAGGGGTTCCACCCTCGCCTTTGGGGTCGGGTCTGGCTCCCCTCGCTCTGCTCCTCCTGCCCTGGAGTTGGGAACGGGGCTTCCAGCTCCTAATTTCTATCCTCTCTCTGCAGAAGAGGGATGGTCAGACCATTGTGCTCTGATAGTCCTCCAAGGGCAGTGAATCGACCAAATCCTCAGCAGATGAATGGGAAGGAACCGCTTTCCTGCGTGCACACACACAACCGGGGCAGCGATAAGGATGTTCAGTGGGAAGAAAAAAAAAAACAGGCAGATTCCTATCAAATAATGTATTCCCATATACACAATTCTCAGCAGCGCGGAGGCTGAATTGGGCTCTGTGGCACTTTGAGAGGGAAGTTCAGAGCTGTGGAGATTAGAGAAGGTGTAAAACTGTGTTTGCACTGCAACAAAGTGAACCAGGTTTGGGTTTTTTTTGGTGGAGGAGGTAAAATTACTGCAGGGACCATGGGTCAGCTCCGGCCCCAAGAACCGCTCCACCGGTAGGCAGTGCTGAGGGATGGGTTGCACTGGGTGGCTGCACCAGCTCAGCTGTTACAAACTGGGTTTGCAGGTGCAGAGCAACATCATCCGTCATCCTCGGTGGGGTGACAAGACCAGGCAACATCTTGCCCACCTCCATCAAGAGAAATCCATCTCCATGGGGCTGAGCACATCCCAGCCTCAACATCCCCCACCCTTCACTGCCGCCTCTCCAGCTGCTGCTTTTCTTTTTGCCTTTTTATGGCTTTTAGCTCAATTTGAGCAGATCGAGGCTGACCCAGGCTAGAGCCTCCTGCCAAAACGTCCCATTTCTTTCGAAGGGAAAGATGTGAGAGACCCTCATGACTTAATGCCCCCAGTAGCATGTTTCAAAACCCATCCTTGCCCAGGAGGGCAGCCATGCTCCAGGCTGCAGGAGGAGGTGGAAGAAGGGCAACAGAGCAGATAACCTGCAGCCAGCAAAGTTTTGCTGTCATATTTTAAAAGCTTTTTCACCCCGGATCATATATTTAAAAAGCCTTTTCACCCTGGACCGTTTAATGACTCCAGATGTCCCCACCTGCAGGGCCAAGGTAGTGGCAGGGACACTATTTGCAAGGTCCCCACCAGGTATGTGCAGCAAGGAGGTGGCACCCCACCAAGGATGGGGACCTGCAGAAAAGGCTGCACCCCACTTTTTGGCTTCAAGCAGCCACCCCCATGCCAGCTCGAAGTGTCCCCATTGCCACTAGATGTCAGTGAAGACTGGAGCTGGGGCTTTGCTTGGGAAGGGCTGATCCTGGCAGCAGTGCTGGGGAAGCAAAAGCGGGGTCCTCGAGTATGGGCATCCCACTGTACCCCTCCCTGCAAGGCTTGGGGACACCTAGTGTGACCTGCCATCTCCAGGCATGGGTTCGGAGGTCTCCCCCGCATCTCCCGAGGGGCCAAAGGCCCCTCGGGAGATGCGGGGGAGACCTCCGAACCTCGCAGCCAAGGGTACCAGGAATCCCGATTCCCCATCCCCAGCACTAAGCAGACAGCATCCTTCAGCCGAGCAGGCAACTGCTCCTCGTTAGGCGATAAGCGGCGTGTGAAAACAGCAAGGGAGAGAAATCAGGCAGTTTCTTTGAAGGATGTGCTACAAGCAGCTTGTTAGTGTGTGAGGAAGGGTGGGATGCAGGGTTTCCAAAGGAGCTGTACGGACCGTCCCACAGGCTGGCATGGGACGAGCTGTGGGGTCAGCAGGACCCTGTGCGTGGGCTCTGCACTGTCCCCAGAGCCCTGTTACCAGCAATAATGCATCAGCTATTTATCATCCCCACTAAAAGCATCCTTGTCTTCCCAAGTTAACCATGTAACGTGCCCCCAAAAGCATCCTCCCCTTCCCAAGTCTTGCCCCATCCTTGGCTTTACCATTGCAGCAGGTTTCACCCCAAGAACAAAGGGCTATTTTGGTTCTCTCACCGGGGATGGGCCACATCCCAGCCCTGAGCCAAGCCGGGATGCTCCTGGGGCAGAGGGCAGCCCCCGACCCGGCTCCTCCGACCGAGCTGAACCCGCATCCTCCATCTCTGGTGGTCCAGAGCAGGAGCTTTGCTGCTGCCCCCCAACTGCAGTGTCCACATGGGAATAGCTCCCCTCTCCAGCAAGCTGGGCTCACTCACAGCATCGAAACATGACAAATAAATAACAAATGTCTTATTTCTGCAGACAGTGAGGCATAGTGATGTTACCGAGCAGAGCAATTTGATTTTTCACTTGCTGAATTCTGACACATTGGCTTCAACCTCCAAATCAAAAGTGGTTTCCCACCACCAGTGTATGATTATTTAGGCAAAGTCTGAAATAACTCCCCAGCTTCCCTCACCAAAACCCATCACAAACCCCACACAAATATCCCCTGGAATTACCATTTTCTAGTAAAAAAAAAGCGCTTTAGGTCAAATTCTCAATTACCTCTAGTTGTGGGCTGGAGGTTCACAGATACTAAATACTACAGGAGGGTAAAACCCCCTTTCTCAAAGCATATTTGGGGGCTCCTTTATCCCCCCTGTTTCCAGTCCCGACACCCAGTCGCTACGCGCCCCATCCCTCAAGTAGAAATCCGCAGAGCCCGGGAAGGCTGGGGGCTGCCTCTGAGTTAATTGCATGCAAGAAAACAGCTATTAGGCTTTCTGAAGCCTTCTGAAGGGAATTAAAAGGGAATTAAGTTGCTCACTTCAGCTTAGTCAGTACAAATAAACCTTCAGCTGTTGGATTAGCAATGCTGGAGCAGGAGCGGTGGCTGCTGGAATTTCTTTCTGATTTTTTTTTTCTTTTTTTTTTTTATTCTTGTCATTCAGGGCAGCAGAGTGTCAAACCAGCCTGGATCTTCTCCAAGCAAGCCCTGCCTTTGCAGCCGTGACGCTTGTGCTTTCATTCCTCCCAGAAATAATGGAAGAAGCAAAAGAAAAAAAACAAAACAAACAAAACCCAACCAAAACCCTAATCCCAATTCACGCTGGTACCTTTTATCCCCACGAGAGTCCAATTCAGATCTCATTTTTCATATAATACTGGACCAAAAAAGCCTACCTGGCAAATAAAGAGGTGCTCCGTCCCCCGCCTGTGCGCGGTTTGCTCTGTGCAGCGGAACTCGCGCTGCACCCGATGAGCCCAAACAGAGAACAAACTGCCAAATAACCGTCGCCCGCAAACGGACTCGGAAATAAAGATTGGATTGGCTTAACGACCAAATCCTCCGTTGGTGGTACCAAAGCATGGATTGAGAGAGCGGTGACCCCCTGAGCCTCATCGCACACCCGGGGCCGGTTTGTGACCCGACAGCGTTTGCAAACAGCCCGGCCCGACCGAGGGGCAACGCGGATGAAGCAGGCAGGACTGGGATGAAGCAGGCAGGACTGGGACGGAGGCAGACAGGGCTGGGGGGGGGGGCGGGGGGAGCATCCCTTCGCTGGCGTAATTGAATTCATGTGAGGAACATTCATTTCTCACCCAGTGACTCCAGGTACAAGCCAGCAAGTCCGTGCCTCAGTTTCCCCTTCTGCAAAACCACACTTCTCTTTTCTACAGAGTATGATTGGATATCAAATTGCGAGTCTTCCTATTTATATATATATACATATATATACACACACACACTATTTATAGTGGGAGAAATAAGGATTTCTGGCTGAGATGCAGAACACCCCCCCACCTACAGACATACTTAGAGGGGGTCAGAGCATCGCAGCTGACAGCTGCGTTAACCCCAAGCAGAAGACAGGACAAACTGCCCGAGGAGTGGCTGGGCTCGGGCAGAGACCGGGTGCGGGATCCGAGCGGGGTCCGACGTGTCCCAGGGTGTTTCCATCGGCCGGGCCGGGCTGGAAGAGGATGTTTTTGCTTATGCTGCATTTCTGCTCTGTTTGTGTGGAGGCAGCGAAATGCTGGACGCCAACTGGGGCCACCCACAGGATCCCAGACTGGTGAGGGTTGGAAGGGCCCTCTGGAGCTCCCCCAGTGCCACCCCCTGCCAGAGCAGGGGCACCTCCAGCAGGGGCACAGGACGGCGTCCAGGCGGGTTTGGAATGGCTCCAGGGTGGGAGACTCCCCCCCG
>VUYV01000152.1:2279653-2294002 GCA_008711295.1 Anarhynchus alexandrinus
TTATAAGCATTGATAAGATCCCCCCTCAGTCTTCTTTTCTCCAGACTAAAAAGCCCCGAGTGCTTCAACCTTTCCTCATAAGAAAGATGCTCCGATCCCCTCATCATCTTTGTAGCCCTAGATTTTCATGGTTTCCCCGAGAGGGGTTTCCACGAAGTTAAAAGCATTAAGCAGAGCCCTGAACCCCATCCGCGTTAGTAAATCCGCGGTGCCAGGGGGTCCCTGCAGGTCAGGTTTACCCATCTCCAGCTCCCCCCCAGCAGGATCCAGCTTCACTGCAGAGCCAAACCCCGCACCCCGAAATGGGAACCACCACCTTAACCCTGCCGATAGTCAGCTCCCTGCTGCCGAATGAGGATCTCGGGCCAAAACTAAGCGTGTGCTGGGGGTGAAGGGGGTGGGTTGCAGTGGGATGGGGAGAACGGGAAAGCATTGACATGCCCGAGCATCCCGGCTGAGAGGTGCCTTGTCGCCCCATCCCCTGCAAGAGAGGTCTTCCCAAGGGAGGAGAAGGAGCTCGTGCACCCCAGGGTGGGCTTTTATACCTTTTAACCCGGGGTCTGGGGAGGCGGCCGCTCTCGGGGGGGTCTCGGGGTGACCCAGGGGGTCCTGGCTCCCGTCCCAGCTCCCAGGGGCAGAGCGGGGGAACCTCACCAGAGGGCATCAACCGCAGTGGGGTTCGCACCGACAGAGCTGTGGGTTTCATACCCCGCTGAGCAGCCCGTGCAGCAGCGGCGGCTGTTTGCCTGCGCACGCCGCCAATCCTCGCCGCCGGGGATCAGCAAGGTGCCGGGAACGCGGGCGCAGCTGAGCAAATACAGTTGCTACGTGCAGTTATTAATTGGCTAAATCTCATCTATTTTGGTGCTTGCGGAGCTCTTTCAGGGAGGTTTCAGTGGCGGGGAGGTTGTTCCTCCTTGCCTGGCTGCTCGGGGAGCACCCTGGGTTGCTCGGGGGTTGCGGGTGCTGTAAGTCTTATGGGGTCCTCGCTATAGCCGGGCACTCGGGGAATAAAGTCCTGCTGTGCCCACGTCTGTGTGTGCCAATTTAATGGCTTCTGGCAGAGAGAGGGCACGAGGGGACAGCGAGGGGACTTGCCTGAGGACACAGGATACCCACAGCCCTGAATGCAGAGCTGCTGTCCCCCACAGCGTCCGGGGTCCCCCGATCCCAAAGGGCTCTTCCAGCCTTTTTCGGTGCTGCTCCCTAACGCCTCTGTTTGCCTGCGATGTTTTCCTGAACACCAGTCCAAAGGAGATGTTCGAAGACATCTGGGGCAAACACGTTTGAAAGAGGCAGAAGTAAATACTTGCGTTTGCTCCGGATTAGGCAGCCAGCAGCGGCTCTGCCTGTGCCCCCCCCGGACCCTCCTGCTCTCCCTCTGCCCCCCCACTGCATCCCTTCTGCTGCTGAGAGCCCCTCATGCCCTGAAAAGGTGGGCAGCAGGCCAAGAGCTGGCTGCACCAGAGAAAAGCCCCCACAAAAGTTCGTTTAGCAGGTAAAGCCCTGTGACACCATCCGGGCTGGATGCTGGCGCTGCCCGAACGCCCCACAGCATCTCAGGGGTCAGCAGAGGGGAGCGCTGCTGGTTTTCCCGGCCCTAAGGGGACATCAGGCAGTGGAAGAGTCAAGAGCAACACTCAAATGAAGCAGAAAAGGAGGGAGACGTTGAGCCTCGCTCGCCAGAAAGGTCACGCACGCGGCATCTTGATGCACAGATAATGATCCGCATGGGTCAGCGCTCCCCACCCCAACCCCATGTCCCGATGGCAAATAAAACCACTTGTGCCATTAGCGCTGTGTTACTAAAGCTGAGGGCAAAGCTATCAACCAATTTTCCTCTTATGGATTCTGGAGACGAGGGGGGGGGTGAGTAATTTAAACCCCAGTACGCGCAGGGAGAGGGCGGGCAGGGGGGCGAGGGTGGCAGAGCAAAGGGCAGAGGCAGATCCCCCTCGGAGCATCTCTCCTGGCACCAAAAAGCGCTGTGATTGCTGCGGATGCCACCCGGGGCAGGGAGCACAGGCAGCCCTGGGCTGGGGTCACCCCGGGTCCCGGCCAGGGGCTGGCTGGCTGCAGCAGGAGCATCACCCCAGCTTTACCAGAGGGATTGCTGCGGGGGGAGAAGAGGATTCACCCCATGGCTGACCTCTTACCAACCCTTTCCACCTTTCTTATTTTCCAAATAGCTGTGTTCTTGCGCGCAAACAACACTCTGCACCTCCACGCTGCCGCCACGTGTCACACACTTGGGGACAAATCGCAGAGCTGCCACCTCCTACGACACGAGGAAGAAGCCGACTGCAGGGCTGGCAGGGCTTGCTTCACCCCGGCACCCCGGGATAACACACTCCCGCGCCCACCCCAAAAATCAGGGGGAACCGACCTGCCGAAATACGAGTTAAGACAACAGCAGCTGGAAAGGCTTCGCTGCCACCACCGCCATGCCAAGCCCGGGTGCCTCTCCCACTGATGCTATTCAGCCTGACAACGTCTTTTTGATTAAATTCTCCGGTTTTCAGGGTGCCGCGCTGCCTGGCGTGTAATACTTACGCTGTTAACGGGGTGCTTCATCTCCACCTTCCCCTCCTCTGTGCCGCTCAACTCTGGGCGATGTTAAGGACTGTGCGTGCTCCCGTCCCCGCTTGGATCCGCGCGGTCGGTAGAGGTTTTTCCGTTCCCCAGCCGCAGGGCAGGGGTAGCAGGGCATCTGAGGAGGCTCAGCGGCATCCTGGGTTTATTCGAGGGAGGCAATACACCAAAATTGCCTTGTACGAGCCCTCCGGGATGGATGGTGCAGGGAAAAAAAGGACAAACCAGGGCTGGAGGGGGGTCCTGCCTCCTCCTGTGTGGTGCCCCAATGGGTCCAACCAGCCCAAGTGACACAGCCCTGCTTGGGTTTGGTCTTTGCCTTGGCTTTGTGTGCAAAGAAAGCAAAACTTGAGCTCACTTTACCTTCAAACAGGGATTTCCATTGCTGCCGGGGCTGTGCAGAGCCTCCGAGCTCCTGGGCACGTGTTTTGTCCCCGCGGAGCCCAGCAGCATCCCCCAAGGGAGGGACCAAATCCCCCCAGGCTGGACAAATTCATGCTCCATCACCCCCCCGCTGGGCTGCTGCGGCTGCTTCTTCGGGCTCCGGCTGGGGGGTTTGTCTGGGCAAGATGCACTTAAATACAAACAGGACAAAAGGACGGTGGCAGACAGGACAGGGAAGGTGGCAGGCGGCGTGGGACTGGCTTGTTGCCCACCGCCCTCGCTGGCCGCAGGGCCAGGCAGACCTGGGCCGGGAACGTCCCCTCCGTCTTCCCCGGCAAATCCACGGAGGCGGCTGCGGAGCTGCCTGACAAGTGATGTATTTGGCCCTGGCCTAAAAATGTCAGTTGATGTTCTCCTTCCCTGTGAGAAACGTGCTGGGGTTTGATGCTGATAAAACTGGGGGCAGGAACTCCATAAAAACTCCAAATGCGGACACGGCAACTGAACTGTCCAAAAAAAAAGTTTAACCCTTGATCATCCTCTGTTTTGATATATCATTTATATTTTTTTTAACATAGAGAAACTAGAAATTCCTTCAATTTAAGCAGCTGCCACATGGTCCAGGCCAGCAGCGAGGGCAGACGCAGTTCAGAAGCCCCGGGGAGGGGGGACGGGACCGGAGCAGCCACTCCGTGGGAGCGAACAGCATCCGACCCCACCGTGAGCACCAACCTGCTGCATCCCGCCTGGAGCCGGTGCGTGGAGTCACCGTGATGAGCCCCGTCTTGCTAATAAAATAATTGAACATGATCGCCTGCCCTACTCGGATCGTGGCCAATATCCGTCACATAAACCTCAACCGCCAAGAGATTTATTTGTTAATGAGGGCGGAAAAAAAAAGAAGCCCATGGAAGGGTCAGTTCTGCTCCGAGTGACACTGGACTGCTGCTGCAAAACCCAACCCTGGAGCTCCTGTGGGTTTGCACTAAGTGAACTGGGATCAGAGGGCTCCCAAACCCGTCCCAGAAAGGCCTGGGCTGCTGCTGAACTGGGGATGGTGGTCTGTTCTGGCGTGACGGAGCACTGAGGGTTTAAAAGGGGTCGGTCAGGCGGTATCTCAGTGCCCATCCTCCAGCTCTAATTAACAGGGTTTGCACCCTCGTTACCTGACCGGCAGGGAAGAGCCTGGCCGCTCCTAGGGAAAACCAACGAGAAAGCAGAATGAGAAAAATGCCCATAACTTTGCTAATAAAAGACATGACAAGGATGATGAATGCAACCTCTCCTCGGCTGCCCTTCCTCTTCCAGAAACCATCCCTTACTCTAAAGCACCAGCTGAATTATTTTCTCCTTTTCAATGCTGAGCAGACTCAGCTGCCCGGCACAGCCTTTTTTGTTGTTGTTGTTTCCCAGCTTGGTGCAAAGGGATCTCAGGGGCCGGATCCTCATGAAGGATGGACATTTGTGAGCTCACAGGGCAGACGGCTGCCGCTGCTCACTGTGCCATCGAGGCTAACGCAGGAACTGCTCCCATCACTGTTCCGGGGGTTTTTAGAAGGGTTTTCAAGTGGCATCCTCTGAACTTGGCTCCAGATGCTGTAGTTTTTGATATTGTGTATTAATTCTTCCCGGAGGTTATCAAGGTACCCAGTGAGCCGGGATCCAGAAGCACAATCCCACGTCCTTAGGCTGCAATGAGGAGAGAAGGATTTCGCCCTGGGGGGAAAATCCCTGTGTTCATACAGAAACAACATGAGAATCACAAGTTTTGCCTGCACACGAGCACAATCCCACGTTTCTGCCCCTGGGAGGGTGGGCAGATCTGGGGTCTACTGAAGGTGCGGGGCAGCATCCCGGGACATGAGCTCTCGGGGTTCCCGGGGGAGCCGCTGCCTGGGGTGGGCGATGAAACCCCCTGGGCAGCAAAGACAGATGGGGTATTTTCATGGCAATCAATCAGTTCATGAACAATTTGCAGATGGAGCGAGAGGCCAAATGCCCACAATAACAGCAGCAAACGCCCCTCACCAGCCCCCGTTTTCACGCAGCCCCTTTTCCACGTGCACATGGGCTTCCCTCCACGTCTGCGCTGCACGGACACGTCCCTCCTCTCACCCCACAAACTATATAAACTAAAACTATAGTTTGCCACAGCAAACTATACACTAAACAGATCTGAAAAAAATCGATCCGGCTCTTCATTTCCTTTCTCGGAGCGCAGGCAGCTCAGCAGGAGGAGGGCAGCCGGGCAAACCCAGAGGGATGCTGCAGCCGCGGGTCCCCGGCTCCTCTCACCCCGCAGCCTCCGCCTCACCGTTGAAGCTGAAAGTGAAGGCGAAACCTGCCTGAAACCATTTGTCTTTCTTATTTTCTGCCTTTCATATTCTTTGCACAGCCCTCCTGTCTGGCGATACGCTAACACTGCCACCAAATTGAAGTTGGAAGATTAGAGCAATCAAATCCATTTCCACGGGATACATTTAACTGGACAGGTTTTGCTTTAAACCTAAGTACCCTGCTGGGGATTCATTACCAAAATCCATCCGCTTCCCATTTGTTTCTAATGGGAGGGAAGATGAGTTTTGAATAATTAGAAGCCGGCTCCTCTCTGCCTGCTGCCGGACGGAGCAAAGGTGGTGCCGCTGCTCTGCCCGCTCGCCCCTGCTCCGGCACCCCGGCCCGGCACTGCGTGGTGACCCTGCAAAACACAAACTATTTACTAACCTTGCAAAACCCCTGTACTATTTACTAACCCTGCAAAACCCCTATACTATTTACTGACCCTACAAAACCCCCAACTATTTACTGACCCTACAAAAAAACCCCGACTATTTACTAACCCTACAAAAAACCCTAACCTACTTACAGAATCACAGAATGATTTGGGTCAGAAGGGACCTGTAAAGGCCATCTAGTCCAACCCCCTGCAATGAGCAGGGACATCTCCAACCAGACCGGGTTGCTCAGAGCCCCGTCCAACCTGATCTGGAATGTTTCCAGGGATGGGGCATCTCCCACCTCTCTGGGCACCCTGGGCCAGTGTCTCCCCACCCTCAGCATAAAAAATTTCTTCCTTATATCTAGTCTAAATCTCCCCTCTTTTGGTTTGAAACCATTACCCCTTGTCCTATTGCTACATGCCCTGCTAAAACATCTCTCCCCAGTGGAGTAACCCCCCAACTCCCCCCAGCTCCTGTTTGCAGGACACAGGCAGGATCCCGGCCGAGACCTGAGCCCCCGGGATGGGCACTGGGCTTGGCAAAGCACCGGCTGTGGGTCAAACCAGGCACAGGGTGAAACCAGCGCTTTTAAAAATACCTCCCTAAAGAAGGAGCCGGGAAACAGGCAGGGATGTTTTCCAGCTTAAAGCTCTTCCACATTCCGGTCTGGAGTTGCATCACGTCGGGAGGGCTGGGCTGCCCAAGCAACCGCTTTCCCTTGCAAGGGCAGCGGGGGAAAGCGATGACAAATTCCTCCAGTTAATTAAAAAGCCTCACTCCAACAACGTGGCAGAGCTTTTGAAGTAATTTATGATCGTTTATTCATTTTGTCCCAGTGCAATCTCTGTGGAAATGTAAAATTCAGCTACTGTATGATTTTCTCTTTGCATTGACTGGAAGGAGAAAGAACGTATAGATTCTGTTAAATTAATTATCAGCATTGATTTCTTGTCTTTTTTATATTTTTATCCTGAGACAGAGCCCTCGGTAACTTTGAAGAATCTCTAGCGCTCAGGCTTGGAAAATTGATCTAGCGGTTTCTGTGAAGCAGCGTTTCCAAGCTCCCCTTCCTCAAAATACACTCTAAATGTTAATTTGCATGCTCGAAAGGAACCGGGTGATTTGTCATTATATTTGCCTCCTCTCCCCTCTCCCAGATGTAGCTACTCGTTCCTTTCTTAATTGATTTTCATATTTAGATTCAGTTCCAGGGAAAGTAATTTGGGGACTGAATCGGAGAGAGAATTAATAGCTGACAACAAACGAGAACTTCGATGGGACTTCATTAGCCCATCCGAGCGCCCAGACCGGTCCTCTCTTCCCCCAGCAGTTTCATTTTTCTCGATCTATTATAAATCATTATTTTGAAAAATAGCTACTAAAGAGAGACTTCTTCACTGCTTTGGCAAAGCAGAGGCGAAATCTGCCAGCTAAGGGGGAAGAAATTATTTGCAAACATTCATTGGAATAAAAGCCCCGGAGGGTCTCTCACGGCTCCATCGGTCATCGCCGGCGGCAGCTCCGGTGTGTGGGATCCGTGCGTCACCGCAGCCGGGGGCCGGACCCGAAGCGTGGGGGGACATGGCCAGCAAAGGCAGGCGCTGCAAAGCCCGGTGTGATGCTCGTTCCCACCCAGGCGCCGCGGGTTCGCCTGGGGATGTGTCCGCAACTCCGGCTGCGTACAGCGGGAGCTGCACCAGGGAGGGGCGAGGAGCCCGAGGAGGTGCTGCGACGTGCCCAGAAGACATCCCATGTCCTGAGGGCACCCAGGGAAGCGCGGCCACAGAAAAGAGCACGCAAATCTCCCAGGATCGTTGCATCCCAGACCTTTCGCAGCTGGCGCCCACGGCTTGCAGCACCCTTCACCGGGGCAGAGGACACACAGCGGTGCTCATGTCCCCTCCCCGCTCGGGGACCTCGAAGCACACGGGATGCTCGCGATGGCCACGTAGCTGCCAGCTTTGGTTGGAAGAAGCCTGGAACCCCGTGACACCATGGTGCTGGTGAGCCCTCCTGCCCCAGTGCTCTCTGAGCCTCCCAGGGCATAGCAGAGGCAAGCCTTTGACAGCCTCTCTTGTCCCAGAGCTCTCGTTAGCACTACTTAATTAACAGCCACAAGGGTATCAGGCAGTGTAGCAGTGCTCCAGCTGATGGGAATTACCCAACACCAGAAGTTCCCTGGGTTGGCCTGCCCAGGGAGCTGCAATTCCACCTCAACTCGGGGTTTACTCATTGCACTTTTAGCACCTGAACTTGTTCAAAAAAATCCCACCATCTTTTAAGGAGGAAAAGTTTTTTCTGCCAGTATGTTTCATTTCAGGGTGACTCCAAAGCTGGCTGGCCGGAGAAAGCAGTTTCTTCCTCTCTCCTACTGTTCTAAACACAGTTAATTCTTTTATAAATTAACTCGCACAGTGTTACAGTACATTACCTCACCTTGGAATATTTTTATTCTGAACTTTGCATGGCTGATAAATGGAACGATGCTTGGATTTTCTCTGGGGATGTTTTACCCGTAATGTAACTTATTAAAATACAGCTGACTGCAGAAGAAAAAGCACTTTTTCAACAGGGCCCAGGTTATCCAGCGAAACACAGATAATGAATAATGGGTTATGGCAAAACTGATCATTCAGCAGCTATTATATAGACTGGCCCCGTGGTTTCCTTTAATCATTGGAAACTGCTGGGTGAGGTGCCATGGACCACCGGCTAGCTGGAGAGCAGGGGTCTGCAGGAGGGGAACGGCACGAGGTCACCTCGAGGGGTGACGACTCGGGTGAGCCCTGTCAGCAACGATGTCCCTGCCCGCCCGCTGTGGCCAGGGAGCTGGACCTGCTCCTGCAGCCCTTGTGGTTTATTCCAGCGTTTTATCCCTGGCTGTGAAATGCTGCTGTATTTATAGCGGGGCTCGAGAGGTAGAGAAAGGCACTCTCACTGATGCGTGTGTTTGCTTTCTCCTGGACGGGGCAGCGTTGTCTCGCCTGGCATCAACGGCTGCTCCGCCAGACCCGGCCGTGCTCGTCTCTTGGGGTACCCTTCCTAAAGGTTCAAGTTTTCTCCTGTTATTACCCACAAGTGCTGCCCCTCCTTTCCCCGTCGGTGACAGCCAGCTCCCACCGCGTTAGGTGTTGCCACCAGCCAGCAAACACCTCCTGCCTTCAGGTCCCCCTGCCCACGTGGTGGCAGAGGGGAGGTGGCTGCTCACACTGTCCCATCCCCACTCCCAAACCAGCTCCCGCCGGCAGCCTGGCTTGGGCCCAGCAGACACTAAAGGACGATTTCAGCAGCCAAGAGGAGAGAAGGTGTCTCCCACCAGAGCCAAGAAGCAGACAAACCCCCTGATGCTCCAATCTTTCCAGAGACAGACACATGCCACCTACCTCAGAGCGCTGGGGACAGCGGTGGCTCTGGACGGAAGGCACCAGGATGCCTCCAGCAGCATTGAAGCCCCTCGGACACGCGGGGCTGGGGGAAGCCGTGGGGCAGGAGAGGAGGAAGCCATGGGGCAGAGAGCCCTGCTCACCTGGGGCTGCCTTTAGCCCTGCCCTGCTCAGGAGCAGCACCTGCCCTTGACCTCCTCTCTCCCCCAAAAAAGAAAGGAGATGCAAACCCTCTTTTTCCCCTTCCCTCCCTTTTATAGCACCCTGAGCCAGGGAGGGACCATCCATTAACCCTTCCCTGCCCGCGGGCCCTTGGCTGTCACCCATCTGCCCCCCAGGCAGGGCGAGTGAGGGGACATCATGGGGACAACTGGCAGCTTTCTTCCCTTTCCAGCCCCCCATCGCCACCGGGGTATCGTGTCGCTTCTATCGGCAGTGATGAGAAAAATCAGATGGTAAATAGACTCATTTTCTGAAGCAAGGCTAACCCAGAAAATAAGCGGCAGAGGGGCAAACAGAGCTGTTTGGAGGATCAAGGAGGCGGGGGCACATGATGGGCAGGGAGGGAAGGTGCGATATGCCCTCAGGTGGAAGAGGAGAGCAGCCTGGGATCACTCCACCGGGCTGGCATGATATCATCCAACAGGCAAACTGGGTTGTGTTGGGAGGCTTGGGCTGGCGCCAACCCCGGTGACACCCAGGGATGCTGCTGGGACTGCCACGGGCTCTGTTGGGTACCGCTAAGTGACCACTTAAGTGCCGAACCTCAGTTTCCCAACTGGTACCCTGAGGCCAACTTCAGTTATCAGCAGTGTTGGTAGTGACATGTCGCACGTCCGAAGTACGGTGAGAATCTCTGCAGAGAGATGTAAATCCAAGTCGAACACTTCTTCATATCTCTTGGGAAGATCAGACGGTAATTAGCTCTGACAGCAGGACCCCAGCTGGCAGCAGGGCAGGAGCACGGGCCGGCTCACAAGCACCGGCCGCTGCTTGCTTGGAGGCAGCCCCTGGTCCTGCCCCGTGCCGGAGCATCCCCATTGCATCCACCGTGGGGCTTGTAAAACCCAGAGCTTCGCACGTGTGGACTCCGCTCAGTGTTTAGTCGTTGGGTTTAAAGCAGCTTCTCTGCACTGCCTGCGGCCGAGCCTGGCCCAGTCCTGCGGGATGGGAGGCAGCGAGCGGGATGGTCAGGGGCAAGAGGCTGCTGGAAGGATCTCATGGAAACCTCCCTTCGCATTCATCACCCGTGTGCCAGCCCCAGCACACCCCAGCACCCGCGCTGCGCCGCTCAGCTTTGACAGCCCCAGACAGCCCCAGCACACCTCCCTCCGGCTGATTAGCAGGAGTCTTTGCTGGCGGCTCCTCGAGGCTCTTCCTCCTCTCTTTAATCAACACCTCTTCTTCCTCCAGCGGCAAATCTCCCTGCGCAGGCAGGAGCCCCCGTGGCCCCACCGCCGGAGCTGCTGGGGCAGAGCGGTGCCCGGGAAGCGGAGTGGCAGCCGCCGCTTTCCCAAATCCCTTCTTAATTATGAACGATGAACACTTGAAAATCTGACCCAAGGTGGCTGTTGTTGAGTCATCCTCTGTTTAATTGCTTGCAAATATTACACTGTCTCACAGTGTGGGCTGTAAATTACCAGCAAATAAAGTGTGGAAGCTGCTTTACGGCTAATATATTGCTTCTTGGGAAAGTTTTGGATTAAATGCATCTCCCTGCTGCGGTAACAGCCCCTTCCCGGGGGATCAGGCTCTGGTGAGGGGTGCAGGGGGATGCGGAGCGGAGGGATGGTGGGGGGATGCTGACCTCTCGCTGGACCATGCCTGTACCTTGCAGGTAGGAAGAGCCACAGGGCGGGGGGAAGGCAGGGGGAACACAGAGACATCCAGTCCAGCTGCTGTGACAGTGTTTGTGCCACTTGCTGAGAGCCTCAGAAGTGCCAAGTACTATTTATCAATATTTCCCAATACCCCCCAAGGTGAGCCTTTCTGAAGATTTCAACACGAGGGTTCATTAAGTGACTTCAAGTGAAAAAGAAAAAAAATAATAAAATCCACTATTCAGTGGTACAGATTTCCCCGGAGGCTTCTGTTATTATCGTCTTCCCAGTTATGAGTGATTTATCCTTGATGTTCCTGGCTTGGCATACACTCAGCAAATTATTGCTCCCGCTGTGAATCCGGCCCATCTCGTCGCCCGGGCAGAGGGAATGCAGCCACCACGGGTGCCAGCATCCCTCTGCCTTCCCTGGGGGTCCCCAGGGGTCTGGGCTGTCCCCCTGCCCATGCATGAGGCTGGGGCATCACCCACAGGATCCCAGACTGGTGAGGGCTGGAAGGTCCCTCTGGAGCTCCCCCAGTGCCACCCCCTGCCAGAGCAGGGGCACCTCCAGCAGTGGCACAGGATGGCGTCCAGGCGGGTTTGGAATGGCTCCAGAGTGGGAGACTCCCCCCCCTCTCTGGGCAGCCTGTGCCAGTACTCTGCCACCCTCACAGGAGAGAAGTCCCTCCTCATGTTAAGATGGAACTTCCTATGCTCCAGTTTGTGCCCATTGCTGATGTCTCTTAAGCTCCGGCCATGGGCAGCTCTAGATGTTTCAAAATTGTTGCAGGAAATGTTGAGATTGGGATGAAGCTTGGAGGTCTCCTGCTGTGGGTTGCTGAAGCCCTCCAGGCATCTTGGCTGGTGCCGTGTAGATCTTCATGGCCACAGTTGGTGGTGACCTGAGTTAGACACGACTTCTGCCAGCAACCAGCCCTGTTAGGAAGGTCCCCAAGAACAAGACTGTCGAAACTGCCCCCAAATTTAACCTAAGTTATTAATTCCCATCTCTGGACTCCAAGGTCCTCTTTGCATCACCAAAATTCATCCGTCCCAGGGGAAGGAGGTGGCAGTTGTTTGGGAATCTGAGAAAAGGTGATGAAAAGCGGAAAATACCAGCAATGCTGCTAAGCCACCTCTCTGCCGGAGGAGCAGAGCACCTTCCAAAAACAGATGGTGGCCAAGCAAAGGAAGAAAGAAGTGTCTCCCCTGCCTGCCTTGAGCTGTTGGGTTTTTCTCCAGGCACACCATGAGATGAATTACAGGGTGACAGAGGGGCCAGGGGCTGAGCCGCCACCGGGGGAATGTCCCGCGGGGGATTTGGCCCCGACACCGGCTGGTGACGGCTCAGACTGTGGCAGGATCTCCAGTCACACTAAAATGACAAATTCCCAACCTGTGGCAAGCACAAAATGATGACTCGGATGTGGTTTGTCTGTGACTAACAGGAAATAAGATTTCACATCGTTTCTAGATCATTCCTGTAGTCGTGCTGAAAGGAAACGGTACTCTTTGAAGCAAAGCATCCCCCCCACAAGAAAATCAAGGTTATTTCAAGGTTTTATAACTTCCCGTTGGCCATCAGAAAACAGGAGGCAAAATCAACAGCAGCTTCAATCAAACACAGCCCAACCCACTGTGTCCCTCTGATCTCCTAGAAAAGGCAACTTCAGCATTAAGAAGCGCTACTGCTTTTTCCCAGTCTTCCTCCGTAACTCCAAGACGAAGCATAATTAATTGATGAAGGAGCCTCTTTCTACGAAGGCACTTTACTTTGCAGAGAAATGCAAACTATAATTAGGAGGGTTCTTTTCTTTCAGCGTGCACAACCTGGAAACGCTCAGCAATCCTCGGGGGCCGCAGCGCTGGGGGATGGATCATTTATACGTGTTGACCGGGGGGTCAGCCCTTCAGGCGTTTCAACAGCAGCTGGTGGCACAAAGGAAGATTTTTCAGAATCAGCCAGAGAGTTTAGCTATATTTCAACTCAAAGCATCACCCTGAAGCGGTAGATGTGTCCACGGTCTATCAGTCCCACTGTCCCCATCACTGATGGCTTTTAAAAGTCCTGCAGGTTCCACCTCCTCCCCGTCTGCTTGCCATGGCTCGGTACTGCAAAGGAAAACCACAGTTCCTATGAAACACGGGTGGTGAATGGGATTTATCGTTATATCAAGGATGATGGATAGAAAGACTGGGGTTGTTTTCTTGGGGTGCCCAGTTGGAGTGTTCCTGTCTTGGGCTCACCCAGCATCTCCTGCAGACCGGTCCCCGCACCGGGAACCCACCTCACTCTTTATTTGGAAAACATTACCCATCCCTTAGAAAAAGCCTGGGGCGGCCAGAAAGCCATTTCCTCCACCAGAAATACCTGGAAGAGAGCAAAAGAAGCAGGGAGGAAGGAAGCTATAAAGCAGAGGAAGCTGTAAGGCGATCAAAACCTCGGTACAGCAACGCTCAGGAGCTGGAAAGGAATAAAAGAGTGTCTGGTCTTTGTTCACCCCTGGAGCCACGGCTCTGGCAAAGATGAGCAAGAACAATAAAACTTCCACCAGTCCTATGTTTTCCTTGATGAATGTTAAGGATTTTCTCAACAAGAATTCTGAATAGTGTGAAAATAATAACGGAAAACATTTTTGTTGTCTCCAGGGAGGAAGATGCACATAAAGTGGTTTTTCCTGGCTGGGTCGTGCTGGCAGCGGCCCTGGGTGCAAATAGCTGCTGCACGGATTTCAGGAGCCACCCTTGGAGAACCATTGGAAGGAAACATGTCCTTCCCTCCTTCCCTCTCTCCTTCAGCTAATTTTGTATTTCTCTTTCTGGCTGTGCTACAGAGAGTAATGAACGTGGGTGATTTGCCATCAGATAAATTGCATGCCATTAGCTGCCTGTTTAGAGACCATATTTCCTCTTTGTGATGAGAGCTCAATATCTTTCCAATGAGTTATTACTTGGAGATCTTCTAGACCTGGACTTTAAGTACCGAGCAATTACTGCGCCGTAATTCCAGGGCTGCTCGCCTCCCTGCTAGACACAGTCTCTTAAGCCTCGTCAGGTTGACTGGAGGAAGCTTTTTTAGTCTTAAAAGAACGGCTTAATGGCAGCTGTTTCAAGCAGCTCGCTTTTCTTTTCTTCTCCTTTTCCATCCAGCCTTTTCAGTTGCCCACTGCAATCTCCTGGCCCTGCCCAGCGATGCCAGCTGGTGAAGGAGGGTGAACGTGGGGCTCCAGGGTTGCCCCTTGCGACAGGAATGTATTAGAAATAACAGAAAAGTGGCCAAAATCTTGTACCTACACGTGCATTCATAGAATCATAGAGTCATAGAATGGTTTAGGTTGGAAAGGACCTTGAAGATCATCGAGTTCCAACCCCCCTGCCATAGGCAGGGACACCTCCCACCAGACCAGGTTGCCCAAGGCCACGTCCAGCCTGGCCTTGAACACCTCCA
>VUYV01000152.1:2294149-2313560 GCA_008711295.1 Anarhynchus alexandrinus
CAGGTCCATGTCCTTCTTATGTTGGGGACTCCAGAGCTGGACGCAGTACTCCAGGTGGGGTCTCACGAGAGTGGAGTAGAGGGGCAGAATCACCTCCCTCGCCCTGCTGGCCACACTTCTTTTGATGCAGCTCAGGATGCGGTTGGCCTTCTGGGCTGCGATCGCACATTGCTGACTCATGTTGAGCTTCTCATCAATCAGCACACCCAGGTCCTTCTCCTCAGGGCTGCTCTCCAGCCATTCCCTGCCCAGCCTGTATTTGTGCTTGGGATTGCCCCGACCCAGATGGAGGACCTTGCACTTGGCCTTGTTGAACTGCATGAGGTTGGCTTGGGCCCACCTCTCCAGCCTGTCCAGGTCCCTCTGGATGGCATAAACCATGGCACTGCTGCCCCGTTACACCCAAGGTCTCCCGGGGGGGCTGGCACCACCGCACGTCCCAGCCCAACATCTCCCGGGGCTGCAGCCCATCGCTGACCCTGCTCCCAGCTCGGCTGCTTGGTACCTCCACCACCGCCTGCTCCAGTGGCCTCGGGCAAACTCCTTCCTGCTCTAGGGCTGTCTTCCCTATTTGCAAAGCAGGAAAAAAAGTCCTTCCTTCCCTTTGGGAAAAGCCCTTTGCCCTGGGACACAAGTCCGGAGCTATGTTTGCATCCTTAATATAAGTGATTTTTGGCCTCCAAGCACCCAGGCGAGGCTGGAGCTCTGCAGCAGAGGTTTGGACAGTGGGTTTTACTTTAAATCTCATTATTGGAGGAATATCATCTCCTCCTGACCTTTTCTATACCTCAGGGGAGTAGGGGGTCGTGTTGGGGGCCCCATTTGGAGCTGTTTGAACAAAAGGTTCCCAAGATGCGCCCATTTTCCCCTCTTACAAAAACGAACTACAAAAGTAATCGGTGCTTCTTGGAGCTTTGCTTGGAGCTGGAGCTGAGCCTGGCTCTTGTCTGACATGATCGTGGTGTGGGTTGGAGGGAAGTACTGCAGTTGTGAGAAACAGGTGCTCAAAAACCAAAGGAAAACCACCAAAATTTTGCAACCAGGCTGGGCCAGCCCTCGCGCCCCCGACGTGCCCAAGCGCAGGCAGTCACGCTGCTTCCACGCAGGAGAGAGAGGTGGAGGAGAGACGAGGTACCTGGAAGCATCGTCCCTTTTAGCGAGCACCAGCAGCTCCTCTGCCTGCAAACCCCTGTAATCACTGCCAGATGTTTACTCCCCGAAAGCGCATTTCTTTTTTATTAAAGAATAACAACAACAACAGGCAGAAAACTCAGGGCTGGAGCTGGCAATGACGAGTTCCCGGTGCCCGGGGCACCTCATGCATTTTTAAAACATCTCAACCTACAGAAGTGGAAAACAAGACAGCGGCGTGCCCCGGGGCCGTCCCGCCACCCGCTCAGCTCCTGCTCCGGGCACCTCCGCTCCCTCCCGACCCCGGGGCACCCGGGCTCTGGGCTGAGTCCCCGGCAGCCAGGGCAGTGGGATGGGACAGGGTGCAGTGGGGTGGGATGCAGAGGGATGGGATCAGCGGGATGGGATACAGTGGGATGGGGTTAGCGTGGTGGGATGCAGTGGGATGTGGTGCGGCAGGATCGGATCAGCAGTGTGGGATGAAGTGGGATAGGTTCAGCAGGGTGGGATGTAGTGGGATGGGATCAGTGGGACAGGATGCAGCAGGATGGGATGCAGCAGGGTGGGATGTAGCAGGATAGCATCAGTGAGATGGGATGCAGTGGGATGGGATCAGAGGGATGGGGTGCAGTGGGATAGCATCAGTGAGATGGTATGCAGTGGGATGGGATCAGAGGGATGGGATGCAGTGGGATGGGATCAGCAGGGTGGGATCAGAGGGACGGGATGCAGTGGGATAGCATCAGTGGGATGGGATGCACTGGGATGGGACACAGTGGGACGGGATCAGAGGGATGGGATGCAGTGGGATAGCATCAGTGAGATGGGATGTGGTAGAATGGGATGCAGCAGGATGGGATCAGCAGGGTGGGATCAGAGGGATGGGATGCAGCAGGATGGGATGCAGCAGGACACAACGGAGCAGAACAGGAGGAAGCGGGATGGGATGCAGCAGGACGGGAGGCAGGGGAGAGGGTGCAGGGAGCCGTGATGCGGCAGAGGCCAGGCACCCACGGTGCCTCCCCAGCCCTGCCGGGAGCCCCGTCAGCAGCGGGGCCTGGCTCTCGCCACAGCCCCGAGCACTAACTCCCAGCAAAGAGCTTTATTCATGAATGACAAATTTCTATTAATTAAGGAAGAACATTCCTGATGAGCAATTAAACAGCTAAGTAAGGCTCAGGTGGACCGATGGATGGGTGGTGAGCACCACAAAACCCTCCTTTACCAGGGCAAACACTCTCTTACAGTAGAAATGGTAACACTGAGCTAGCCAGAAAACTTGGGGTTTTTTTTCTCTTTTTTTTTTTTAACAGCTCTTCTTCCTTTTGACATCTCTCCACCTTCAGGGCTTGGAAAGTCTCCCGCTACCCTCACAAGGGCATCCTGTGCCTGACAGGATGATGGGGTGACCCTGGCTGCTGCGGAGCTGCTTGTTTGAATGGAAATCTCTTTCTATTCTTCCTCTGACTTTGTTCCCACTATCGGATGCAGGAAAAGCACCCCGTCCCGGGACAAGCCAGGCACGCTGTGCACACCACCCGCAGGTTTGTCTCTCCCTTTCCCTCCTCCAGAAAAGAATTGGATTATTCTTTGCAGCATTGGGGTGTTTGATTTGAATGACCAAGTAATGGAACAAAACCTACGGGAGGTATTTCAGCCTCCCAAACTGCTGACGTTGAAATGTATCCAGGAGACCAGGCTAATACTGGGAGTATTTTAAATAGATCAAATAATAATTGCTTTGCAAAGCCAGATTTTTATGTCCCAGGCCTCGGGCAGGTAGAGTTCAAGTGCGTTTCGATAGTGTATTAATAGCGTATTAATGAAGGCCACATACGCCGTTCGCAATCTTCAAAGGCACTCTTGTTTTTGAACTGTAATTGTCCACTGAGAAATGACAAAACAAACAGCAATTACACTGGAAAAGGGATTTAAAAAAAATTATGCCAGTGGGACTGGAGCTCATAAAACAACGTTAGTGATATATACACATTAAACTGTTGCCAATTGCTGGAGAATTGAAAGCCCAGAAGTGCCTTGTTTTCATGTTTTCTTTCTTTTCCCTTTTTTTACTATTCAATTTTCGCAGTGTGAGCGATGCCCAGGGATGAGGGCAGATGGTGCCTCTGCAGCCAGACCCCCGAGGAGCTCCCAAAACGTCCCCACGTTGAGATGGGGACCGGGGCTGGCCCTCTGGCATCCCTGAGCTCACGGGGGTCGCCATCCCTGGAAATGCCAAATAATTCCTCTGCACCCAACGTGCCCGATGCAGCCGCAGTGCCGGGAGCCCCCTTCCAGCACCGCTGCCCTGTAGGAGCAAAGCTACAGGACGTGCCCTGAAAACTGCCCCAACCTCTCCAAAAAGATGAGAGCTTACCCACCCGGAGGGCATTTTGATTAGCATGATGCTAATAATCCGTTATTTTTATTAGGGTGGCACTGTCCCTCTTTACGTGCAATCTGCAGAGTGCTTTTCCCCGAGATAATATCACCCACGTGTGCAGAAAACTGTTGATAACAACGTGGGGCCATTTATTTTGTGTGGTATTGTTAAAGCGAAAACACCATCCAGGCAGCGGCGGCCAATTACTGTCAGCTCCTACCTGCAAATAGGGAAAAATTCCCCTTCCTAGGAAGGAGAAAGAGAAGTTACGGACTGGACTCGGTGCTGCGGCAAGGCAAATAATAATAATAAGAATAGTAATTTCTGTGTCTGGAAAGATTAGGGGCTGAAGCGCTCCCTGCCTGCTCAGCCCCGTTGGGTTTCCACCTTTATTTTTGGAGCATTTCTAGTTTTAGACCAGTTTCTCTTTACCTTAAGCACACTTTTCTATTAAAAATAGATAAGTGTATTGTTGAGACCTAAGCTACTGTAATTTAAGTAGCTCGTATAGAAACGTTAAGCAGCACGTGGCTGCTGCCAGCTCTGCACAGAAGCTCTAAACCCACTGGCGCGTTAGGAGGCTCCGGCTGCGGGGCCGGATCCAGCGCCTGACAGCATCGCTGCCCTCCCAGAGCGCAGGTGAAATAAATACTTCTCTGCATCGACTTTTTCCACTAATTTAGTCATTGCAAACCCGAGGAATTTGGGATGAGAAAAAAAAATGGAAAAGCTCCTTTTCCTTTTCCTGCCTGTGAATAAAGCCTGAGTAATATATTAGTTTTAAAACCATAAAGAATATGAAAATTGGGAACAAAGCGCTCAGCTCCCTCGTTGCAGATAGTACTTATCTTGTTTAGGAAATCAGTTTTAAATGCATGCTTAGATAAGCTTATTTTTTTCATCTGTGGCTAGCACATTTTAAATGGTTTTATTTAACTAATAAAACCCATTTTTTATGCTGGGTTTTGGGCGCCTTAAATTGAAAACCAATTTCCATCCAAATAGACCATGGCACACGTTGTGAGTCCAAAATTAATAATCATCTCATAAAAAAGAAATGCATCATTCCCTATATTATAACATAATAAAATGCAAACACGAAGAATTTCCATAAATATACATTAAGCTACATAATTGCTCAAGTAACCTCGCATACATAAAGTGTTCTCTTCTGTTTAGCAAAAAAAAAGGAGTTGTAAAAGGAGTAAACCTGCAGATTAGTGGTCACCAACCAAGAAGAATCGAGTTAAGAAAATAAATAAGATGTATAAATGAGAAACGAGATTAAAGCTGATCATTTAAACCAAGCTTTCTGCTTTGCTAATTTAAATCATGATTAAAATGGGTGGCTGAAATCAGGCGTCTCCAAAGTCTTCAGCTGCAAAGCTCCTNCCCGGGAAGGGCTGGGGAAGGGGTGGGGGGGGCAGCCCCAGCGTGCCGGGGGGTGCAGTGGGATGTGGTGGGACGTGGGGGGACACAGTGGGACGTGGTGGGATGGTGGCAGGGCATCCTCCGAGTCTCACCCTGCCTGCGGCTGTCGGGATGGTGCTGAGCTCTCATGGATTAAAAAAACTAAATTGCAAGTGCCAAGAGCTGCCCAGGGTCGATAAATCCTTCCCAGCCCCGGCTCCATCAAACACCGCACGCTGGGAAAGACACTTGTTCCACGGTTGTTTCTGACTGCCCGGGTCTAGGAAAGAAGCCGGGGATTTGGGGAGAACCGGGGGTATTAGAAAAGAAGCGGTGTGATGGTTGATGGTCAGTTTTGATGCACATCCCATGGTGTTCAGGAAAGGATGGGTGGCCCAGAGCCACGGGGTGGGGAAGTGAGGTCCCACCAGCTGGCAGCTACCGGATCCATCCCCTCCAAAGTTTTATACGGGTAGGACAGGCAAATTTTATAGGAAAGCGTTAACAGGGATCCTCCCAGCTAGGCACCCTACAAGCCAGACAGGGCGAGAAGGGGCAGCAGACGCCTGCCAGCCCCACAGCAGTGTCCCATCTGCTAACCCATCCCACCTTGATGGGAGACGGGACCACCATGCTGCTGCCATTGCTGTTCGGGTGCTGCGGGGATCCCGGGGATGTACTCTGTTCACAGAGCCCCACGGCAGCGCCCCCCACATGTGGCCATGCCACCATCCAGGGGTTTCCCACCTCTGGGGAGCAGCAAGGGCTTCACATCCCTCCATACCGTGTTCCTGTGGTCCTTCACACTGCTCTTGAGGAAGTGTAGTCTTTTTGGAGTGGATACGGAGATGATTTTGGATTTTAGGAGGGCCTGGAGCACCCCAGGGGATGTGCAGGGACACGGTGGTGCAGCTTCCCACTGGTTATGGCAGCATCCCGGGAAGATACTCAGAGAAAAATACAATTCCTTCCTGCATCTCTCGCTCTGACTCGCTTCCAAAGCACACCCCCGCTCCCGAGCAAACCAGGCCATCTTTCTTTCATGTGAAAGAGAGAGGCTCAGCAAGATGTAGCAATAATCTGCCGTTTTCTATTCCACTGCTCAGCGAGGAGCCTCTGGGGATGGCGGGGAAGGAAAGGGACCTCAAAATAGCGGCAGACTCTCTGTGCAGCTGGAGAAGCTTTCCGGAACAAAGGAAAACCTGGAATAGCGCAAACATTGCCCTTCCCCATTCCTATCCCAAGGAAAGGGTTTGGGTGCGAGCGGCGTGGAACGCCCTATGTCTTTGCTTGGTTGGGAATGGCCAACGGGACCCGCTGGAAGAGGTGGGAGGCTTCAAAGGGGCATCTACCATCATCGGCCAGCTGTGACACCCCAGGGCTGGGACTGCCCAGAGCATCTGCTTTGGCAGCTACGTTCGCTTCTCCTCCCCCACCAGCATGTTGTCCAGCCTCGTGTCTTGGCATCGGCCGCTCCATCCATGCAACCGGCACCCCTGGCCTGGGCAGGGGACCGCTGTGCAGTGCCCTGCCGGTGCCTGGCCAGCACAGCCCTGGGGTCCCACCTGCACTTTGAACCCTCCGGCAGCTGATGTTTTGGATTGAGACCAGAAAGGGCATTGGCAGAGTGCTGGGTCTGAAGGAGAGGCAATCCCCAAGCACATCTCCCAGGGGCTCCCTTCAAGCCCTTGCCAGAGAGAGAAATGCTAAAAATGCCCCCATCTCCTCTGGGAGAAGCACCCGCGTGCTGATAGCCAGGTTGGCTCCAGGAGATGAGCATCTGCTGTACATGGCTGGCACGGGAGGAGCACACCTGCCCGCACCGCACCAGACCCTCCCTGCCTTGGGACCACAAGAGGGACAGGGCCTCCCGTCCCCATGGGAGCCACCGTGTGCCCACAGGGTGCCGTGCTGACCACCGGGGAGGCACGGCAAAGTTGAAGCCCCCACTTGAAGCCCTCTGTCTGTAGGTGGGACCACACCAAGCTGTTCCTGCCCCAGTCCCCACCATCAGTCCCTCACCATGCCTCCAAAATACGACCTGAGCATCTGATCTTCATACTCTTCATCAAAGGCTACAGGCCTTCATCCCTTCTCCCTGTCATCCTCCTGCCCCCAGAAGAGAGAGGAGATGCCTCGAGCCGGCATGGGGGAAGCTGCCTTGTAGCTGGGGATGCGGGAGCTGCTCTTTGCTGGGGATGGGAGGACAGAAGATCCAGGACAGTGCAATTCCTTCTACTGGAGCATGCAAGCAGAGACTTGGTGTGTGGGAGGGGTGAGAAGCACCTTTGCACCACCCAACCTTGAGAAGGGCTCAGCCCCGGGAGGGTGCAGACCCCACGGCCGGTCCTCTGCCCGAGGAGCAGCCAGCAGGGACTGAGCTGCCGCAATTTTGGCACCTGCCTGTCTTGAGCTCTGGCCACATCCCAGCTCAGGAATTTCCAGGTTCCTACCACCGCCTTGTTAAACCAAACTAGGCGTAAGCCGAAAGCAGAGCGTGGCAAGAACAGTGTTTGCAAAGCACCAGCACCAGATGTCCCAGGTCCCGGGTGAGCCTGCTCTACCGTAAAAAGCATCAGCTTGAGGTTTTCTTTGTCTCGCCAAAAACCAAGCGCTAAGGCTAAGCACAGGCCTCGTGTTGCCAAGGGGTATAGATTGGCACCTATTAGCCATCCTCAAAATAGCTCTAACTTGTTTGACATAATGAGGTGATTAAATCAGCATGAGAAATTCTGCTTCTTGAAGCCAACAGGACACGGCGCGATAAATTGCATTTCAAATCTCAGCACAATTAGGGAAAGGATGGAGCACGGTTTGGGGAGGGGGAGCATCCGCGTGGGCTTCATTGAGCTTACTGTGCCACGCCAGCAGCGCCGGGCTGCGGCGAACAGGGGGTCCGCATCGACCCACAGCCCTGCCTCCTTTGTTAGTGCTCCGAGGGCTGGGAAAACACAAACATTGCCTAATATGCCTGATTTCACCCTTTTTTCAGCCCCCCCCAAACCCATTAGGGCACACGAGGACACTGCTGCGATGGGTGCCAGCTCCAGTCAGCAACCTGCCACCATCTCCCACACCTTCTGCCCACGTGTTTTCCTGCCGCCAAACTCTTGCTGGAGCAGCTCGATGCGTTAAAGCTGCTGTTAACACAGAGTTCCCCGGGACGGCCTCTGTTAGCAAAGAGCGCTTCGGCAGAGTTTGCTTTTGCTTCACCTGCCAGGGGAAAAGGAGTAGGGAAGATGCTGCACAGCACATAGGGCTGGCAGCAAATGAAGGGAGTTTCCCACATTGGTGAGGAGCACCTGAGCGGCGTTTCTGGTTGGTGTCCTCAGCTGCTGGAGCTGGAGAGCATCTCCGTGCCATGACGCAGGAGAGGATCAGCCAAACATGAACACATGGGTGAGAGCTCCAGAAATCAGCCTTCTGCCAATACCAGCTGAACCAGGAGCTCCCTGAGATTCCAGACCACCCCCAACCCTGCACTGCTTTGGGAGACCTTCAGGGTCTCCAGGGCAGCATGGACCTGCAGAGCTCCACCAAGCCATCTGCCTCCGTCCCCCTGTGTGGAGGTTTCCAGCAGATTTTTCAATGACCTTCAGAGGGTTGTCTCTGCTTGGCCAGCTCTCATCTCCGATGATTTGGTGCCTCTCCGGTTCCTGTCATGCAAATGGAGGGATGGTAAATCTTTGGCCAGCAGTAATTCACATGTAGACATCCCAGGGACTGAAGATAATGAAGGTTTTTGAAATCCAATAGTCCCTAAACACTTTCAGGTGCTGCCTTTGCCTTTCTGTCTTCATGCTTCAGGGACAAATCATTCCTTACAATCTGTGTTCCCAGACCCTTTCACCTGAACTCCGGAGAAAGATTTCAGTTAGGTCTAGCACAACGTACGGTCATTTGTCATAAAATTATTTTTGTTCATTTATCTCCATTCTGCCTTTTCAAGTCCTTTCCTTGCGTGCTACTTCGGCCAAATTCCCAATTCCCTGAATTTATTATCACTATAAAATGGTTGCCTGCTCCGCAGCATGACCTAGACGCGCACCCCACTGCGATGCTTTAGAGGCCTTCGTCTGTTCCTATGGCAACTGGAAAAAGAGGCAAGCACTGCAGCCAGCGCAGGGACGGATCCTGCACGGATGCTGACACCCCTTCCCGGCTGGGAGGAGGCCAGAAGAACCTGGGGGGGGGAGGCACACACACAATGCTGGGAGGAATGGGGCAGAAACACATCTTCCTGGTGTTTTCCCTTCCCTGGTGACCCCGATGGTGCTTTGCTCGTCGCAGAGGGGCACAGGGTGCTGTGCTTCACGCNATCGCAGCTCTGTGCCAGGTCCGTGTGTGACCAGGAGGACATGGCTCCGTTGGGATGCTGGATGGTGCTTTGCTCATCACAGAGGGGCACAGGGTGCTGTGCTTCACGCTGGGGTGGGATGGGGGCAACAGGCGGTCAATGGGATGTGGATTTAACCCCGGGGACATGGACGTCAGCCCCAGGTCACACGGGTACCTGCGGACCCATCAAAGCCCACCCACTGCCGAAGGGAGCGCAGCCGGGGCGGCGCGGGGACCTCGCGCCCCACGGTGACATCCAGCCGGGTGACACAAAACCCTGTGCCCTGCTGGGCTGGTCTTGCTCTGGTTTCTTACTCTGTGTGTCCTCCAAGTAAAATACCTCACACAAACGCGCTCTCTCCAAACCAGCCATCTTTGCAACGAAAAGCTGCTTCTGCAAAAATCTCCTGCCTTTAACCTGTTGATCGCCATTAACGCCTTTACTTTCATTTACTGGTGTTATTCTCCTTTAATTCTTTATTAATCCCCACATCAGCCACTCCGTCAGTTGCCTGGGATCGAAGTGGAGCTGACAGGCCTGTAATTATCCAGGTCATCTCATTTATCCTTTTTAAACCTTGGCAGAGATCTCACCTGGGAAATCAGTGGAGCAGATTCAGCTCTTGCTTTTGACACAGACACAATTTCGGTTTTCCTCCTGTGATGGGTCCCTGCCCCCAGGCTGGGGATCTCGGGGGGTTTGTCTGACCGGCGCCTCGCGTACAGCCACAGGCACTGTCCCTGTCTCCCATAGCATCCCAGCTTTTTTCCCAGAACTCGGAAAACATCACAGAAGGGCCCCTCATCCTCTCTGCAGCACGGGGACCGGCTCCTCTGCCGCTTGCCGAGCATGAGCTGGGCTCTGGGTGTGACAGCTCTCAGGTGTCACCACGATATACACTGCATTTCCTAAGCATCCCCTGGTTTGGGGTCTGTTAGTCCCCTCCATCACACAACGGGATGCTTTTCCCTCCGTTTCCCAGTTTGAAAACAAAAATTCAAAACTAAAGTAAGTAAAACCAGAGCAGGCACTGGCCTCACCCCAGGGGAAAATTGGGTTATTTCCTTCTGGAAAGGACAGGTTTCCCTGCGCTGGGTGTTCAGTGTGGTTCCCGACCCGATGCCCCTGTGTGGGTCCAGGTCCTCACCTGGACCTTCCCTACCGAGGGCAGCAGTGTCAGGGCCGGCGGCTGCCCCCGCAAGGACTCCCGGCTGCTCCTTGAGCTTTCCCCGGTCAAGCAAAATACCGTGAAGCTGCAACAGCCTCAAAGAAAATGAAGGAAAGAGCATTTGCAGGCAGCAAACATCCGTATTAGGGCTCCTCCAGCAGATAACTTATAGCCACCTATAAAAGCTACGCACAGCATGTCTTCCAAGGCTGGGCTGCCTTTAACACCCATCAAAAGACACTGAAAAAAAGAAAAAGTGATGGGGGGGGATGAACAAAAGCAGCAGTGCTACGGAGAAGCGCCCTGGCTGCATGGCAGGGGAGGCAGCGCATTTGCACACACCTCTCCCCTTTGACGCGGCACTCCGCGTTTCTGATTTTTACACTTACCAAAGGATGCTGCTTATTCAGGCAGCGCCTCGAGCCAGCGGCCGAGCCCCGCGGGTTCCCGCTGCAGCCGGTACAAAGCGCTCGAGAGCGGGATGGGAAATCGCTTCTCCTCCGTCTGCAGCCACGCGGTGGTGGCACGCCGGCGGCAGAGACGGGCAGGAAAGCCTTCGCTCGCTGCCATCTGGCACCCGCCGTCCAGGGAGCCCGGGCTGGAGGTGAAGGAGAAAAATAGCTTTTCTGTTTACCCGCTTGTAGGAAGGAGGAGGAGGAGGTTAAATGGGGACCAAGAGCGGGTTTGCAAGGCTGGCAGGGAGCACAGGTCACATTTGTGACCTCTGCTCACCGCTGCAAGAGCTTCTCCCTGAGGGCAGGTGAAAATATGGGGAGTTTGGTGCTGGGAGGCACTGGGAACCAGAGCAGACATCACCAGGCTTCATCCCATGTTGATCAAAACCCCTCCGGGAAGCGGCTTTATACCAAAGGATTTGTGTGGGATTGCTGTTCAGCAGCGGAAGGGGTTGTTATGAGCAAAGGCACCGCGGGGAGGTTACCAGGGGATGAAAACCCACTGCATTTTAATGCCCAAGGCTGGCCGGGGCTCGGTGGCATTTCCCCAGCTCTGTAATCCTGCTTTGTGCTTCCCAGCGGGTCACAGGCCGGGGTGGGCCAAAACCAAAAGGGCGGTCTGCTGCGCGGAGGAGGTGGTGCGATGGCAAGGGATGCTCTGCAGGGCTCGGCACCGCCAGGACCGCTCAGCGCTGCTGCGAGGAAGGAGACAGCAGCAAACCCCACGGCAGCATTCGCCAGCTGGGAAAGCTTGCAAAAATAATAATAAAAAAAAAAGGTAACAGCCTCCAAGTGTTCGCGTGCACGTTGAAGAGCGAGCGTTGCTGCAAGGCCCTCACAGAGGAAGCTCAGCGCTGCTCCAAAGAGGGTGAAATTTAGGTCAAGGAAAGGATTGAGTCAACTCTCTTCCTTCCCTCCACCTGCAGGCGTGTTTGCAGGGTCCCCCGGCACGGGAAGGGACCCAGGGCAGCCTGGGGGACATCACGGGGGCTGCTCCCGTCCAACACACCGAGCTCCAGACGAGGGGACGCAGGCAGCCCGCACTGCGCCGGCCGGCGAGCGGCACCGCTCCGGCACTGCCACCAGCCTACGCCAAAGCAACGCCGCCATTTCCCCCACCACGATTGCTGAACGGGAAATTCCTACCTGTGCCCGGGGCTGCCTCATTTTCCATCTCTCCTGGCTGTGAGCTGCTCCGCTCCTCTCCAACTCACCTCGGGCTCCTCTTCCCATTTACCACCTGCCCCGTCCTTTTCCCCCACAGAGGTGAGACGCGCTTTGCTCTTCAGCGGCGCGAGGGGACGGCTGGAGGTGGCAGGGACACCGGAGATGAGGGAAACCCACCGGGTCCCTCTGTCCTCTGCAGCCACGGCGGAGCCACCAGCAGGGCAGGGTGTGCAGGACAGCGGGTGGCACGGCCCCAGCCAAGAGCAGCTTTGGCTGGTGCCACGAGCCAACCTTGCGCTGCAGTTTGGAGAACCACCACCGACACAGAACAGACGCGCACCAAGCGCTTTCGGAGCGCGGCAGGCTGCATTTCCACGTGTCGCTCTTTCTGGCACGATAAACCCCGGCACATTATAAGAAGGAAGCCCGCTGCTGACTGAAAGGCTTTTATAAAAACGCTTTGTTCGATACACGCGTGATCGTTAAAAAGCCCGGCATCGATTCTCCTTGCACATCCCCGCCAGCCCATCCCTCCCCAACCTCCCAAACCCGCCGCTTCTCCAGCGCTGGGATCCCTTTGTACGGCAGCATTTTATACAATGCGCTCAGCACGACGAAGCTGTGCAGCAAGACTCGCGGAAATGTCTTTTGAGCACACCTAAAGCTGCTCGTTAACCAGAAGGGAGACACAAAGAGCACAAACTCCTTACTGGGATATTACAGCTCACACGCAAGCCCCGTCGCTACCCGGAAAACTTCTCAGGAATTCAATAGCACCGAGGATTTAATAGCTGCGGGGATGAAGCTGTGAAAAATAAGTGGGCTTTGTTTGGTAGCTTCCTGCCACTTGTGGAAAACAAAGTGGTTTCGAACGCTGGGACTTTAAAGCTGGGTATTTTTAAAATAATAATAAAAAAAACCCCCAAAACTGAAGGAGATTTCCAGCCGACTTCTGAGCCCTGAGATGAGCTTGTTTGGGAAGCGTTGGGGAAGGAGCCGGAGGCTTTAGAAATACTCAAGCCCTTCTCCCCTCCCGTGACAGCATTAGGACAAACTGGAAGAGCCTTCGGCCTCGCGGGGGTCTGCGTCGCACCGCCTCGCTCCTCAGCGCTGCGCTTGGGTGGGATGTTGCCATCGGGGTGCCGGGAGGGGAGATTCCTTGCAGGAGCAGAGGGGTGCGTGCGCCGTGGGGCGAGCGTCAGCCCCGCTCGCCGGGGCGGGACGGAGAGTCCCTGGCCCCCGGCAGGCACGCCGCAGAGCGAAAGCCGCTCACCTGTGGAAACACAGCCCAGCGGCTGGAGGAAGCGTTTCCCTTATTTACAGCAGCTTCCCGGGACCCCGGGTCTGAATTGAAAGCGTTTGCTCGCATTTCGAGCGGCTCTTTAGTCCTCTACAGAGAAACACACAGCGTCTCCATAAATTTCAGCGATGTCCAGAGGGCAGCGGGAGCAGAGAAAATGCCCTGACCACGAATCCATCAATCTCTTCAGGAAAGAATCAATTTTTATGAGCTTGTAGCTGTGGGGATTATTGTTGACCTTGTGAAATCATAAATAGAAGGCACTTTTGGCACAGTCCCTGCTTTCATTTGGCTTATTTTTCTCTTCCTCTCTCCCCCACCTCCCCATTTTTGGAAGGTAGCTGCCTACTTCGCAGGCAGCCTGCCTACAGCAACCTCCCTTGGAAATATCCATGCATCTTTTTTTTTGTTGTTGTTGTTGCTAAAGGCAGAAGAACACAAGCTCTTGGTCCTCGTGGGCTCCATCTCCTGCCAGGGGAACGCGCCCAGCCAGTGCTGGGGTTGGCATCAGCGTGGCCAAGGCAGGCGAGCACGGTGCGCGGAGCCGCTGCAGCCTGCGAGATGCATCCAAAGTCCCTAACGCGCTCGCTTAAGTTCTTACGGCTGTGCTTTTTTCCACCACGCACCCACAGGCTTCATGTTCCCAGGTCAAGCTGGGCTGTTTAGTTATGGAGTGTCAAATAAAGTGCACATGTCCATAGCAAATGAGCTCAGAGTTTAAGGCATTACATTCTTATACACCTGCAACATCAAATTTGGCTCCGAGTATACCCTCAACCCCCTTTTATGGCCTCTCAAACCATCTGCATGCATGGGTGCACTTCTGCAGAAGCAGCACAATCCCCCAGGAAACCATTTGGAAACAGGATCAGGAATCTAAAGGCTTTTGCAAAAGAATCTTCCCCCTGCTCTCCCACCTCCCGAACCTTCCCGCAGGGAGAGCTACAGCTTTCTTCCTACAGCAGTGCAGGTAAGCATTACAGCATCTTACACCAAAAGTGCCCGAGCGAAACTCCAAGAAAAAAAAACCTAAACCCCTCCTTGTCTTTGATTTTAACAATGCCACCCTGAAGCAGCATCATGGGATGCTCTAAGAGCCGGTCCAGCCTTGGATGGGTCCCTGGTACCCCCTGGGCTATGTTAGACAGACACCGAGACTGCCCATCTTGTTCCTTGGGCCATTTTCTTTGCGTGGCTGGCTAGGGAAACTGCAGGGATGCTCTTATATTTGGTAGATTACAAAGCCGCTAAGCTTTGAGAAGGACATGAATGAAGAACTAATACAAATTCAAAATGTTCTTTTTTTTTCCCCCTCCATGCCTTTGGAGCAGCCCTACCAGCTCTTCACTTGGAGCACGATGCAAGGAGCAGCCGGGCAGCGCAGGCTCCTTCCCTCAGATGGACCTCCTTTTGCCTTGTCATTAATTAACCATCTAAGGAAGCAGCAAATGTTTTTTTCACATTATGCTTTGGTGGAAAAAAAAAAATAGCACCAACAACATATTTTGAAAGAAGGTCTGATACCCCAAACCAGACCTCTCACCTCTTCCCAGTGGCACAGACTCTGGACAGGGCAGGTGTGGATTTGGGGAGACACCCCCATGCCATGAGCATCGTCTGTCACCCCATTTCTCTCTCCTGGGGTTTTCTGGGGGTCAGAAGGCGAGTGCTGCTCATGCTGCCCTCGAGCAGGCCCTGACGTGGCTGCATGGTTTGGGGGGGTCCTTCCCCATGGGGAAGGAGGGTCAGGAGAGTCCTGGAGAGAAGATTTCACAGCGTTTGCCTTTTGCCGTTGACTCTTGGCGAGCAGCGCTGTGAGCATCTTCCTGGGACTGGCACTTATCTTGCCTGAACCCGATACTGCCCTCCCTTCCCTGCCAATAAAACAGCAAACCCACCATTCCTCCAGGCAGCTTTTGGCCCCCAGCACCTTTGCAGACCCCATCCCGAGCTCGGTGCTTTCCGCCAGGCAGTAATACACTATTCCCTCACTTACACTAGGAATAAAAACAGGGCTCGGACCTTCATAGGTTTTAAAGAAAATGAGAGCAGGGTCTGCCCCTCAGGAAGGACAGGACCGGTGTGGGGATGTGGCCCCCCTGCAGCTGTGCTGCCCCGCTCGCAGGCAAACGGCTCTGCTGCTAAACGAAAGCACCAGAGTGCCCCGGCAGAACGTGATGAAACGAATAAACAAAGTGCAAGGCAGCCAGCGCGAGCAGCGCTTTAATCAGGTCAAATGAAAAATTAAGTTTAAAAAAAAAAATAAAAAAAATATCCCAGATTCAAAGCGAGTTTCTCCCATCGACAGTTCGTGAGTGGCTCAGCTCCGGAGAGCGAGCCAGAAGAGAGGACACGGGCTCTGCAGAGCGCGAAGAGACCCGTCTGGGTCCTGCTCCCCTCTGCTCAGCGCAGGAGCAGCTCCTGGTGCATGTGTCTGGTGATGCTGCTCCTTCCACCCCCACCCCATATCAGCCTGAGCCTCCCCAAAAAACAAGGGCAGGCTGCTCCGCAAGGCGGCTGGGGCAGGGGGGTGCTGTCACCTGGGGTCCTCCGTTCCTCCCGCCCACGGAGACACACTGCAGCCTCTCACCGAAATGCCTGGGAGCATGGCAGCAGCTTTACTGCCCCGGGACGAGCTGCAAGGCTGGATCGCGTTTCCCACAGAGCATCGCACCCTTACAGACCCCACAAGAACGAGGCAAAGGCACAGGTTTTGTAAAACTACTAAGGGGGGAAAGAAAAAGCGATATATATTTTACGGACCCATCTTCTGCAGAGACAGACAGCTCTTTGAAAGCCAAACTGTCTTGTAAAATCTGGGTCAGTTTTGTGAGATTATTTTGAAGGAGTGGAAAATCATTTTGACAACTTCAAACTCTCCCCCCCNTTTGCTTCTCCCCCTGAATAAAGCACCTTGGAATGACTTTTTGTCTTTATAATCTACTGAAGTTAAATCAAAGTTAAGACCCAAATAAAATGCCCCGAATGACTGGTGACAGAGCTCTGTGAACTCTCCGCGCAGAGCCGGCGGGGAGCAGTCAGGTCTCTCACCCACACCACTGCCGCCACGACTGATTAACCAAATCACTTAATCGCTCCTTGTTTCACCGATGCTCCTCATTTAATCCCAATCCCCTCATGTTTCCAGCCCAGCAGACATCACCCCGAGGGACAGAGAGCAGGGAGTCGCATTTCCTATCCAGGAACCACTGATGCCCCGTTTATGGGATGGGAATAAGAAAATACATTACAGAAGAGCCCCAGTGCGGGGATGGAGCTGGTTATACCCTGTCCTTAATGCCGGCTGCAGGCGCTGCCCCGCGGCCAGAGGGACAGACTCGCTGCCCAACCGCCGGCAGATGCTGCCTGCAAATCCCCCCCCCTTCCCATCGCAGACCCACGGGCCAAAACCACTGTCCCACATGCAATGAGACCCACTTTGGGGACAGGAATCTAGGGGACAGCAGCATCCCAGGGCGAGCGCCCTGGCTCCCGCCGCACCAGGATTCACCTACTTCAGCAGAAGTCTCATCCCGATCAGCATCACCTGCTCTCCTTACCCACCGCTCCCATTTCAGCGGTGACTGACCAACATTCATTGCTGTGCCCTCCCCTAAATACAGCCCGAACGGCACAAGACGAGGCTTTGAGGAGCAGAGAGGCGGCGAAGGAGGTACAAGCCCACCCCATGGGCAGCAGATCACCCCTAGACTCTTCAGGGGGCTACAACAGCCCCACGTGCACGAGGACCTGCCCCCACCGGGCAGACACCCAGGCTCGAGCGGGCTGCGCTCCCCCGCCGGGGTGCTGGGTGCTCCCAGGGCCGCCCGCTCCCGCACAGCTCATCAGGCTCTGCGGCACGAGGGCTGCCGACGGAGCAGGCGGTAATTTCATTTCCCTTGCAAATGAGGTTCCTTCCCCATCCCCAACGCCTCATCAGCGGAGCCGTCATCATCTCCACCCCGCTCCCCACCAGCCCTCGCCGCCGCCTCCTCCGCTCACTCCGATCCGTTCCCCCGGCCCCGACAAACCGCCCTCTCCATCTCGCCAGGAGCCCCGGCTCTCACTGCGCTCTTACCGTCCTCTTGCAGACGGTTGATCAGGCAGGTTTGCTTATTAATTAGGAAGAAGTTTTTCACTTTGAGGGTGGTAAGGCACTGGAACAGGTTGTTGAGGCCCCATCCCTGGCGGTGTTCAAGGCCAGGCTGGACGTGACCTTGGGCAACCTGGTCTGGTGGGAGGTGTCCCTGCCTATGGCAGGGGGGTTGGAACTCGATGATCTTCAAGGTCCTTTCCAACCTAAACCATTCTATGATTAATGAAGTTACGACAGTTAACTATTAATAATAACAACAACAGCTTGCTTTTCTAGCAAACGCGGTTCCCCGAGACCTTATCCGACGCCAACCGCCTTCAGGCCAGCGCTGTACGGATACGGTGCTTCGGATGGGATGATGCAACGGGGTGGTGCCTATGTGAAAAAGGGGCTTTGTAGATATGGGAAGAGGGTTGAGATCTGGGATGTGGATGCAATGAGCTGGAGAACACCAACAGGTCCTGTCCCAGCACAATGCTCCCCCTGAGCTCCAACTCCTGCAGCCCCCCTGCTCCCTCCTGGCGGGGAATATTTTATCCCTGTTTCCCCATCCCTTGCCCCACTCCATGAAGACTTTCACAACCCCACTGCTACCCCGTGCAGGGTGGGGGTCCAACATCAGCCAGCCCAAATCCACAAGCTTTGCCAAGACACCGACTGTTTTGCTATATTGAAACAGCCCTGGGAGCACTCTTGGTCCCAACAGACCCATTCCCTGGAAAAGGTGCTTTTGAACTACACCGTGCTGTAGCGGAGTAATTAAAAGCGAGCCTGAAATCTTCCCAGGGAACTCGGAGCACAGTTAAGGCTGCAGAAAGCTCCAGAAAACAAAGACTGGGAGCTCCCAAGTCCCCCTCCCAGGCAGGGGACGGGTGCAGGCACCGGGTGGGGGGCACAGGGGAGCCGCCAAAGGGTCACATTGCCTCCTGGGGTGGCTCCTGCCTCAGTTTCCCCACTCTGGGTAAGGCACAGTCTCCCACGGCATTGATTCGGATCACAGCACTCACTGACCTTCCAGAGAGAGCTGTGCCCTGCAGCCGGGGTCCTGCACCGCCTTGGCTGGAAATCCTGCAGGAAGCAGAGAAAGAGCCATTGTCGGGGGGGTCCTGCTGCCCTCCCCCCCCCCGGACCTCTCCTCACCCTGACCCAGCCCAGCACATTGGTCCCCCCCTGCCAGCCTCCGCCCTGGCTGCTAACGGCCCCCGGGCTCCTGGGTAGCCCCGAGGATGGGCTTTATCTTCCCCGCAGCCCTCCCCCCTGCAAAGCGGATCGATGCCGGCACCCCGAGGAAAAGCCAAGACGGCCAGCAGGATCCAGCCCCGCTTTCATTAATTTCTGTTGAATAATTAAACCCTGGGAAGTTAATACTTTCTGCTTAAAAACTCAAATCGCAGTGTTTGTAATTACTGTTTTATTGAAGCATTAAAAATTAAAGGGCATCCTGAGGTTGCAGTTAGTGCGAGAGCTGTGCTCAGCCCTGGGTAAGAAGAAGCCGGGCTCGCGGGTACCAGCCCAGCAGCGGGGGAGCAGGGGGGGGGCACGGCCTCTCCATCCCTCCCCCTGCTGTGGAGAGCAGGTTTTGGGGAGCAGCAGTTACAGGAGGAACCACCCCCCCAACCCTGGGGGTCCCAGCCACAAACCCAGCCCGGCTCAGCTTGGCTCCTGACACTCAGGCTGCCTGTCTCAGGATGGGGGGGACGCCCAACAGCCCCCAAACCATCGCCTGTATTGCTGCCAACACCACCCTGACCCTCCCCACAGGGGTGGGGACACCAACTCACCGAGCCAGCCTTGGGGTTGCAGCCACCCCTCCTGCAGCCAGGCACCGGCACCAACCCAGAGCCCCCCACCTGCAGCAGCACAGTCCAAATCCCCTCTGACAGCCCTTTATAGGCTCCAGCTGCTCCCACCCACCCTGCACCACGGGGTGGGCTTGCTGGAGGCCAGGCTGGACCCCTGGGA
>VUYV01000152.1:2313566-2359743 GCA_008711295.1 Anarhynchus alexandrinus
GAGAGGTTGTTGAGGCCCCATCCCTGGAGGTGTTCAAGGCCAGGCTGGACGTGGCCTTGGGCAACCTGGTCTGGTGGGAGGTGTCCCTGCCTATGGCAGGGGGGTTGGAACTCGATGATCTTCAAGGTCCTTTCCAACCTAAACCATTCTATGATTCTATGATCCCTTCACAAGTGGAGATACTCAGTCTTGAAATCTGCAGCCAGAGCATCTCCTGGCCCTGCGGGGCTGGGGCACATCTGGGGTGGGAGGATGTCCTGATGTGGGGTGCCTTCCCACCCCCGCAGAGCAATGGGGCATGCCCGGTGTGCCGTGTCTGACCAGGCAGCTTCACGGCAGACGTTTAAGTGGCTGGAAACGTCAGCGGGTGTTTCTGTGCATGCCAAAAAGGCGAGTGGGCGGGTTGGAGAATGACCAGCTCGTGGTGAGGTGCTCATCACCTGCACATGGAGGATCCCTCTACCAGCTGCCGGTGGGAGATGCTGCTGGATGCAGGGGAAAAGCAGGGAGGGGGCAAGGCAGAGCTGCCGTCGGTGTCAGGGAGGTGACCCTCAGACCCCACCAGCCCACACGTGCCAGCCCGGTCTGTGCTCGGAGCAAGGCTGGAAGGGCACGGAGACATCCCAGGGTGTTTAAAACACTGCTGCGTGGCACAGTGAGCATGGCCCGTGGGAAGGGTGACAAAAGCCACCTCGGACGCCACTGAGGACACGTCTCTCTTGCAAAGAAGAGGCTCAGCCCGAAGGTGACAAGCCCCCCCCCTTGCTTTCCCAAAGCCCTATTTTAGAAAGGAAAACAAGCATAAAACCCAAACAGGAGATGCTTTATTGGTTCTGGGTGGGGAGGAAGCGCTATTCACATCACATCGCCGCTGCCAGGCTGAGAGCATCCCCCGTCCCTCCCGCCGCTCCCGCCGGCCCCTCATCCCGGTCCTGCTCTTCCCTCCCAGCCTCCGCCTAGCTTCTCTCGGGAGACGTGGCTGGAGCCGCATTTCCACCCTCAGCCGCTTTAATGTGCGTGTTTCTGAGTGTTGGCAGGTTGCGTGGCCGAGAGCCCAGAAATATCCATCAGCTCTTTCCCCACCAGCCCGCGCCACTCCAGTTTGGGCTGCTCGGTTACCCAGTTTGGGGATGCATTACTCCAGTTTGGCTCTCTGGTAACTTGTTTTGGGGGATGCAGTGGGGCCTCAGCCCTGCTCTGGAGCATCTGACCATCCCCACCATCCCGTGCCACACGGACCAGCACCGTCCGGTGCAGGATGGCCCCCCAGACTCCCAAACTGGTTTCCATGGCAGCCAATTTTCAACTGTCTCATCGGTCTCCATGGCAATAAGACTTCTCCCTCCCCATCCAGGGTGGCGGGGTGTTGCTCAGGGGTTCCCACAGCAGCTCCCCCCCAGCTTGAGAGCATCCCCAGTGTCCCCAGCATCTCCCCCAGTCCCCCCCCAGCAGCTCTGCCCTGCGAGCAAACCAGTACAACCAGTGCAGCTCACTACACCTGCACAGAGAGCATCTGCGCGGGTACCTGCGCAGCCGGATGGGGCACAAGCTTGCTGCAAACTCATCAAGAGACAACATCCATTTTTCTTCCTTCTGCCCCCCCCTCGCCCCCATCCCTGATGGTTTCCCGCTGCTGTCTGTCATCGCTGGGGCCGCCTGGCAGGTACTTGGCGCTCTCTCAAACCGAAATAAGCAGGGTCGTAAACCATCCCTCTGGTAGGAGAAGGAGACAAGCTTTGTAAAAATGACGCACGGCAGATGCAGATTAATTTCATTTTACAATCCTGTTGAGGATTTCGAGCTAGTCACCGATACGGGTCTAAAAATACCACCGGGGTCCTCGAGTTTTTTTTATTTTCCCCGTTCAACAACACTTATAACAAAAACACCCAACCGAAATAGCATCTACAAAAGCAGACGGACCCCCCCCGGGGGCGCTGGCGGGAGCTGGAGGCGGGGAGGTGTGAAGGCACCGGCTGCGCGCGGGGCGGCCGGAGGAGGATGCGAACAGCATCGCCCTTCCTCTGCGGCAAAACACGCTTTCATTGACCGTAACCCCCCAGATCTGCGGTGCACGAGTTCTCTGCGGCTTTGGCTAAAGCTGAGCCAAATGTAAGAAGGAGCGTGTATTTTCTGTATTTTCTGTGCTGTTAAATATGGGCAGTGATGATTCTAGGGACTGCTGCAGCCAGTTTGTCCTCTTTGGGGCATTTAATAGAGCTTTGCCCAATCTGCTGTGGTGTGTCCTGGACACCGGGCACCCAACGTGTCCTTTGGGGCCATGCTGGGATCCAGCCCTTAGGGTGATGTTTCCCCAAAAGTTCTCCTTTCAGCCCCCAGACCAGTCCTCGGTAGGGCAGGAGAGGACCCGAAGCCAAACCAGCACCAGCAGCATCTTTCCCAGTGCCGGGGCAGGAGGTAGGCAGGCGGGGGGGGGAAGTTGTGGCTGCCAGGTGTGATTCTCATCCTATGGTCCCAAAAGCAAATTCCCCAAGGTAACAGCAAAGCCGTGCCGCGATGCTCCCGCGGGAGCTCCCACGGGCAGGAGAGGGGAGCAGGGAAGAGGTGCCAGGGGGGTCTGCTGGGTGGGCTTTAGGGAGCGGTGGGGGGAAGCAGGGTGGGTTTGGGGCTGGGGCTGGGCTTGAAGCCGGGGGTGGGCTCAGTCCTGAGCTGCTGCTGGGACTCTGAGGGGTCCAGAGCCCTCCGGCACCCGTAGGACAAGAAATGAGATCAAGAGTGGCGCAGGAGGAAAGGACTGCTCCTTATTCCCGCTGAGATGAACCCGTCACAGGAGGACACTGCTTAATTAACGTGCTCAGAAAAAGAAGAACAAGCAGATGTTTTCATTCAGGCTCTTTTTAGCATAAAACAGCAGTGGAGGAGGACAAAAAAAGCCAATGACATCTCCCCGCAGTTCAGTCTTCTGGTAGGAAACTGCTCGAACAGGAGCACGAGCAGCCAAATTCGCAGTGTTCTTGGAAAAGCAGAGATGATGCAGTCCAGCGCATCACACCCTGGCAGTCGCACGGGGGGTCACTGGGTCACACAGTGCCGTCCCCCCACCCATCCCCCATCCTGGGGAGCAGCACACCAATGGGACCAGACCCTGTCCAAACCCCCCTCCCCAGAGTGTCCCCGGGTGGTGGCGGTGGCAGCTCTGGTGCTGGGGACACGTAACTCCACGTCCTCTGCTTTTAAGATAAAGTTAAGGCAGATAGTGCAGTTGTTGCTTGGGGGGGAAAGATGATTAACCACTATAATCCCAATTACAGCTTCTAATTGGGATTAATTTGTTGAGTTAATTAAGTGCGGAAATCTGTTGCCTCCCAGATTTCTTTTATGGACTTCTCGCTCCCAAGTCCAGTCCTTGCCTGGCCACATCTGGCCACAGCTGGAGGGGCAGAGGGCTGGTCACTACTGTGTGACAACGCAGGAACTGCGGTGGCACTGCCACCACCAGGGACAGCCAGCTGAGCTCCACTTTAGCACCCAGTCACCACTCTTCCTTTGACCTAGATGGAGAGGTGGCAAGACCTGGGGACAGCAGCCAAAGTGGCTCCGACCTCAATGCCAAGCCTGAACAAGCCTTTGCAGAGGGACAGAAGTGATGCCAGAGCCTGGGGACAGTGGTGGCCAAGGAGCACCTTCGTTGCAGCTGCATCAGAGCTGATGCACCGAGGGGCCGGGGCCAGAGGATGCTTGCGGGTAAAACGGGTGCAACATCCTCCCTATTTTCCAGGGCAAACCGTGCAAGGAAATCCCAGTGTGCCAGGCTGGGGGAGAGCAAAGGACGTGGGGGGAAGCCCACACAGGGGGCGCAGTGGCCAGCAAAGGCGTAGGACCGGCGATGCCAGGAAAGGGGAGACGCAGCAGTTGGGGAGCCCGGGCTCTGTGCGGTACCCAGGGCAGCGGGATGTGCCTTTCCCTGGGGAAAGCGTTGCTGGAAGGGCACAGACTGGGCTCTCTCCGGCTGCAACCGCTGTACGGGATAGGGCATGGACCTGTTGGAGAGGGTCCAGGGGAGGCCACGAAGATGCTGTGAGGGCTGGAGCACCTCTGCTGTGAGGACAGGCTGAGAGAGTTGGGGCTGTTCAGCCTGGAGAAGAGAAGGCTCCGGGGAGATCTTATTGCGGCCTTCCAGTCCCTAAAGGGGCTACAGGAGAGCTGGGGAGGGACTTTTTACAAGGGCATGGAGTGATGGGATGAGGGGGAATGGCTTCAAACTGGAAGAGGGGAGATTTAGAGTAAATATTAGGGAGAAATTTTTCGCTCTGAGGGTGGTGAGCCCCTGGCCCAGGTTGCCCAGAGAAGCTGTGGCTGCCCCATCCCTGGAGGTGCTCAAGGCCAGATTTGATGGGGCTTGGAGCAACCTGGGCTGGTGGGAGGTGTCCCTGCCCAGGGCAGGGGGGTTGGACTGATGGCCTTTAAAGGTCCTTTCCAACCCAAACCATTCTGTGATTCACATCTGCCCCATCACTGCACAGCCGGGCTCGCCACGCTCCCCTGAGCCACATGTACGGATCATGTCCCCGCTCCCACCGCAGCGAGACAGCCGGCAGAGCTGCTGGCGCTTCCTATTATTTTTCTCAACACTCTCCTGAAAATTAATTAATTCAATTAATTGAATAAATAAACAATCCTCCACACTCAACAGCGCTGAGCCAGCTGTGCACTGCTGGAACACCACCCGTTCCCAGGCTGACTTGCTGGGTCCCCGTCTCAGTGACATGAAATTGGGGTAATTTGGGAAGGAATTGGGGCCGGCGAGTGAGGGGAGTGAAATGCAACGTTCGGCAAAAAGTTGCACGCGCCCCCCTGAAACGTCTGCATTTCCATGCAGGTTGCAAAGTCTTTCCTTATTTCTTAGAGATGCTGTCAGATTCTTTGAATCCTTAGATGAAAGGAACTAAATTAGGGCAGATCGTTATTTCCTGTTTTCTGTTTTATATTTATAGAAAAGCTGATACGTCTGGATGCTCGCTCTAAAGCTAAAAGCAAACCTCTGTCCTGTTTCCACCGGTCTCTGCTGGCAGCTGGGTTCCAGAGGGTGAGAGGTGGGGGGACCCCTCCGAGAGACGGCGAGGAGAGGGGCTGCGCACCCCACCAGCCCCGTTCCGCCCAGCAGCCAGATGTTGGGAATGGCCACATCATTCATTTATTTTTGCCCCGCTGAGGCCATTTACAGAAAGCAGTGGCACCTGCGCCCAGGGACCCTGGCTGGGGGTGAAGCCCCGCGGAGGCACCAAACCCCCCCCCGAAACACTCCCCCCTCTCCCCATCCTCTCAACCTTTAATTTTTCTCCCATTTCCAGAAGACGTGGATGCCGAGAGCCGGATCCTGGCTCGGCTCTGGCGCTGCCCGTGGGCGCTGGCGGGAGAAGCTGCATCCTCAGCAGTTTTGCTCTTGCTTTGTGGATGGGTTCTGATATTTCTTCGCCTGCCCGGGGAACAATATTGGATGGGCCCTATCTCTCCTTAGAAAATATCGATCCAGAGTTTTAATGGCTTTCCGCTAACGAGCCACAATGAGAGTCACTGGGCATCACTGCTTGAGCTGATAAGAAAGGGAACACTCAGCCCCAGAGCTTTGAAAGGGGGCTTCACACCCCCCACCCCTCCCAAGTCCTTTCTACCAGAAAAAAAGAAGAAAAACAAAAGAAAAAAGAAAAAAAAAAAAAGGCAAAAGATTTCACTGCTCTTTTCACTCAATAAGGCTGAGGACAGATTTTCAATTTGCTGACTTTCTTTATGGCTCTTGCTTTGCCAAAAGGAGGGAGAGATGAGGGAAGGGGACGGGAGATTAAACGCATCAGTTTATTTTGGGAAGTCTTTCTAAAGGCGGGGAATAATGAAAAAAAAAAAAAAGGCAAAAAAAAAGCATGACACCAGGGAGACAGGACTCAATTAAAGCAAGACCTTGAAATACATGAGCCAGTAGTCCCGACCACGGGTCCATTAGACATCCCTGTCAGGCGGCGTGCTTTGGTTACCGGAGGCTGTGTGGCAGCTAGATCCATCACCTGGGGAAATAACCACCGGTGCTTACATCTTCAGCAGCTCCTTGATCTAGCGATAAACCCGTTAGGGGAAATAAATGGGTTTCTCTTGCCTGGACTGTCCACATCGTGGATGCAATTTGCCATTTTACCTGCCTGCTGATAAGCAGGGGATCCGGAGGGAAAAGCCGCTTAACGATTTCCTAATAAAGCCCCCGATAAGAGCGGAGCAGCGCTATTACCTCCCTCCGGCTGTGATTTACAGCCCAGATTGCTGCTCCGGGAGCCAACGGCAGCTGAGCCTCTGCAGGGGAAGATGGTGGTGCGGGGAGAGGTGCCCAGCTGGCAGCGGGATGCTGCCAGGGGACGCCGGGGCACGGACCACCCCCCTCTCGCCAGACCCCTCCGCTGCACTGGCAAGGGAAGGTTTTGATGCCGTCAACATTAAAAACAGGTGGGGGAAAAAAAAACAACAACCTCCAGAAAGATAGTTCTGAGTGGAATTACTCAGAAGAGTGAGGCTCAGAAACAAAAAATCACCCCCGGCTCCATTTCTAGGTATGGAAAATGGATTTCCAGAACAATATCATTCTTTCGACACGCCTGTCCTGGTTTCACAGCTGCCAGAAGAGGAAAACAGGTTAAAAAAAAAAAAAACCTTCCAGGAGGCTCTGCACGCTGTGATGCCACCAGAGATGCCATCAGAAGGTCCATGTCTTCCCCCAGAGCAGACCCCAGGGGATCCCCATGCACGTGTGGTTCTTAAATAAACTGTCCCGTCCACCCGCAGCCGGAGGGTGTAGCTGACAGCTCCTCATTTGTTTTTTAGTTGTTTGATTTTATTCGTAGTTTTGACACTGTTTCCCCCTCTCTACCCCTCCCAACTGGGGATTTATTCTTGGTAATTAGCTGCGGTAATTAGACTCTCTTTCATATGGCAGCGCTTCGGCTTCCCTTTAAATCTCTTCCATGCTCCTACTTAATAAAATGTGAACTTAATGTCTGTATCATCCTTAGATCTCCCAGATGGAAACGTGTCCTGGCCAGGGAGACCGGGGCAAGTGCTGGAGCCCCGCTCGGGCGAGAGCTCGGGTAGGCAGCGGGATGCTCCAGTGATCGCTCGGGCACAGCCAGGGCCAGAAACAGGCAGAGAAAAAACATTGCCAGTTGACAAAATCCCCCCTTTTTTTTTAAGCCAGCTCCTCCAGGAGCTGCTGCTGGCCCCGCGGCTCCGTCCCCTGCTGCCACCTCTGTGTCGGGGTGCCCGGGACCAGCATACACCCTGAGCTGCACACAGCCGTGACGCACACACCCCCACATAACAATTTGGTGTCAATTCTGCACCCAAAGCCGTCGTTAATACCCAGCATTGGCATTACCAAACTAGCCAAGCCCCCGCCTTGCCCCTAGGTGGGATTTTACAGACCAAATCATCCCCCTGCTCCCAGCAGCTGGGGGTCCATGCGGGACAAGGCAGGAGGGGCTGCCCCGAGCACCTGCACTCCGGTCCCCGTTACGTCCAGCATCCACGAGTGATGTGCAATCACCCATGGGCCAACAAGAGAGGCTTTTCCCCTGGCAGCATCCTCAGGGCAGTGCTGAGAGCAGGACTGGGTGCCAGCTGACAGGGCAGAGACATGACGGGTAATACCAGAGCAGTACTCAGCCCCATCACCCAAATTTACGGGCTGGCTTGAGATCCAACAAGGTTCCAGACAGATCATTATTTCCCATGACAGCGGCGAAGGTGAGCGAGCCGCTTTTTATTTCAGCTTGGAGAAAAATGCTCCTGCCAGGGGATAATTGGGACTCTCTGCAGCAGGAGGCAGGCGCGGGGCTGCCGAAAGGTGAAGGCTATTTTAAAAGCAGCTGAGCGGAACCGGTGGAGAAAGCTGCCCAGGGAGCTGGTGCGCAGCGAGCGCTGCCTCCAGAGGCATCCCGAGCCTCTCAGTCGTTAAAGCTCGTTTAGATCTCCTATAAAACCAGGTTTTATTTGGTCCTTACAAGGCTGGGCAGTGAATCGCTGGTGGGTCCTGCTTGTAAATCCCCTTTGCCTCTCCGGGGCCGGCTCCTGCCTGCCCAGGGCTCGCAGCAGCCGGGGCGAGCGGCACGGGAGCCTTTGCCAGGCGATGCTTTGAGACGGAGATGAAAGGTGCCACAGAAAGGCACGAGGGACGGCTGCTCAGCTCTGCAAAGAGAGCTTTGCGCGGCTTTTATTTATATACATGCTGGCTGCAAGACACAAAAATTACTTAATCAATCCTTCCCCTTGTCTGGCGTCGCAGGCGGGGTGGAGGCTGCCTACACAATTTTGCACTGAAGATGACAAATGGCTCCAGGATAACGGCAGCGTCTCCATCTCCCGCCTCACCCGGCGCAGGATGCAGCCGCTCTCGCCACGGTGGGTTCGGGGGCTCGTCCGAAGGGCTGCCCGGAGGACATGAGCGCCGTGCGGTGTCCCCCTTCCCAGGGCCAGAGTGGGGAGACGGCGAGGGGAGCTGGGGCAGGGGGAGCTGGGGTCTGCCCGATGCCGTTGCCCAGCTGAAGGAATGGGGTTTTCTCCCCAAACCCAGTTGCGAGCCACCGAGCTGCAGGGAGGACAGGCTGGAGGTGGCAGGGCTGTGTGGCACAGCTCCAGCGAGCAGCTGGGTCACAGGGGAGACCCCACATGCTCATCCAGCCACGACACCGCTCTCCAGCAGTCACCTCGAGCCAGGGGACAAGCCTGCCATGGTCTGGGACAATGCGGTGACACCACCAGGACAGGCTGTCACCCCACCAGCCTCCTTCCTTGGCTGGGCCAGGAGCTCTTCTATGCAGGGAAGGGCTGGGAGAGAGTCTCCAGCCCATAACTTTCCAGCCATGAGTTTTACAGGAGGCAGGACTGTCACCATGGAAGGTTTCCAAGCAACAGGAGGGCTGAGCACCAACCTCACAGCAACACACTCGCAGCCTTGCTCCGATGAGCAACCCTACAAAAACAAACCAGGTCACCCCAGCCAGGACCAACCCAGTGCGGGGACACGCCGGGAGGGGAAATACTGTGAAAACTCTCCTACAGTGAGATGAAAGGCATGAAGAACAGCTAAGGAAGCAAAGACGCATGGAAGATGGTAGCTTGGAGCTCACCTCTTCCTGTGGGGCGCACAGAGACACGACGATGCTTTTGCAGCTGCTGAGTTGCCCCCTCTCCTCTCACCTCCGTCTGTGCCCACCGGCAATTCCCATCAGCTGCTGCAGCACCCCGTCCTCCCTGCCCGCTCACTCGAACCCCGAGCAGCCCCCGTGCCCCCGCCGCCGGCCCCGATGCCTCGGTCCCTGGAGGGACGTACAGCTCCATGCACAGCCCAGCAGGGCGGAGGGCAGCCCGGGGGCTGGGGGGGAACTGCTTTGGCCACCTCCACGCTGCCGGCAGCACTGCCCCGGGGACCAGCGTCCTTCCCAGGAGCCCTCCCCAGCCCCATCCTGCCCATCGCTTCCTGGGGGGAAGGCCCGGGGGCCATCCAGCCCCCACTGGCTCCTCCTGGGGGCACCGTGGGTGCAGACCCCGCTGTGTCCATCCAACCCAGCTGCTCTCCTTGGGCTTTGTCCTCCCCCAGCTCTGTAGCCAAGGTGGGCACCAGCAGCCCTCCCCGTGCCCCCCGACACAGCTCTGCCCAATAACTCCCACAGAAGGGCTGGGTGTTGCTTCCCCTTTAATTTACCACTTGTTAGGGGAAAGGGTTAAAAAAAAAAAATCATCAATAAATAAACCAACATAGGATGCTGGAAGAAGATGAAAACCCTGAAACTGCAGTCTGCTGGTGGCTTGTCCCATTGCCAGAGGAGGGGAAGGGTGTCCCCGGTCCCCCTCTCCCCACCACCCTGTCCCAGCGCCACCAGGTCCAGGTGGGTTCGGATGCGGTCAGACGATGCTCCTCGAGAAGAAAATGAAACGAAAGGTCAGGACATGGTCATTCACAGTTGACTGGTGGATGAAACAACCCCCCGAGTCTGACACCCCCGGCTCACCCGCCGGCGGGGACCTGTCCCACCTCCCTCGGCTATTGCAGAAGCTTTAAGAAAAAGCCACTCGTTGCGCGTTGTGTGTCGCAAACACAGAGGTGGGGACACCGAGTCACAAGCAGTCCCTGCACAGAGCTACTTGTCCTTTGCGGTAGTCGCGGCAGGGGCAGAGGCGCCGGTACTTGGTGTTGTAGCCTGCGCAGCTGAAGAGCAGCGGCTCCTTCTGGAGGTAGCACTCGTGGACGTTCTCGGCCACCGCTGGGTAGAGATGGTTCATCTCGTACTCGGTGCTGTCGCAGGTGATGCTGAGCCTGGGAACAAAGACAAAGGTGGGTCAGTTCAGGTGATGCGGCTGCCTGAGGTTTCATTGAAGGGGTTTTAGGGCTGTTCTGTCCTTCTTGGGGAGGTTCCTTCACTAAGTGTTGGGCAGATCTTTGCTGGTTGCACTATGTTTGGCACCCCTTGGCTACCCATGAATGCTTGTCACCAGCCCAACACACCATGCAGGAAGGAGGGGTGACCCTCGTAACTCAACTGTGCAGCCCAGAAACCACCCCAACCCTTGCGTGGGCCATGGATGGCTCAGGAAATCACACACAAAAATCCACCCAAATCTTTTATATCCCCCCGCTGACCAACAGGTCTTTCCACTCTCCGTGGACACCCCCCACAGCAGCTAATGTCCCCTGGAAGGGCACATGAGTTCAACGGATGCCCACATGTCCCCTGCTAGCCAGGATCAGGCAGCAAAAATGGGGTGGGCATCAGCAAATGCCTTGAGGAGCAGCAGAAATGCCTTGTGTGGATCTCAGCACCCCTCTCCTCCCACCCATGCCCATGTCTGCAGATGGAGCGGCTGCACCAGCAGCACCCTCCCACCAACCCCTCTCAACTGGTGAGTCCCTGAGCCAGCTGCTTTTAAGGTCTCAGGGGGGTGCATGGAGGGGAGAGAGTGAAAACTGAGCCCCAGCTCTAATTTATCATATAAAAATGTCAGCGGGACTCGCATCGCCTGCCTGGCCAGCGTGACAGCAATGGTAATGCTCGCATTTTAATTGCCCACAGAGCAGCACGGAGCCCGGTGGCAGATTTATACTCTATTAAAACTTCACTGCTGTGTGTTCAAAATGCAGTTTTATAGAGAAAGACATTAAAAAGGGGAGCGAGCATGGAGGAGATGGAGAGGAAGCGGGTAGGAGAGAGGTGGAAACGTGCCTGGAAAGGCTATAGGTGCCTTCTGAAGCACAAAGCTGGTCAAGGCCAACATGTGCAAGCAACGGGCTGCTTTGCAGGCAGCACCCTGCCTACATCGCCTTGGGCATGAAGGCACCTCAATGGGATTTTGGGAGGGAGGACATGAGGAAAATGGATGCTGGGGACAGGGGGAGCAGGGGGACCATCACCACCACCTCACCAAGAAGGTCACAACTCACTGGAGGAACACCTCCTTCTTGTTGAGGAACCTGAAGAACGTGGGCTCGCAGACCAGCCCACGCTGCCGGCACGTCTCGGTGCAGGCATGCCGGGTCTCCGACACCCACACCTGCAGTGAGTCCACCGGTGGCCAGGCACGGGGGTCCCGGCTGGCGCTGGGGGACCACACCAGGTGAGTGGCATTGGGGGACAGGGCCAGCGGGCTTGGAGGGCTTTGCATAGCAGGACTCTTGGCCTTGGGAGGCAGAGGAGGAGACGACGTGGTGCAGAAATCCTAGTGGGAGAGAAGACAACAGGTCAGTGCCTGGAGGGACAGGGCAAGACATTGGAGATGGGGAAAGGAGGCTGCTGGTGGGACAGGAGGACACTTGGACTGCTGGGTTTGCTCCTCAGGTTGAGGTCACCTTCATGCATGGATGGCATCTCCTGCTGTGGGAGATGACGGCACTAGCCACCTCTTCTTCTCCCAGTGCTGCCTTTCTGCAGCAGAAAGGCCTTGACCCAGCCCCACCACCCCCAGCCACCGTCTGCCAACCCCCCCAGAATCTTTGGTTCATGACAAATCTCCCCCCGCCCCCATCTCCTGGTGCTCTCTGCCATTAGACCACAGGGCTGGGACTCGGGGTCCCTTGCTCAAGAGCTGCATTGGGTCAGTGGTTACTTGCCCAGGGAAACAGGGGTGGACCCATGGAGAACAGGGATGGTCCCCCAGGGAGAACAGGGATGACCCCCCCAGGGAGAACAGAGGTGGTCACCCAGGAGAACAGGGATGGTCCCCCAGGAAGAACAGGGATGCTCCCCAACCTGGTGCTGAATGTAGGCGTGGATCCGCTCCAGCATCCCCTCGCAGGTGTACTCGTAAGGCAGGTAAGGGTCCACCTGTGAAGGGGGAAGAGCAGAGCGCAGGCAGCAAGCAGGGACAGCTTTGCCCTTCCCCTGGGCCCGGTGGCACGGGACAGTAGCACCCTGGGCAATGGCTCTCCCCACCCGCTGAGCCCACAGCTCGTGTCTGTCCACCAAAGCAAGCAGGGCAGAACACCAGGATGGGAAAAACTTCACAAGCCACAAAGCACTTGAGAGAAAGAGGATGAAGGATTAATTTGGGTTCAACCAACAGATCGGTGAAAATGAAGTCTCCCTGTTCCATTTTAGTCTCACTTTTCTTCATTTTGGTAAGTTATAAAATAAAATCAGTTTTCATGCAATAGGTGACTTCCAACTAAAGTATGAACTGTTTCAGCCCAAGAAACACATCCCCAAGATGGGGGGGAGTAAATTTAAAATACAGTGGAGGAGTTAGGACAGGTAAAGATGCCAAGCCTAACCCACAGCAAGAGCAACCCCGGCGGTGCCCTGGGTCTGGTTTAGCATCCTCCATTCCTCTGCCCCGGCGTGCTCTGACCTGGGCACAGCTCTGCCTGCTCCGAGAGGAAGGTCCAGGCTTTGCTGTTCCCATGCTACAACCCACCGAACTGGCCGGTGAAAAGCCCACGGCTGGGACTGGCTGTGCGCAACACAGGGGGAAAAAATATCTCTCTTTTCCCACTGCCACTTCACTGAGGGTTTGCTGCCCAGCATGGATGGCTGTGATGGGGTGGAAGCTGGTGTTTCTCCCAGCCTCCGAGGCTCGGTGCTCCCCACTGCTGCCGGCACGGGCAGGGATGGGGCAGGGAGGCAGCAGCCGGCTGCGCACCGGGACGGAGCAAACATTGATGCCCACGTTGATGCTGGTGCTGTTGCTGCACCCCCACGTTGATAACTGCTATTTATACAGAGCCGGCAGCGCATAAACCACGGTGTATTTTTAGCGTAGGTTACGAAACGCTGCCAGTCTTCCGGAGAGCATCCTGAAGATCTCAGCATCCCAACGCTCGCTTCCCGACATCACGTCTCCCTGTCCTGAGAGTCACCCATGGGTCCTGGTGTGGGAAACTGCCCCGCTCTGCACAGCGACTCAGCAGCATCCCCCAAACAAGCGTGTCCCCGGCACAGCGGCAGCACAGGATCCAGGGCAGGCAGGCAGGAGCAGGCAGGAGCAGGCAGCTGGGCTCGCTGCCCTCCAGCAGGGCCAGTGCGTGGCCATTGCCCCAGGGTCAGCGGTGATTTTTCCCATGGGAAGAGCATTGCCATGAGGGCTGTGTCACTGACGCAACCCTTCCCTCTGGAACAAATTATTTTTTTAAGGAACTTTCTGCCCTGGGAAGACAGATTTTTCCATACTCCCTTATTTTTCCAAAGAGATGTTACGTGAGCCACAGGACATCTGTGGTCCTGGAACCCCCCTTTCCCCGCTGTGTATCTCTGCAGAGCTTCATGCAAAAGGATTATAAGCAAAAACGCCCCAAAGATAATGCATCCGGAAAACACTGTTTCTTCTATTTTCTGAGCTCTGCACCTCCAAAATAGCTGTCTCCTTTTGAAGTACCTGTCAAACCCAAGCTCAAAGGCTCAGTCTGCTGAGAAGATCCCTCTAAGCATCTCCCTGCCATAAATATCCCACCTGAAATCTCAGCAGGGCTGGAAATCACAGCTGCTCCGTCTAATTACAGATGTGCACGCTAATCAGGGCCGCCACGATGACAGGCACGGATCCTGCCTCTGAATTGCTGGTGGGCGCTCAGTTAAGCGGGGCAGAGCCCTCCACAAAGCAAAACTGCCCATCGCACAGTTGCTGGGTGCTGCCTGGCACCTATTCAGGGAGGACAAACCTCCCCTCGCTCAGCATCACCGACGCTCAGTCTCATCTTACCACTGCCTTCACAGCCGCAACACCGAGGGGCTTTTCCCAGGACCCCGTTACACCAGGCATGATGCAGATGTAATTCTGTAAAACAGCCTCTTTCCCCCCAAAACACCGCCGTGGTACCTGGTGGGATGCAGCACATCCTCAGCGGGGTGGAGGCAGAAAGTCTCCACGTGTACGTGGACGTGATGCTCTGGGTGCAATCCCCACAGCCCGCAGGCTCCCAGGGCAGGTCCAAGAGCATCCAAGAGCAGCCGGAGCCCACTGCAGTCCCCCCTCCTCCAGCCCCGATGTCCCCATGTCCCCCTCTCTCCCCCCCAGAGGCTCCCCCAAAGGCTCCCCCCTCTCCCAACTCTCGCTAGGATTCAGCTCATGCGCCCAGCACTGATAGAAAATGCCAATTTCAGGAAGATAATTGTTTAATTAAAATCTGGCCTCCTCTTGACAGCCACGTCATTAATGCTGGTCCCTGCACGGGGAGCTCAGGATCTCCCCAGAGCCCCAGGAGGGAGGAAGGGGAGGGGGGCCAAGGTGGGGACCACTGCATCCCACTGCCCGGCGGAGCGATGCATGGGATGCCACGGGAAGGGGTCGGTGAAGACGGACTTTGCCATCCTTTCCCCCATGCATCAATGGGGAACACGGGGCCAGAGCAAAGGCACAGCACAGTGCTGCAAACCGGTACGGGATCAGCCAGTCCCAGTGCTCTCCATCAGCCAAATGGCGAGTTACTGGTGCCCCGTGGGGATACCGGCAGGAGAGCCCCGGTTTTATAGTCTCCAGCAGGAATCCCAGAGCTGAAGAGAGCAATAAGTCTCCCTCGCTCAAAAGGAAAAGAAAGAAAAAAAAAAAAATAATCCAAACATCATCAGACAAATAAGTAGAAAAATGCAATTCTCTGCCAGCACGTAACAGCAGGCCGGGAACACTTTAACCAGCTATTTTCGCTGTGATGTTTAATACGCCACTCTTTGAAGCATAGTCTGAAATGTATAATTTTCCATTATATTCCTGTATGTTTGACTTTAATATAATGAAGCCTTCTCCCTTCACTACACCAGAATATTGGGTCTATTAAATTGCTTGTGCGAGGACTATTTTTGACAATGGAAAAAGCTGAAGGCCAAGAAAATGGTGGTGCCTGAAAACCTCTCTCCTTCTCCATCCTCTAACCTTTGGCTAACGGCTGTAATCCATCACCAGGACAATCCTCCCCGCATCACCTCTCCCTCGGGGTCACAATTTGTCTCTTGGCCCCGTGCGACTGCGCTGGGATTTGATCTCCGGGGTAGAGGGGTTTGGTGCTTCCATGATTTCAATTTTCCTTATAAATAGGTCAGGGATGCGAGCCATCAGGGAAACCCAAAACTGCTCTACGCGGAGGTGAACAGCAGAGGCACGGCTTGCCGAAAACCTTCCCCAGCAGCTGCAGGGTGACCTGGAGAAGGGGCCACCTCTGAAAGGATGAGGGAAGGGAGCACAAAGGCTTTTCTTGGGGAAAAAAACCTCACCGTATTGCAAACCCAAGCCATGTCCAAGCCATGAGTCAGAGCTCTCTCCAGAAGGAAGAAGTTTCTTCCAAGCAAATTTAGGCTGGCAGAGGACGCCGGCTGCATCTCAACGGCTTTATTTGCACAAAGAGAGCAGCCAGCCCTGCCAGCAGACCCGGCCGGCTCCAAACACGCCGAAGGAGGCTCTGCCAGCCCGGCCGGAGCTGGGGCAGGGCTGTAGCTGCAAGGACAGCACATCCCACCCCGAGCTGCTGCGGCTCTGGGAATCATATATAAATATAATATATATAAATATAATATAAATCAGGACGGCCATACAGCCACACCGGCAGCGCCCTGGCTGGAGAGCTGTGGGCAGGATGGGGCTAAAATATTGCTGAAGCATCAGCAAATCCCCCAGAGGCACGATGCTCTAAACCAGGGCGAGCTTGTTTGTCAGCTTGACCGTATCAGAATCACTACCAGGTTCATGAAACCGGCTCCCAAAGCCGGACCCCTTGAGGGGTCCCCAGCACCCCAGTTCCCAGCACGGCACGGCACGGCTGCCACCGGGAAAAGCTGATGGCAGAGCAAAGGAGACATCTCACAGCCTCCCACAACATCCCATATCCCCAAAACTGTTTTACTGAGTTTTCCCTGGAAGACGCAAAACTAAAGCTGTGGGATAAGTGATTTTTCAGTCAAACAAACAACAACAACAAAAAAGAGAAAAATATAAAATCCATTTCAGGTCAGTTTTCAATTTCCAATGTTTCCACCCATCAAGGAGGGGGAAAATGCCGTGCTTCAGGTTTGGCAATCTGTTTGGGTTGGTGAAGCAAAGGGAAATGCATCATTTTGGATACAAGCTTTCCTTTCAATAAACTGGCAGGGTATTTTGAAACAAAGGCAGGCAGATGGGAAAGAAAACCATATTATTTTATTCCAGTAATGTTGAAATGAAATGTTTTGACTGGAAAAATAAATTGATGGTGGTTATTCTGAAACAGACAAATTTGTTAGATATTCCGATAACAAAACACCCCATTTTGCCTTGAGGGAAAAAAAAAGGAGTCAGTAAAATAGTTTCTCTGAGCTCCAGTACCCGGCTGGGAACAGCAACACTAAACTGCACGGCCACCGCCTTTCTGCCGCTCCTCCTGCTAATGCCCTTGCTTTTAATTCCTGCTGTAACAAACAGTATTTTAAAGACGAGATACCATGGGATTCCTGAAGCCAAAGCCCACAATAAGGCTTTTAAACCTGTAAGGTAGGTCAATTTTTAGGCTTAATTGCCTTGACGGCATCTCTAATAAAGCAGACCTTTCCATTTAAAAGACAAAAAGGGGAAAAAAAGGGGGGAAAAAGAAGTTGCAGTAAGTTATTCACACTCACCGCCCTGCTCTGCTTCGGGAGGACTTATACAATACCTTTAAAAAAACCCAGAGAGGAGAGTTATGGCATTAACCCAGCGCGCTCCTTGGTGGGAAGGAATAACTTCTCTGCAGAGCGACCGCCCGTTTTCAGCGCAAGCTGGATGTCACCGCCTGGTTTTATTCATTTGAGACAAATTTAGGACTTCAACCTCCCGGCAGTTGAGGTTGGGATGCTCCGTGGAGGGGACCGTGGGGTGGGGGTCCCTGGTCCCGCAGAGGTGGGTGGCAGCTTTAGCTGCCCCGTGGTCCCTACAGGAGGCAGTTTATCTGCCCGCACGCGGTGTCACGCCGGGACGGCAAACAGAGAGCGGCCGCCCCGGGATGGCTGCCCGCACACCGTGCCGGCGTTACCGACCCCCTTCTTCTTCCAGCTGTGCTTCCCCTGCCCTCCGCCAGCTGTTTAGCCACTGGAGAGATGTTAATTAAGGGAGGGAGGCAGGACGCGTTGTGCCTGCACCACAGCTGCCTTTACACAAAGAGTGGGAATGGGGAGAAGAGCGGGAGCGCATCTTTGGGCAAAACAGGGATGGGCACGGCAGCAGCATACTCCCGGTGAGCGCCCGGTGCCAGAGACAGCAGGTCCCCACACCGGCTCCTCCTGCCAGCCACCACATCACCAAATCCTGGCCTGAGATCTCTTTTTTCTCCTTTTTTTTTTTTTAAACCAGAATTATCATTAAGCGCCTAAATGGCCTGGTGCACATCCAGCTGCCATTGCGGCGCAACACAGCTGCTTCAGGAGCCAGCAGAGCCCTTTCCTCCCCCTTAATTCTCCAACCATCTTTTATGTATTTTAACAGCACAGAGGCACCGGGCTTCACTATTTTCTTTCTCCTTTCTGGAAAAACTCAAAATTTCCTTCTCTCTCCCGAAACAGAGAGCTCCCGGCCGCCCGCCCGCGGCACTGCCGGCGCTTCGGGGCCGTCTCTCCAGCCCAGATGGTGGAGGGTCAAGCGCTGACAGCTGGCCCGGCAGCCCAGCAGCCGGGATGTAATTATTTTTAATTTCATTTTAATCGAGATACCGGAATGAAAGTGCAAAAACAACAACTGTTTTCGTAAGGCGGGTTTGTTCGGACTTTGCAAACTCACAGAGAAAATCAGCGCGAGGTGGAGAGCTGTGGCAGTCACCCATGATAAAGTGCGAGACCCGGGTAGGCAGCGTGGCCACATCAGCTGAATAAGGTCCCCAGACTGTCACAGACACCCACCTCTGCAGCTTCTAATGCAGGGAAAAGCAAAGATGATGCCTCTCTGGCCAGCATCACCCCCAAAATGCCAGCCGGACCCCCGGGCCCCCGCAGGCTGACGCAGAGCCCCGGTTTCGCAGCGCATCGCTGTGCGCACGGTGGGGGGGTGGCTCATCCCGAGCGAAGCAAATCGCAAGCGAAATGGAGATCAGCGCTTTTCTCCCCTCCGGGAAAATTGACTTTAATAATTTGGACAACTTGAAAGGCTCCTTCCACAGGGCAGGAGGTAAATATTCATGAGGGAACGTTTCCAGGGCGGGCGCAGCAGGAGCGCTGCCTTTCCGGGGGGGGCTCCCTGCATCCCCCCCCCCCTCATTCCTTACATCCTTTCATCCTTCACAGAGGCAACTCCTTTGGGATACTCCTATCGATTTGCTCGATCTGAACGATACTGATGAGCAGTGAAATGGGGGATCGGCAGGCGCGGAGGTCGGTAGCTCTCAGGGTACTCGCAGGGAGATGCTCTCTGGGTTTAGCTGTGCATCACGCCAGGTCCCAGCACTGCCGCGCGTCTCCAACCTCAACCTCCTGCTCCCAAACCTCATCTCCCTTATCTCAGCTTCCCCTTGCTCCGGCTCTGCCTGGAGGATTCCCAGGGGATCCCTCAAAGGCACAGTGCTGCCCTGGGCAAACACCTACGATGCTCGGTACCAAAGCAAGGCGAGAGCACGAGTCCCCCTGAAGCTGCAGAAGAGGACTTCTGCTCTGCACGTGCAAGTGATTTCCAAGGGGAAGCAAGGAAGGAAAAGCAATTAATGCTCAAAAGGGTGAGCCAGGCACCAGCAACCGCTGCTGACATCTGTCCCTGCAAACCCAGCAGCAGGGAGACGGCCCAGCCACCCCCTCCGAGCCGTACCTGGGTCCTCATGATGGTTTTGATAGCAGCTTCAAACTCCTCGGAGTTATTGTAGTCGACAGTCCACACGTGCGGTTTCCCGATGAAGTCTTCGGCATATGGGTGTTGGGAGGACACCTAAAACACAGCGGCGTGAGCTGGTTTTTGCAATCCCTGCCACAACGGCTGCTGTCTACCGCTCGCAGCCGCCACAGCGGAGAGGAGCAGCAGGCTCAGGCACAGACACGTCGGGTTTTAAACCACCGCACACAGAGGTGTGCTGGAAAAAGAAGGTTACCTCAAATCAGGACAAGAGGAAAAACAGAACCAATTTTGTTCAGTAACTTTGCTTCTTAGCTAGGTCTTTTTTAACTACTGAAATTAACAGGAATATGTTAGGGAAAACTGGGTTTTTCCTGCTTCAGGCAAAAGCAAACCCATTTGTGGGACTGGTTTTGCCTGAAGCAGGAAAAACCCAAACAGTTTTCCCTGACATATTCTGATTGTCATCCTGGGAGCATGATGTGGTTTTGTATATATTTCATTATTTCCTTTTATTATTAATATTTCATTAAAGTAGTTTAGTTCCTTCTAAACTCATAAGTCTCTTTTTCCCTCCTCTGCCTCTCTCTTTGAAAAGGGGTAGAGGGGAGCATCTGTCGGTCCCATCTGGGGTCCCCCAGGTCACCAGTAGCCGATTTGGCCTAAACCACGACACCTCTAAACCCAGCTGCCCCCCGACATCAGGCTGATGCTTTAAAACTCCCGCCGGGTTGGGATGCCCCAGTGCCATCAACACTGAAATCACCTCCGCAGCCCTGAACAACCCCATCTCCATAACACGGGTACCATCGAACCTTGACCTGAGCCACGTGTGGGTCTGGACTGGCAGACCCAGACCGAAACAGCAAAGCTCTGGGAAGGCACCACATCTCCCAGGTTTGCAGGCTCCAGAAACAAGGCAGAGAGGAAATCCATCACCGCAGAAAGCCAGGGAAGTCTGGCAGTGGAAGAAAGCAGTGTTGGAAGCTGCATCGGCCCGATGCCGCAGGCAGCCCCACGCACTGGTACCCCACAGCCACCCGCCTCTCAGCAGGCAATTTAGGGGATATACCTCTTTTGTTTCAGCCCCTGAGCTGCTGTTTCAGCCCCACACTGCTGCAAGGCAGCCAGAGCCCAGATCGGGGGGCAGAGGAGAGAGGGGAGAGGGGAGAGGAGAGGGGAGGGGAGAGAGGAGAGAGGGGAGAGGGGAGAGGGGAGAGAAAGGGTGCTGAGCACAGGAGGTGTTTCAGGGGCACCACAAAGCATTGCTGAGGGGTCTGAAAGCCTGACAGCTGGAGGAGGAGAGCAGTGCATACTCTATTTTATTCTCCAGCTTGCTGTCCTTTCCCATTTTTTGCCGACAGATTGATCACCTCCTTCCCCTCCGACGTATAAACACCCCGGGGCATTCCACAGCCCTCATCCCCGGCTGCCCTCCCGGCCCCGGGCTGAAGAACACCCACAGCACCCACCCGGGATGGGTGCTAACACCGGCAGCTAATTAGAGGGGTGCATGGGACAGACACGGGGGCACAGGACAGCCCTACCCCCCGAACCCACGATGGGTGCCGCTGAGCCAGGCTGCGGCAGGGCTGAGCCGGCACAGCCCCCCAGCAAAGCCCTCCTCAGCGAGAGCGAGCATTGCACTGCATTATCCACTTTATTAATAATAAAAGAGGCAATTTTCTCAACCCTTTAAACTTTTAAAGAGTTCCTGCTTCACTTAGATTGAATTCCCAGCGGCGGGCAAGCCTGGGAGGGATTTCATAGCCCTGCAACACCACAGAGGTCCTGGCATCCCTCTTTGGTGTACAAAAGGATGAACAGGGGAGCATCACCCCGGTTTGGGAGCAGGGCACGGGCTGTGCATGGCTCTGGGCTGACGGGGAAGGAGCTGGCGGTTTGTGGTCCGCAGAAGTCTCCTGCACCACCTTCTCCTTCGCAACCCCAAACCCACAGTGGGGCACCGTGCGTCCAAATGCTCCAGATGGAGACAATGCGAGGATGGGAGAGGGGATCAAATCGACATTTGGAGAAAATCTCACCCCCCCCCAAAAAAATCTCAGTTTTAACAACTGCTCTTCCCCAGGCTGGCCCGACGCCCCGTGTAAAGGGGGTGGCTCCATCCTGCCCACACGCTCGCCTCCCGCCGGACTCGCCTCTCTCGACGTCGGCTTCCCGCGGAAGAACTCGTGGTTGAGGGAGCTGTGCGGGGGGTTGAAACGCGCCTGCAGGAAAACGCAGCCGTTGGCGATGGCCTCCAGCGGGGCAGGACCCTCGTAGGGGAACCCGAAGCCGATGAAGAGCTGCAAGGAAGAAACCCACATGCTGGTGAGAGAACACAGCCAACCCCTTAGGAAAGTCTCCCAAATAACCCACCAGCATCCCTCTCTGCTGCTCCAGTCCTGCACACCAAGCTTCTATGGCAGATCCATGCGGGTCAACACCCCATAGCTTAAATATGCTAAAAACTGCCCCTGGTCCATGGCTCAGAGCCCGCTTGTGCAAAGCAACGAGGTGCTCAGGAGCTGCAAGTTCCCCCGTGGTGGCTACAGCCATCATCCTGGCCCTGCATGGAAAAATTTGCCAAAGCCATTTGGGCTGGAGAACCAACAGCATTTCCCCCAGACACAGGCTGAAGGTGATGGGGACATGCCTGCACCCTGCACGCTCGGTCTCAGAATCCTGCCTATTTTTATCACAGCCGTGGGGAGACAAAAAAAAGCCCAAAAACCCACCCCACTTAGCACTCAATGAATTAATCAGGAAACTTTGCGCTCCGTCTGTGGACAGTCTGCAAGGAGAAACTCATCAGACACATCTTGATTTGAAATGATGTGCTCTGCTCGGCTCCTGGCTAATTAGCNTGGCTGGTTAATAGGGGCCGGGGTCCCGCGGACGCCCCGGCCGGCTCTTCCTCACCTTCGCCTTCCTCAGCAGCTGCTGAAACTCGTGCTGCGGCAGCAGCCCGTGGTTCTTCACGAACGCCGGCACCTCGGGCGGCCTCTGCGTCTCGTAATAAACCGTGCCGTGGATCTCCATGTACTTGTTGAGGATGGCCAGGAACTTCTCCTTGCCCTGGGGAGGAAGGCAGAGGTGTGAACCGCACCTCCACGCTTATAGGGGGAGATTTAACTCTCAAACCACTGTCCCGGAGCACCCGAGATGCTTCAGCCCAATCCCCAACAGTGCAAAACCCCCACCCTGTCCTCCGCATCCCTTGGACACACATCCTGGATTGTCCCAGGCTCCCAGTGAGCCCAGGCGGCTGCGGGATCCGGCACCCTGACCATCGGCACCTCCAGCCCCTGCCTTCCCTGCCACCTCCGCGGGCACCTTCCACTCTGCAGCTGCTGAATTAAAGGTTTCAGGGGGCTCAGAGGGAAGTTTGCAAAGACCAGAGGTTGTTAATGGCCTCTTATTCCAACTAACAAGTCCCCAGGATTCTCTCACTAAGGTCTAATCCTGTTTCACTGCCTGGAAAATCAAGGGGGTCATCAGTTTTTCTCTTCTGGAGGCTTTCCTCCTTTTGCTCTCCAAAGCAGCCTTCCATTTTAACAACTTCTCTACTGCAGAACGTTTTTGCTCGGAAAAACCACAAAGGGACTACTATCCTTTGGATGCTGCGTTTACAGCTTGTTCCAGTGCTGCAATAGGCCCCAAAAAAAGCAGAGAGCAGGAGGAATAAGGAGGTATAAATGGGGAATTTGAGAAAACACTATATGTTGCCTTAAATCTTCTCTGAACACTGCATTTCTGGCCTCAGCCACATATCCTTCGACTTCTTTAAGGCTAAAAACAAGTGCTCTTGGTGACACGAGGCCACAAGGTGAAATCCTGGCCGTGGTGCCACTAACACCCAAATCAGCACTGTTTTGATAATGCAAAGGGCTGGGGGAGATGGGGGTGAAACACAGCTTGCAGTCGCTGGGTAGCACTGGGCATCACCGAGCACCATCGGGGGGAAACGATCCCCAAAGCCCCCTGCACGGTGAGGGGGTGGCATGGGAGACCCCCTCCAGCGCTCCATCCGAGCACCACGAGCCCCTTCAACCCCTGGAAGTCGGGCAGCAGCCTGATGAGAACAGCCTCTCCCAGCTCATTAAAACTTGGGTTCCTGTTGCGAGGCGGAGGTGAGAAGTTCAGAGGGGCAGGAAATGAGAAATAATGGGAAGGTGGGTTTAATGAAATGTTTCTAAATGTCAAAAAGATCCTGCTCTGGAGACAGCGCTTGGTCCACAGCTTGTAAATAAGCACTCAGCTCCAGAAGATGGAGATGCTCTTTTCCTTCCAAGACCTCAAAATCACTCAAAAATAAGGAAAAGCTCCTCTACCCCCTTATTTTATTACACAGGGTGGCACAAGATGCGAAGCAATGCCCAGGCAGCCTGGCCTCGAGGAGCAACCACCAGCAAGAAACAGCCCCAGCCCCTTCACTCAGTATTAAGTTACCCCAAATATGCAGTTTGGGGGAAACTGATGTTGTTTGTGAATTCTGGATAAAAGGAGCAAACGTTCATAGTGCTAAAAGTTGTGGAAAATGTCAGTTCTGAGGTTTTAACTCTCTTTAGTGCCTTCCCAAATTAACCTAACTAAGCTCAAATGAAACTTCTGGATAAGAAATGGCGGGGAAATGGTAGAAAAAGACAATGAAATGTTATAGTTCCCCTAAAATGAAATTTAGTGGGTTTCAGTGGGGTTTTGTGGAGCTCCCAGGCTACATGGATGCTGGGGGGGGTTCGCTCTCAGACGTGGGGGGTGATGGAAAAGCCACAAACACCCATGAACAGGAGAAGATGGCACGGCCGGATCCTGGCCCACCACAGGCATCCCTGCGAGGGCAGAGCCGGTAAATCAGGAAAGGTGGGGATGGGGAGGGGATACAGCCCCCGGCTGCATCAACCCACAGCGATCCCGGCAGCTCGGGAGGACCGAGCCCACGACGAGGCAAAGTCAACTCCGGCAAAACCTTTTCTCTCGTGAGAAGATGCGCAGAGGTAAAAGCCCAGCAGCAGCTGGTGTGGTACAGTACCTGCAACTGGAACAGCCCCAGGCGGTGCACAAAGGGAAAAAAAAAATAGAAATAAATGAAGAGACAGTGAGAATTAGCTCCTTTTCTTAAGCCCTGGAAGGAAAAGAAGCTGGCCAGCTCTGGGTAAGAGAGAGGGGACAACACACGTCCCCTGGCCGTGATAGGAGATGCAGGGGGGATGTTATTGTTGGTTTTTTAGCTCACTGGCAGAGCAGTTTGGGGCTGGGGGAAGAGACTGAAGGGTTTTACCCCGCGTCTGGTGGCCTAGAGGTGGCCTCAGCCAGGAGGCACCAAACGTGGCTGAGTGTGGGGTCCCAGCAAGGACCAGCACCGGCCACCACGGAGGATGGAGTGAGAGCCCCCCTGCCGCTGCCCACCCCCCTCCCCCGGGGCATTCCAGGCATGGGCGGGCAGGAGGGCAGCGCGACCCCCTTTCACAGCGCACCTGAAAGCGGAGACAAACCATCCCCATCACAACACAGGAAATCACCTAACAGCAGTCGTTGCAATTAATACACAAAACCACTGGTATGAAACGCTCAGCCTAAGCAGCCTGTTGGGAGGAAGCATCGCCTAGAGCAAAGAGCAGGGGACAGGGTCTCACCAGCCTCTGCCCTGTTTGCTGGGAGGCGCTGGACATGTCACACCACTGCAGCAGCCTCAGCTTCCCCTCTATGAAGGGGACAAGGATGCTTCTTTACAAACACCCCGAGATCTGTGCCTCAAAACACTCGGGGAAAGAGCCAGAGGCTGCTGCTACCCTGCAGCTCTGCCTACGACTGCCCCTGCCCGCCGGGGTGCTCCCCGAGGACACCCACCTTCCAGATGCTGGCCTCCTTCCCGTACACCACCGCCATGCTGCTCACTTTGTTGGACTTGATGAATTGCCTCTCCGTCTTGTTGAGCTCCTCTGACACGAAGCCCATGAAGGAATTGTCGGGGGTGTGAGCTGTGGACACCAAGGGGAGGAGACACATGGCTGTACAGATGTTTTCGGGGACCTCATCAGGGTGGAGGACGCAGCCCCATTGCAGCACGGGGGCTGAGACGAGCCCGGCCTCAGAGCCTTGCTGGAGCTTGGAGGGAAAATGGCATGAACCCCCATCCAAGCAGCTCCTAAAACACAGGCTCTGCAACCAAAACGGTCCCATGTTTTGCATCCTGGGAGGTGGAAGCTGTTCGACTCTGGCTATGCTGGACCCAGTGACCTGTCACGGAGGAAGGAGCCAGGTCTCTCTCCCCAGAACGTTTCTAGAGCCCAAGAGATGGCCAAGCAGATTCAGGGGCTCCTTGCAGGCAGCGAGCAGGCAGGGGAAGCAGGAGCAGAGCCGGAGAGGACAGCATCGCCCATGCATCACCTCCTAAAGGAGGCGAAACCTGCTTCTGTGGTACCCGCAAGCCCCCGAAACCACCGCGCCGTGACCCTGTCCCCCACTTACGGAACATGGTCATGAACTGGGTGGGCTGCAGGTTCCAGTAGCCCCAGTTGGTGCGGTAGCCACGCAGCGTGGCGTACTCCTCGTGGTTGTAAGCCGGCTCCGTCCCAAAGGTATCAATGACCCGGACGCGGCACCTGGGAGAGGAGACAGGACCCAAGGACCTTTGGTTGGAGAAAGTCCCACTGCCAGGGACATCTGGTGTCCCCAGGCAGCTCGTTCCTCGTCTGTTCCCCGAGCAGAGGGCGCAGGAACATCCCAAACAGCCCTTCCCAGCCCACTGCTCCCTCCCGGAATGAGCAATTTCCCCTTGCAGGGCTTTCGTCTCCCTGACAGTTGCGAGAATGATGTATCTCCTGAAGACTTGTTAATGCTTTTCCCAATATCCCGGGAATGCTGAGGCAGGCATTACCAGCACAAGACCGAGGAGAGAAGGGGAGCATCAAGCAAGGGAAGAGCAAAACAAGCTGAACGCGAGAGCAAATGCATTTATAATAAAAGCAATAACACCGCTTGTCATTTTTCTCTCTAATAAAATTGTGTAGGATAGTGGAAGAGATGGGAGAAAACATAATAAATAGCAGGACTATCAGCACTAAATTAAATCGCATATTTTCCTGGCTGGTGATGTACCAGGGGATGATGACATTTGTCTTGATGCCGAAGGAGCCAGGGACGGGGCTCTGCTTCTTGCAAATAGAACAGGCTCGTGCTTCCCTCCATGGTGTGGCCATCCCTGGCTGCAGGCACGATGCTTGGAAGCACACACACACCGCAGGCACGTGCGGTGGTTTTTTTTTTGTTTTACCAATTCGGTCTCTTCTAATGAGGTTTTATCTTAAACACGTGAGGCTCCGGAGCGAGCAGACCGCCTCTCGCCACAGCAGTGGGGGGCACAGCCTGGCAGCAGCTGGCAGAGCCAGGCAAAAATCAAAGGTGTAATCAAAGGGTCCAACTCCTTGGATGAGGGGGCTGTCCTTCGAGGTCATCAGCATTAGTCTTTGCTTGCTAATTAATGAAACGGAGAGTAAGAGAAGGGAGCGGCTTTGCTTACCTGTATTTCTTAAAGGAGAGCCCCATGTGCTGCTTCATCTGTTGGAGACCGTGGTAGTCGGTGTAAATCAGGTCGAAAGGCAAAGGATTGGTCAAGGGGCAGTTTCCCCGTCCCGGCGGCACCCCTAAGTGACTGGGGAGAAGCAGGAGGGACCGATCAGCCCCCCAGCACCCCAAAAGCCCTGCCACACAAACACTCATTTCCCGGCCCAGTGTTTAACAGGGGTCACCAACCACCTCCCCAGTTGATGGAGGGGGAGGAAGATTGCTCTCCTCTTCCCAGCCTGTATTTATTGGACCAAAAAATTGGAGGTTCTGAGGAGTCCTGGTCCCTCCCCATCTTTGCACCTGCTCCTCACACATGGGTGATGAGGCTTTTGCACAGCATTCCCAGCCAGGGCTCACCAGCATCTCATTCGACACACACACTTCCCTGGATTTCTCTTGTCGGAGACACCAGATTTCGTTTGCTTTCATTGCAATCACATCGGTGACAGACTTGTAAGGCCACATCTTCCCCCTCCTCCCTGCCTGCAAGGCTCCCAGCTTAGCCTAAATCTCCCCGTTCCCAGTCCCATATCCCTCCCAGTGCAAACACCATGCACCATTTCTATTACTCCGGTCCTTACAGGTACCCACCACGTCCCAGAGCACCCTAGATTCTCCTCGACGCTGGTGGCACTGCCTGTCCTTGGATGTTGTGCACATTTCATTAATATTTCTGACTTTTTTTCGCATTTATGAAATAGTTCAATAAAGCCGGGGCAGTCAGACCCTGTGTCTCGCTCGGTGGGTTTTCAGCCAGTTCCTTACAACAGCCGTACTCAGCCCCTCTTCCCTCCTCCAGTGGATAAAATGCATTACAAAAATCCAGATAAACTAGATCAACTGCAATCTCTTTATCAAGATCATCAGTTACCTTGCTGCCAAGGTGATATGTGATTAATCTGGCATGATACAAGGCTGGTAAACCTGCAGCATGTCTCCTTCCATTTTCAATTACCTCTGTGAACTGATGAATCCCTCTCTCCAAAGCTGTTCCACTAAATGTACCACTGATGTCAGCCTGACAGCCCATCTGCTCGTCTGGACCATGTTTCCTCCTTCTCAGAAAAAAAAAACCTGTGACACCTTCCAGCTTCAGCAGGTTTCTCAAAAATCCTCGTTACATGTACTTGTGATTTCTGACTGCCAGTTTGCTCAGAAATATAAATGATCCACCTCTCACTTTCAATGTTCTTGTACTTTTTTCCTCCTAAAGACAATAATTCCTCATCCTCACACCCCCATCACCCCACTCACACCCAAAGACCAAAATGGAAAACTAAAGCATTGAGCTGATTTGGTCCATCAGGCTCTGCCCCGCTCCCACCATAAAGCTGTCCCCCTGTTTCGTTCTCAGTCCTTCTAAGAGGGCTGAGAAATTTATGTTTTATTTTGCAAGTCTGAGCTCAGACAGTGTGAAATCTCACCCTTAGCTCCTGCCTGCTAAGACGCCTGTCTTTGTTTTCTTCCGGGCTCTTCACTTACTCCTAGCACCTATTTGCAGATGGGATTTATCCCAGTCATCCCTATAAGCATTTCCCCTTTTCTTAGGAATAAAAGGTCCGGCCAGGTTTTAAATTCCCAGGCTTTGAAGCCCTCACTCTGTGACCTCTCTTACTGGTTCTCCTCATCTCTCTGCATTTCCCCTTCTGAACCTGAGACTCCTCTTTCCAGCCCTACCTGGATTTTCTCTGTTGCTCAGCTGAAGCTGGAATGGACCCGCAGTCCAAGGGTCCATCCTCCAAGGAGCAATTCCATAAGGTCCTCATCCCTTGCCCAGACCTACGACTACACACAGCATTTCATCTGTCCATCCCATGGCTGTTTGTGGAAGAAACCAATGGCTCTCCCATCTGGGGAACAGCCAATTTATGCAGTTGTCACAAGTATTTGCTCTCCAATCTCTCACTAGTCTTCACCAACATCATCAGAAGGGTCATATGTAGGCAGTGAAATTTGTTGGCCGTTAGAGCTATGATAAAGGGCTCTTGGTCTGCTCCTGGCCTTATTTCCCTCTTCTGATACAGCTGGCAAGCTCTTGAGCACTGGGTACCAAGATCCTTCTTCCAGAGCCATCCCAACGTGCGAGTGGTGAAGGGTCATCCCAAACTCCTGACCATGACCGTGACTCCGGGGAGCGAGTAAACATGGAACCACACCACTCGCCAAAGCCAGAAAAAACACAGATTTTTCAATTTAAGGCAAAGAGCTGCGTTTGCCACTGCTTCATTGCTCTTGTCACAAGGAATATAAGTGTCAGTTCATGGCAGGGCGGCCGGGTCAGCCGCAGGGGAAACAGGCGGCAGTTTTGTCACTTTTCNGCTAAATATCCACATGCTCACATACCCGCTGCTTTTTCCCCAGTCATCAGCCAAACGGCAATGCTGATTTACACCGACCCGGCTCTGCAGGGGAGCCACTCAGCTGATCCATAAACCTTGTATTTAACTAAAAATCCCCAAACCGTAACACTTCTCTTGCACCATACCCCATCCTCTAGCTGGTACGCATCCCACAAGCCGCTGCATTACAAAATCATCTGTAATTTTAAAAAGCCCTAACCAAGCTTGACAAGGGGCTGCGGGAGATGGCAATTAGTGTATCTCGCACTGAAGCCTCCAAAAAACTTTCCATCAGTTAGGCAGGGCAGGTCTGGGTCCCCCGGCTCCCCCTCGTCACCACGATCTGCCGCGTGTCCCCTCTCCGGGTGTTCGGCACTTGCCACATCCATTTATTCTCCCAGCACCAAGGCTGCGGGGCAGGAATAGATCTAAAAGCAGGACCGGTGCCTTTGAAGCAGAGCATCTCTCTCATTTATCCCCTTTATCCTTCCTAAACACTTTATAACCGCTGATTTTAATATTCCAATCATGCAAATCCAGGCTGCACCTCCGAGGTGGGGGGGGATTTTTTTCCATTCCTCCTTATTTAAACATTCTTTATTCAAGCTTTCATCATTTGCCAGTTAAGTCAACTAATTTTCTACTAAACCCAATTTCACTCATGGTTGGAGTGAAATTTCCCTGATTTTTCCTCATGCCATGTACTATTAATGGCGCTTGAAATTACGCAAATAAAATTGATGAGCGCAAACGCCGCCTTCTCAGCCAGCGCAGCCCAGAGATTTGTTTTTGGAAACCGCTCCATCCCAGCTCCTGGATAAACCTCCCCTCCCAGACCAGCCAAGGACGGCCACCGGCTCGCGCCCGGGCTCGGCACCTCCAGAGCCCCGGCAGGTGACCCAATGGCTCATCCCATCCCGACGCCCCGAATTAGTGCCTCGGCTCAGCCCTCGCGCCTCTTCGGGAGAGAGCAGCCGGAGCGGCTTCAATCCAAGCGGATGCAAGCGCCGAGCTCGCCTCTCCGCCAGCTGCCTCCACCAGCTGTGCCTACTCCAGAATAAATCTACAGCAGCTTCTTGTCCTCCTATTTTCCCCTTATAGGTACTTTAATCAACCCGGGGACGCGTTCCCTCCCCAAGCGCAGTGCAGGCTCTCTGAAATCAGATGACTGCGGGGTTATCTTTACATCCCATTGACCTATTTTCAAATTAACCCAACATTTCCTTCCACGTTATCACTCCTGAGGCTGAAAAGTCCGGCACTAAATGGATCTCGTGGGCATCTGCTGACCAGCTGGGCCAATATCCTATATTATATTTAATTGCATTTTCTCTGCCTGCATCTGCTGTCATCAGCAAGGCAGACTGCAGCAGGGGAAATGGAGGAGGGCTTCTGTCCTTTCTGCTCCCTTGGTTTCTCCCTGTCTACAAGAGCCCTGCAAGCACAGGGCCATTATCCGGGGGATGAAAGGGGCCAGAGCTGAACCCGAGCGGCTCCCGGAGGTCTGTGATAAGCCCATCATGAGCAATTTAAAGTGCAAACCGGAGCCCGTGAGATGAACGCCCCACCGCCTGGCCTCTGCTCCCAGCTCTCCCTCCTGCTAGAAGGGACACAATGACCCAAAAGTGAAGTTTTTCAAGCAATTACAGTATGCTGTTTAAGCCACCTGCAATGGTCTTACTTGTGCAAAGCGCCTCCGGGCTGTTTCTCTGGCCCATCATTGATCCCGTGTGACACAGCCCTACCTGGCTGGGGCAGGGGACGTTCAGCAATCGATTTATTTATTTTCGAGTTTCAACAAAAACCTGTTTTCCCATCATGACAGGACACAACACTTGCTGGAAACCTTTGCATTGCGTTCCCAGAAGATAGCTAACACCGAGTTGTCACCGTTCAGCTCAGCAGCAGCAGCTCCCGCAGGTCTGGACAGGGCTCTGCGGGGACATCCCCAGGAAGGCATTTTTTCTGGGCTGCAAAGATAAGTCACGAGGACTGAAGACTGCTGGAGGCTTTGCATCTTATAAGGGGGTTGAAAGCCCCCAGAAATGGGGAATCGACAGTCCTGCGGGGCTGAAGGGTTTGATTCAGGGGCTCCTGGTTGGACCATCTCTGGGTGTGCTGAAACCTCTGTCCTTGCCAGCCCAGAGGGGCTCTGGGCCCCCGCAGCGAGGGTCAACCCTATATAAATTACCCAGCGATTACTACAGTTACGATAACCTTTATGTGACACAGCAGAGGTTTCTGCAGTGGCAAAGAAGCCAGCGAGCGAGTCGTCATTTGGCTACAAAATAAACACATTTTACGAAGGAGCTCAATTTAACAGCTGGGTAATTCCTGCTAATTTACGCACCTTCCTCTTCTACAAAATGAAGCCCTCAAAGGTGGAAGAAGTCCCTCCCCACCGCTCCTCGCCACGGCAGGGCGGCTCATCCCCGCTCCTCACGGGGCTGCTGCCAGCAAAGCTCTGAGCTGCCTCCTCGGAGGCATCGGGAAGCTGCTGTAATTAAAGGGAGCAGCTTTTGCAGTCTCCTTTCGACATACCTGGCTTTTAACTGCAGACCTCCACGGCCGCAGCTCTGCAAGGAGCCGTACCCGGCTGAAGAGGGGAGGAGGAGCACGAGAGGTGATGGGATCCACCATCCTCCAGTGAGAGCCGCCCACCCGGCCGGGCAGAGTCAGACAGGAGGGTGCCAGAGCAAACCACTCTTTCTGGTCAGAAATTCAGCAAATAATGAAGAAACTTCCCAAATAATACTTGGGGTCCTCCAGGGAGCAGCCGAAGCCAAGCACTCACATGCTGGTGGCACCCGGACAGACTCCCGGGGACAGATGGGCTGTCCCCCTGCGGTCCCAACTGCTCCAGCAGCTCAAAATGAAGGGCCAGTTTTAGCCAAATCTTCATGGACACCACTAGAGCAAAGCCGACCTGTACCCACTGACATCCCAGATCCCTGCCTACCCCATCCCCTAAGATATGTCTGCTGGAACTACGGACTGGAGAATCCAATAAACCTCAGACACACAGCGGTGTGTCCGGCATTTGTGTAACCTCTGGGTTCAGTCTTCATCACCTCTGTCTTTGTGAGGGTTTGCAGTGGTCAAGTACCCACAATTGGGACATCACCTTCAGCTCCCACCAAGACCCATAACCAAACATCCAGCCTTCCCAGAGCCCACAGCATCCCGTACGCAGCCGTGTCCCACAGCATGAACGTCAAAGCCTGGCCAGGAAAAGAACAAGCCGATAACCCTAACAGCTTACAGAAACACTTGTTCTCAAGTAACGGGAACATCTGATGCTACGTTAAAGGCTGCGGTTTCCTCCCCACCACTGTGGAGCTGATAAATCCCACAGCCACGCCAGGCAGCTCCATCAGGACCGCACACAACTGGTCACTTCTGGCTGTTCCCACAAGCAATTCCTGGCTCGCCCGCACAATGTCGGGACTGTATTTGCCAACCAGCGATGGAAGGTGAAGCCTAGAGCCTGGGCATGGCACGGGTTTTCATGTGCAGATGCAAGACAGAAAGACGGCTTCTATCTGCCAGGAAATAATTAGAAACGCCTTCATCTGGACATCGCGTTTCCATTTGAATGGCCCTTTTCGCAGCCTGAATACACCTCGGTGACTGTGGGAAGCGCAGGAGAATAGCAGCAGTAATTAAGTATGTGCCAGGCAATGAGGGGAGAGCGGCGGCAGCGGGAGCTGAGCCTCGTCCCGTCACGCTGCCCCGACACAGCCCGGCCATGCCGCCCCGGCACCCAGAGAGCAGCTCCTTACCCAAACCACACACTGGCTACAGCTACTGCTCAGCAGCGAAAGGGCTGCCAGCAAGGGATACAAGCACGTGCTTAAAATTAAGTGCCTTGCCAGGGCCGGTATTAGGAGTCCAGAACTTGACACAGGAGCAATTAAGCTCCAAGAACACTTTGTAAAGCCCTGACCCCACGAGTCATCAAATCCTGTTTTCTTCGACTTTCTGTCCTGCCTTATGAGCAGTTAATTTCAAGGGGGCCATTGCAAAAAGCACCTTCCAGCGTCGCCGAGATCAATACACTCCGTGGCTCCAGCAGCGCGCAGCACCGCAGCCCCGTCCCCCCACGCCTCTCCCTCGGCCCCGCCAAAGCAGCTGGAGATGCCAACGTGACCATTGCCACGACCTAAGGATGGGACTAGGGGCTGGAGGTCCCCACAGCGCCTGCTGTGTCCCTTCTCCTGGGGGGAAAGGCTGAGCACATTCCTCCCCTCCTGCCCCTGGGGCACGGATGCTCTGGAGGAGGAGGTTCGGATCATTGCGGCTTTCACTCTGCAGGCACTGCTTGTAATTTTCCAACATCTACTCATAAGCTGCCTCATTAACAACCCAGCTCAGGTCTTTCAGGCACTTCCCACTCCTTCCCTACCGCGCAACACACACACACACACACACACACACCAGCCTTGATTCTCACTTCCCTGAAACCACATTTTGGCTACCAAAGCAGCACAAAGGGTTCTTCAGCAAGAATAAAGTGCTTGCATTCAGATTTGGGATATTTCTTCCCTCCCTGCTTCAAGGAAGGGCTCAAAATGCTGCTGGCTCTTTCCGCTGCCCCTACCCACCCAGCACCAACCACGGGTGGAAAACGCCTCCCGACTCCCTGCTCCAGCTCGATTTTGCCGCACGTGCCCAGCGATGCTTTGCCCCAGCCCCCCGATAACCCCCTGCTTCACCTCTTGCCTCTCAAGAAGTATCAGAAGCTCCTCCCAAATTCACTGGGAAATGCAAAAGAGGACAAACACCTGCACTTAGTTTGACTGTGGGAGAAAAATGAGCCTCTGGTAGGACACGGCAGCAGAATTCACAGGTCTTTAAGGTCTACAGTGGGCAAAAGATAAGGTAGTCTTTGAAAAGGCTGAGGGAGTTGGGGTTGTTCAGCCTGGAGAAGAGAAGGCTCTGGGGAGACCTCAGAGCCCCTTCCAGTGCCTAAATGGGGCCCTACAGGAGAGCTGGGGAAGGAGTTTTTACAAGGGCATGTAGTGATAGGACGAGGGGGAATAGCTTCAAGCTGGAAGAGGGGAGATTTAGATTAAATATTAGGAAGAAATTTTTCACTCTGAGGGTGGTGAGCCCCTGGCGCAGCTTGCCCAGAGAAGCTGTGGCTGCCCCATCCCTGGAGGTGTTCAAGGCCAGGTTGGATGGGGCTTGGAGCAACCTGGGCTGGTGGGAGGTGTCCCTGCCCAGGGCAGGGGGTGGGACTGGATGATCTTCAAGGTCCCTTCCAACCCAAACCATTCTGTGATTCTATGAAAAGCAGGGCTGAGCTGGATGGTGCCTATCCAAGCCATGGAGCATGCCTGCAGGTCCCCAGAGCTCCGTGGCATTGCTCCAGATTAGCAGTGGTCCCCCAAACCGGTGGAAGAACCGTTCAGCACCCCTGCAATTCACTGCTTGGCATCTGCCGCTCTCCCCGTTGGAGCCCCCCGGCATGGAAAGGTGCCCAGCACACCGCGGCCGTGCTCCCTTTTCACCCCCAGCCCTCCATCACCAGTGTTCTTGGACTGGGGACTTACTTTTCCTCCTCGTTTGCCTCATCCCCAGCACTCAGACCCAATCCGGACCCCCGCCTCAGGGACTGCTGCATTGTAATCAATATAGATGCTAATAATGAACAGCTCTCAGATAACTACCGGCTGAAGTATATGCAGCCAAACCTTCCAGTGATCCCTTGCCAATGATCAATACACGTAGAAAAATCAGCTCAGAAATTTGAAGAGACAAAAAACAAACCAGGAGAAAGGTTATTCCGTGCTGAATAATTGATGGGTGCCAGCCTTTGCTCCGGGAAGGCCGTGCCGGGCGGGAGCTGCTACAGCTCCGAGCCATGAAAGGAGCAGGGGGTGCCAAAGCAAAATAAACAAGAAGTGGACTCAACATTTCACATTGCTGGAGCAAAATATCCTCAAACCCACTGTGACACTGGTGCCTGTCCTGCTGCAAGCTCAGCAAGAGACACCTGGGATGGGAGAGGATAAATTTAGTCCCGGTCTCCAGCAGGACAAAGCTTTGCTGCTTCAGGAGGTTCCACGGGGGCAGGAGGGATAAGAAACCAGAGTACTTGGGCTGACCCTTCCACGGTGACATGGCTTTAGCTTTGCTTCATCCCCACACCCCAGCTCCAGCCCCTCGCGCACCCCCGGCTCTCTGCGTCCCATCCCCTGCCCAAAGCCGTGGCTGCAGGCGAAGTCCCCTCCAGGCTTTAACGAAGCTCCCAAGATTAACTATTAACACAGCTCCCAAGATTAACTATTAACACAACTCATGTTTAATTACACACGTTCTGCTAAGCCTTCCTCTCGCTCGTGGTCGGGCGAAGGCTTATCTCAGCACCCCTCAGAGCCACCACTAATGCCACACCAGCGTGACGGCAGGGATGCTGCTGAAAGGGCTGCAAGCACTGAGCAGCACTGCCGGCACTGCGCGGGGGGGACCTCTGCTCCCCCGCCAACACCCACGTTACCCCATCTCTTGATGGGCTGCAGGAGTGTCCCAGCGAACACTGGACTTGGTCTCCAAAGGGACGGAGGGGACCCAGCTACAGCCCCAGGTCCTGCCCCTGCTCACCACAGCCCCATCAATGTGGAGGTGGACCCACGACGTGGGCGTCCAGCATTTAAAATGTCATCAAAGCCAGGCACAGGACACGCGCTCTTCAGTAACGCATGGACATGAAACTCCAACGCAGCAATCCAGGCCAGCACAGCAAGATTTCTGACCCAAAACCCAGAGGCATACAGCTCATGATGCTGAGGGAGAGGGACAAGTTGTTGCTCTCCAGCCCATGTGGACGGCACGTTGCTGAGCGCACCTCCAGCTAATAAACCCAGGACTGGCTGCCCTCAAACGACCTGTCGCCAAATCTCCCCCGATAACAATACATAAATGCACGCTCTAAAACATGTCCCAAAATGACACCGCCTGTGCAAGTGCCCTTGTGCCACCCAGCCCTTCAGGGAGGTCCGCTCTGCTCNCAACGTGGAGATGGACCCACGACGTGGGCGTCCAGCATTTAAAATGTCATCAAAGCCAGGCACAGGACACGCGCTCGGGGAGATGGAGACAGTTTCTATCGCTGGGACAGAGAGAAGCGCAAGACGTGCAGCCCCAGCCCCGCTCACTCGCTCCCCGTCGCAGACACAGGGGGAAGAGATGGAGCTGCCATTCCCAGACATCCCACGGGCCACCTCCAAATCCATGTCAGAAGAGGAGGTCTCATCATGGCCAACCCATGCTGAAGCTCCTACGCCTCTGAGAAAGGTGAAATAGTGCGGGCAGCAACGCAGCTCTCTCCAGAGTCACTCGCAGAGGGAAATGGATGCTGCAAAACCCCCAGTAAGACTCAGCCAGCTCCTTCCCCTCCTTAAATGACTACTGTGAGGCTCTTCATTAAAAAACACAAACAAGAACCACACAACAACAACAACAACACAACCCTCCCAGCCATTAACTTCTTTCATCCTTGAGTACACGGATATTATTTAGCACGTCAATTTAGCTCAGCATGCCATGCAGAGATCACCGTGATGTCTGCCCGCCTCTTTGAGAAGCTGCTGCCTTTTGCATTAGGACCAGGATTATTTTTTTGAGTTAATTAGTTGGGAGCTAATTCTGTTTATTAATTCTGAATGACACAGGGGCTGGGTTAGGGGTTTTTTGTTTGGTTTTTTTTTGTTTGTTTTTTTTTCCCAGGGCTGTTGGGTTTTTTCACTCCCTTTTCAGCATGGCTCATTATGCAGCCAATGTTGGCTTAGCATCTCCCAAAACCTGCCCAGTCCCCGAGGCAGCTCCAGGCTTTTCTCGGTTTATCACCCATCCTAATTTGCATTTTCCCTGGCACTTGCCCTCCACTTCAGATGTCTTGTAGGAGGTGAGGAAAGCTTGTGAGGTTACAGGAGGCAGCAGCGTCAGCCCGGTAATAACAGAACTGCATCAGCAGAGGAACACAGCACACCGTTACCTTCTCCCTTTTACTTTTTCCATCTAATATTGGTCCCTCTTGGAGACAGACTGCTTCCTAGACACGCTTGTAGGGTGGCCCGGTGTAGCTGTTTGCACGTTCTCACCCTGCATCATCCTATATCCCACAGCAGAATAAAAAGCCCGTTCCTCTGTGGGAAGTGCCCCAGCAGCGACAAATTCCCCCCGAGGTCTGGAAGCCACCACCAGCACCTTCTGAGGAGGGACCCCTCGGTGGCTGCCACCCCCCTGCAAGGGATGCAGGCTATTATTGACAGCCGCCCCAGAGGTGGAGCAGGAAGGGAGGGAAGGAAGGAAGGAAAAGAGCACAGTCACTGCTCAAACAAGGCTGGTGAAGCCATGGGGGTTGAGGACAACCGTGCACGGTGGGAAGAGCCAATGACCTGCAGGACACCTGCATCCTGCAGCCACACAGCCACCAGCCTCGCAGAGAGCATCCCTGGGGAACGGGGAGGGTAAAAGGGAGCCTTTCCCACATCCAGCCCCAGGCAGGCGTCAGGGAACACGGGTGATGCTGGGTGCTGACAGCAAGGGATTAATTCCGCAGGTCCAGCGCCAGGACCACAGGGCAGAGCTCTGCCCCAGGCATCTCCACGTCAGCCCCGTGCAAAGCCCTGCTGCAAAGCCTTAGTTTGCACCAGTTCTCCTCGCTTTCCTGGGATGCAGAAGGGATGGGAACGATCGCAGCCATGGCTTGCACCCACCCAATGCTTGCACCTGCTCAGCCCAAGGTGCAGGTGGGGAAAAGCCACCCCCGGGCCTTTGCAGACCTCGTGCTTTCACGCAAAACCTCGATGCAACCCACACACGTGCCGGGGGCAGACCCTCTCGGGAGGGACCGCGCACCCGCAGCACTGCAGCGCCCACCTCTGCAGGTCCTTCAGGGAGACGGTGACCCTCAGGCTGTGTCCCAGGAGGAAGAGGGCAGCCAGGATGTCAGCCCACTGCACCATCTCGCCCAGTGGGCCCCCCTTCAGCACCCGCGGACTGAAAACATCCCCCGACTCGTCCGTCAGGAAGCCGATATGGATCAAGATCTGGAGAGAGAAGGAGAGGGGTCAGTGCTGGGAGAAGAAAGAGGTGCTGGGGGAAAGGACAAGTTAGGTCTTCCAGCTCAAAATGATTTATGGTCCCCAATTCCCTCCAGCTCCTTTTGCAGGCTGTAATTACTCAGGGAAATCACTCGGGTGTAAAGACAAATGATCTATGTCCAATTAGCAAAGACCCAAGAGTCAGAGGCTACCAGCTCCCATCGACTGGTGCTCCCTATCTTGGGACTAGGCCCACATTCCCGATGTGCATCAGGATCCATCCCAACAACCAGAGCTGGATCTGGTGACCAGAGCACACCGGGACCGCAGAGCAGGGCACCGCAAAAACGCAAAGGAGAGGGACAGCAACCTGGGAACCTCTGCAGAGGAGACGTGCCAACCCCCCTGCCCGCCACCAGTGGCAGCCTGCCAGATGGACATCATCTCCTACCCACAAGGACCTGTCTCCAAAATTCACCCCATCATTCAGCAACACCAGTCCTGTGACGTCCGGAATGCGTGCAGAGTCACGCTCATGGACCACAGACCGCCCCTGCAGACCCACGTACTTCCATAAATGAATTTTCCTCCCAGCCCGCTCACATCCCAGCTGTCTCCGTTCCCCTCCGTCCCCAACGGCTCAGCTTTTCCATGACAGCTTCCCCCCCCCACCGTGGCATTTGCTCATACGTGTTTCTGGTCTCTTTGTCGGCCCTTCAGCTTCTGCTCGAGGCGCTGAGCCGCCCGCAGCCACTGCTGGGCCAAGTGCCGGATCCTCTTCTTCATGAAGCTGAGGGACTCCTTGCCCGTGCCGATCAGCTCCAGGAGGCGAGCCAGGTCGCTCTGGAAAGCTGCCTAGGAAAGGAGCACGCTCTGCGTTTCGAGTGTAGGGAAAGCCACCGCGAGAGGAGCCCCTGGGCTGCCATGGGGGCTGGCGGAGGTTTGCCCATCACAGCTGAGGTGGGTCCTTCCCAGATGGACAGCTTCCCCTGGTGCCACCAGACCTGACACCAGAGCCACTTAATGCACCAGATCCCAGGGGCCCCGCTGCACCCAGAGCATCTCGTGACATCCCAGATTCCTCAGCACAGGAGAGACATGGACCTGTTGGAGCAGGTCCAGAGGAGGCCACAAAGATGATCTGAGGGCTGGAGCCCCTCTGCTGTGAGGACAGGCTGAGAGAATTGGGGGTGTTCAGCCTGGAGAAGAGAAGGCTCCGGGGAGACCTTAGAGCCCCTTCCAGTACCCAAAGGGGCTTATGAGAAAGATGAGGACAAAATTTTTAGCAGGGCCTGTTGCGATAGGACAAGGGGTAATGGTTTCAAACCAAAAGAGGGGAGATTCAGACTAGATATAAGGAAGGAATTTTTTACGCTGAGGGTAGGGAGACACTGGCCCAGGTTGCCCAGAGAGGTGGGAGATGCCCCATCCCTGGAAACATTCCAGGTCAGGTTGGACGGGGCTCTGAGCAACCTGGTCTGGTCGGAGATGTCCCTGCCCACGGCAGGAGGGTTGGACTAGATGGCCTTTAAAGGTCCCTTCTGACCCAAACCATTCTGCGATTCTATGAAAACCCACGTGCGGCATTGGCTTCAGGAACATTGACTTCCAGAGCCTTGGAGCCGTCATCTCCCCCACACCCCCCGCCAGGACACCGGCTGCCCCCACCTTACCTGCACCCGGGGCAGAGGCGGAGGGGAAGGCAAAGCCGCCGTCCGGTTTCGCCAGGGCAGGGGAGGGCAGAACCACTCGACTTCGCTGAGGTAGATGAGGAATGAGCACTCCGTGCCGTCCACGCCAAAAAACGCATAGCAGGGGTCGGAGGTCCACCTGGCTCTCATCCACTGTGAGGGGGCACAGAAACATGTGGGGCTCATCCTCTGGCTGGGAGGGGATGTGGCAGCCCCGCGAGCTGGCCCTGCTATGGGCAACCTCTATTCTCCATCCCCTTTCTCCAGCTGGGAGCTACAAATGGAGGGCAGGGGGGGCACAAAGGGCTGCAAACCAGCATGCACCCAGCACCGGTGCTGATGTTCACCTGCCCGGTGCCTCCAGGGCACATGGGGCAGAGGAAGAGCCAGAAGGGTTTGCTGGGGGCTCCCTGGGTTTCTAAGCACGGGTCCCAGTGCCAACACATGCCTTCCCTGGGGGGCACAGTCATTATGAAATGATACACTACAGGGTTTTCTTCTCATTAGCTTTGCCAGGGAGCGAGCTGAGCTGCTGATCTCACCGCCCCGGGCGCAGCGGGGCAATGGGACAGATCCACCGGCGGTCCCTGAGGGTGATTTCACATGAAGGAGAATAACCAGCGACTGCAGCACCGATTTATCATTCCCCCCCGCAAGGGGTCTTGCCAGCCTCTTCCCAATTCAACTATAAAAACAAATCTACTCGGGAGACAGGTTGCTGCGCCCAATATGTGAAACGCAGCAATCACCCGGACAGGAGATCGAATTACAGCCTTCCACAATTAAATTACATTCCGAATTTACTCAAATCGTGGAAGTAAAGGATGCCTACCATCAGGGGAAGAGGAAACTACAACCCCCCAGTATCATTTTAATATACCCTTCAACATCTTTACAGGGAGACGCGGCCCTGCAGAAGCCTGAGCTTGAAGCAGGAGGCTGAGAAGGGGAGGGAAGAGGGAGATGCTTTTAATTAGTTCATGTAAATATGCTCTCTGACAAAGCAATCACGCTCCGGGCCAAATGCCAGGCTGCATTCAGGTGTAAAGAGCGGGTTGGGTCAGGCAGGACATCCTATTTGAGATGGAGGTCCTGGCCACCTTAACGAGATGCTCTTCTGTGCAACGCCGAGATTATTCCCCAGACACCAGCTAACGCTCCAGATATTTAAAGACGATGTGACAGTGCTTTCTCCTCACCGCGCGTCTGTCATCAAACACAGAGACTACAGGCGGGGAGGGCTGCAGGCAGAGGTGGTCTCACAGAGCTGATTCTGCTGCTGCCTGCACACCTCTGGGTACCGCAGCTTCAGTGCTTCGTACGACTGAAACTGAAGGTTTATGCCTTATTACTGGGGGAAAACAGTTACATTTGTATAGCAAAGGCTCCCAGAGGAAGTCGGACACCTCCATTGTGTTTTCTCCTCGCAGCACAGCTCCGCTTTCCACATTTTTGGCTCTGCTCCTCCTTCTGCAACGGGCTGCACTTTTCCCGTTTTAAAGCAAACAGTTTTATTCTGGAAAGCATCCCCCTCTGCTCTGCGCTTCCCAGTTTAACCCCAGGGGTCGTTGCTTTGTGTCCTTCCCAGCAGCTTCCACCCCAGGTTGAGACCCTCTCCCAGACAGGGAACCCCAACTCACCTCCACTTTGCCAGCGCAGTCAGGGTACTTGGGGTCCCTGGGCACCTCGCACTGGTCCCTCCTGCCTTCCAGCACTGCAGAAAGATGATTTCACAGAATCACAGAATGGTCAGGGTTGGAAGGGACCTCTGGAGATCATCTAGTCCAACCCCCCTGCCAGAGCAAGGTCACCTACAGCAGGTAGGTGATGGGGAGATTGTCATGGGGATTGGTCATGGGAAGAGCTAGGACACACTGGGGGATGGGATGGGATGGGATGGGATGGGATGGGATGGGATGGGGCTGACAGCCCCCAAGCATGTTCATCGGCACCGCAGCCGGGCCAGCAGACAGCCCCATCCCACTTGATGGAGCAGGACACCAAGATGTGATGCCTGCTCCCCCAGGTCAGGGAGGAAACAGAGGAAACTCCTCAGCTGTGCTTCAATGTCACGAGCACATTCGCCTTTCCTAAATCCCACCAGGTCTCTTTGTAGCAACTCCCTGCTGCTCTCAGCCTGGTCCAGACCCCCAGTCCCAATTACCCACGCTCCTGTTAACCATCCATACGCAGGCTGCAGTCTCTAGGAAGCACTTGACAGCCTTTACGCTGTAAACTTGCAATAAAAATTGTCCTGCTGAGCTGTTGAGAGAAGACTCAACCCCTGAGTCTGGCCCCAGAATAAAGCACAAAAGTGGCTAAAAATGGTAATAGGATCTTTCTTTTCCTCTGTGGTTGGGTTAAGAAAAGACACCACCCCTCCTATAAGCCCTCCGTTGCCTATATTGAAAAAGCATGAGGTGGAAGAGGCAACAGAAGTATCTTCTACTTGATGATGCCAGCCCAAACCTCAGGAAAGAAGCAGCCGTGTGGAGAAACATCTGGAGAGCACAGCTGCCTTCCCAACATTGCCAGGGTGGGATGGGAATGTCTCTCCTGGTGCTGGATCCCAGCTCCTGGGCTTTGGATCCAAACCACCACATTTTTCTATCCAGGTGTTTGCGCTGGCACTGCTCCTCGGCTTTAATTGTGCATTTAATTCTGTGGCATTTATTTCTGACAGCAATTCAGGTTTGTCACCGTTCCTCCCCCTTGCAGGCACGAGTTTCCCAGGTCTCTCTCCCCTGCAGACTGATCTCCCCTGCTCCCGAGTCCTCCTGGGCCAAGTGAGGCAACGCTTTTAGGAGAACATTACTGCTGTTAGAGACCACAGAGGGTGGTTCCCTGTGTATCCTCCTTTTCCAGCCTTCCTCTCTATAATAGTAAGATAAGAGTCCTAGAAACACCTGAGAAGGCTCAGACCACACTCAGGACCTCCTCGCCCTCAAAGAGATGGTGCGACCATGTGCTGCATCCACACAGAGTTGGACACGACAGCCCTAGGAGGTCTGCTGAACAGCTTCAGGTGTCCTACTTAGTCCAGACTGGAGTGGGTTGGGTAACCTCAGATCAGCATCCATTCCCCTCCATTTTTACCAATTTTTTCATGGTTTGCTTGGCATGATCTCCCTGTCGCAACTGCGTAACACGTAGGAGGTTTGGAGCATGGGGACCCCCAGGGACACTCACCTTTCCCATTCAGGAGGCTGTTCCGGAGAATCTGATCTACTTTTATTGCGATGTCTGAGACATTTTGAGCTATAGCTTGGATCCTCTCCATCAACCCGGCTGCTGGCTGGAACCTGGGAAAAAAATAAAATAATAGAACCTGAAAACTTCATGCCTCCCAGTTGTGACACTCAAGGGTGCTTAGAGCAAATTTGTCGTCCTTGGAAGCTGCCAGCAAGCCGAATTTAGCTCCAAGATACAACATGGGAATGCCTGGTCCGGCGTGTACTGGGCAAAGAGGTTTGACTAAAAACCTCTGTAAATCAGTATTCTGCCATTTTTTGCAGTGTGCTGATAAATCTGGGCATTTTACATGGGGAAATGTTAAACGGGCTGGAAAAAAATCATTTTTCTTATTTCAGATGTGCTGTGTTTGAAAATCCTCTGCTGTGATTACTGGCCTTGCAGTGCATGCAGGAAGCCGTGCTGGGAAAAAAGGGGAGGAAAAAAATAAATCCAAAAATACAGAGAAAGGAAGGCAAAACTGGGGGAGGGCTGAGGAAGCTGGGGGGCCTGGATCAGACTGCAGACAGAGGCAAAACACGCAGGACACGTGCATGGCCTGAGCCAGCCCATCCACCAAAGATTTCGGCGAGAGGATTTCCAGGTCCCCTGGCGAGGAGCAGCGGCGATGGCTGTGTGGGGGACAGGGTGCCGGGGCGAGCACCGGCAGCACTGCAGGAGCCGGGGTTGAGCTGGGTATGGCAGCCCCAGCAAAGCCCACAGGCACCTTCCCACCAAGGCTCGAGATCAAATTCCACCGGTTTGAATAGCTGCGGATGCCGTCTGTTGAATTAAACCTCGCAATCAATACCGTCCCGGGCAAACAGCACCATTACACTCATCTACATAACACACTGTGTAGACAGAGCAACAGAGCACCGTAAAGAGGCCGGGGTGTCAATTAAAAACTGGTGAAATATATAAAAGGGCAAGAGAACTCAATCCATCAGCAGCGGTGCCCTGCCAGGCTTGACGAGGAGCACGCTCTCCACCTCCAACGCCTCGCCTGCCATTCCCACCGCAAACAACCACCACGTCTCGATGAGCGCGGCTATCGCAGTAAATAATTTCCCCTTCTGCAGCATCTGGGTCATAAGTTTTTCCTCCTGCTGCCGCCGAGATCATTATAATACAAGGAAATGTCATAAGCAGTGAGCAAAACCAAAAGGGCTACCTTGAGTACTCCTGGCACAAAAAATATGTGCTGATGTCAGGTCCTTCCCGGCGAAGTTTTATGTTCGTTCTCCAGCAGATCAGTGAACCCGAAGGCTGGGATTTAAAGTACCTCTGTCCTCAAGGCTAAAAAAATCCTAGTTTTATGAACCGATACTGCTTCAGTTGTTGATTTAAAGTCCATTCGCGAGCAGCGAGCAGCCCACATTTTTCCTTCTGGCATGGTTTATGACCATCAATATTCAGCCTGCATAACTCCACAGGGAGCCACATATCTTAGGCTTTTAAGGAATAATAATTAAATGCGGAGGACACCATTGCCCCCCAGTAACTTTCAACCTTTGCAGAGAAGAAACCCCAGGTATCCTGCCAGCTACTGTAACCGTGGCAGCAAGGAGGTTGCTCGTGAGGCCCTGGTAAAATAAGGGCACAAAAATGACCTGCGATGAGCTCTGCTTGTCAGCATGGCTCTGAGGAGAGAAAATGCCCCCGGTCTGAGGGCTGCAGAGCTCAGCCAGCCCCAAAAGCTCGCAAACCCCCCATTTCTGCAACCCTTTTTTCCACTGGCAAGCAGCCATCAGACTACACGGGTGACGCGCAGGCACTCAGTAAACAGGGAACACCAGGATGGGCAGTTTAGGAGCAAACATCCCAAGGATGCAGTGAATTTAGAGCCAGCGAGCCCAACCTCCTGCTCCAACAACAGGAGAGCAATGTTGGCTTGGTGGAGGTGCTCCTCAGCTTTCTCCATCACTCACGGCAAGGAGAGAGGATGAGCCCTGCTCCCATGCTTCAGAGTGCCCGGATAAGACAGGCTGAGAGAGTTGGGGGTGTTCAGCCTGGAGAAGAGAAGGCTCTGGGGAGACCTTAGAGACCCTTCCAGTACCTAAAGCGGCTACAGGAGAGCTGGGGAGGGACTTTTTACAAGAGCATTTAGTGATGGGACAAGGGGGAATGGCTTCAAACTGGAAGAGGGGAGATTTAGATTAGGTATCAGGAAGAAATTTTTCACTCTGAGGGTGGTGAGCCCCTGGCCCAGGTTGCCCAGAGAAGCTGTGGCTGCCCCATCCCTGGAGGTGTTCAAGGTCAGGTTGGACAGGGCTTGGAGCAACCTGGGCTGGGCGGAGGTGTCCCTGCCCATGGCAGGGGGGTTGGAACTAGATGATCTTCAAGGTCCCTTCCAACTTAAACCACTCTACGATTCTATGAGCCCACGATCCAACTTCTGCCTCCTCCCAGAAACTATCCCAATTCTCACTTGGGTCCGCACCCACCCTCAAACACCCAAATAATTAGGTGAAACCCGAAAGTCAACAGCAACCTTGGTCCCCATCTCCTCTCGGATGACCTTCAGACCTCAGCTCAGCCAAGGCTGAGCACTGGGCACCCACAAACATGTTCAAACACAAATCAGGATCGTTATCCTAAATAAATGGCTTTCTTCCAGGCTCAGCCTCGCAGCCAGCCCAAGTCCTGCCAGAGCTCTGGCCACAGTGGCGGTTTCCACTTGGCGAAGGAACCTATGCCAGCTCACCCAGTGCTTGTAAGCTACAGCTGCTCCTCAAACACAAAAGTTTCAACTCAAAGCTCTTTGATGTAAAATGTACGATCACCACACTCAGACAGCACTTCCAGTTCTCGCAAAAAAGGCAGCCGTGTCGCACAGCCTCCATGAGGCTTTCCGCAAAATGCAGAGGGTTCCTACAAAGTGACATAAAAAACATTCACCGTGATTCTTGGCAGATATTAAGAAAATGGAAAACAAGTAGAAAATATCCCTGCGAAATAAGGAACCAGGCTCAAATCTCCCACCACTTGCATGCTCAACATCCTTACTGGTCAAACTAGTTCATTACATGGTGGACCTTCCTCAGCACGTGTCACCACCTCCTCT
>VUYV01000153.1:0-73800 GCA_008711295.1 Anarhynchus alexandrinus
TAGTGTTCAAAAGTTAATTTGACCTTTTCAGGACTAGCATCGTGAATCTGCTAGCTTATGGCTGCTTTAAGCAGTGTTATGCTGTTCAGTATACACTGACCTTAGAATATCAGAAAAAATTCAGCAAAACTAACATGTGGATATCAAAGACTCTATATTGGGGGCAATATATCAACTAATGTGCCTGAAGAACATTGTCTCTACCACTGCTCACAGAATCAGGTTACTTATAAAACATGGAAAAATCCAATGTAAACATAAAATATTGGTGAAAATACTTACTGTTAGAGAGTGTCCCAGCCTTGAGCTGCGGCTGGGATGTTTGGGTAGGGGGAAACAGCTGTAATAGGCATTTCAAAAGACAAAATGAACTAACATTGTAATAAGATTCCCCGATCACCACAACAGATCCTAGTCCTAATTGTATCAGAGTGTATAGGGCCCTTTCTGCACATTTTCTTGTATTCTGGTAGTATAAAAGTTTACACGAGACTGGAGGACTTTTAGTTAGACTAATGTTTTCAAAAGCAGCAGCTTAATGCTTTGTTCCCAATTCTTGATTTAGATGACTTGCCAAGTAACTTGATAGCCAGACTTATTCTTTAGAAGCTTCTTTGCTTCTACTGTAAAAATTATATGTGTTTGGCCAAATTCTTCAGCTCTTATTTATGAATAGTCATAGCAATTCTGATGCAATGACTGGTTTGCATATAACTGGTGAAATGGGACCAATTTGTCATGCAGATTATTAGATAAATTACAAGAGGAAAAAATTAAAATCGAAGCAGAAAGAAGATAAGCATTTGCAAATCACACCTAAGACACCAATTTTGCAAAGAGCTCTACTCACTGCAAGCAGTCCTGCCTACTCCAGTCAAAGTCCCAGCAGTGTCTCAAGGTAATCATGTGCCCAAGGCGTTGCTGGACATAAGTGTTGATCAATAAATCGTCATTAAAACCAACTACCATTACATGACAGACCTGCAGGAAAATCACAACTTAAGAAGGAGAATAGTTACAAGAGAAATGCTTATTTCTTTCAGTGCTAAATTGCTCAGAAGTAATTGAAAGATGCAAGTGTTCACTTTACAGTAAGAACTAAAAGTAGAAGCATCCATTTCAACACAGGATGCAAATACAATTACCTCAGTAGTGTTAATGCTGAACTTGCTACTAAACCCCCTCAAATACATCAAAGCATTACTTGGTGTTGTACAAGATACACATAAGAAAGAGTCGGGATTTTATTGATATGGTGTTTGACCACTGAACACGGGAAGAAAACCACCCCCCTCCAATCCACAACATGAAAACAAGAAAAAACACTGCTTTCACTAAAAAGTGACTGGGGACTTACTGCTTTAAAACGTGATCAAATTATCACATTAGCCAAATATCTGTAACCATTCATGTCTACTCTTAGCTTTAGGTAGATGAAAGATAATTGGAATTAACTGAGCTCACAGTGAAAAACAGGTTGGATAAATCCCTTTACTGCTCAGGCTGAACAGCAGATTCTGTTATCACCAGAAATTTCATGAATGATGTGCACAACTAACGAAGCCACGGGACTGCCAAATTGCTTAGTGTGCGGCTCAGTGTCCTACCAAGATTTATAAGACATTCTCTGCTCATACCACATGCTAGCTTGACCAATATAAAGCAAGAAATCTGGACTCAGGTGTATCCCTGTGCAGAGAGGCTTGAACTTGGCTTACACTGGTCATGGAAGATGATCTAACCACAGTGATACTAGGTTAAAAAACAATAGGGGGGCAGGGGGAGGGGAACGGGAACAGAGGAGAAGGAGATTCTGCAGTATTAGCTCTGCCACTTCTTGGTTTGTTGGGAAAGAAGGGACTACACTATCCTCAGTGCTTGGACAAAAGCCTCAATGCCTAATTCCAGGAGAAAGACCATGGTTATGAACACCAAATTGAGATAAACATCAAGAATCTTGCGAGGAATAGGACTTAACCCGCAGCCTTCCTATCAGTATGTCCTTCCTCAGCATCTCCTGCTTCTTGTTTGGTGTGCTGGTTTCTGCAAATCCTATTCCTAGACACTTTAGTCTCACTGTGTTTTCTACAAAGAACCTGCTTCTGCCTAATTCACGGCTGTGAGCTTCACTAGGCGAAACTGCCTGGAAGCTAAATGCTGCAGCCCTCAACATCCAAGGGCCCTCGTGAATCAAGCCAGAATGTATCATCTTTGAATAGAAAATCAGAAGATACACTCCGTGTATGTGTTGAATATTCATCCGATTTCTGAAATTAAAAATGCACAACCTATTCCTTTCAGAAGAAACACCTGGTCATTAAATACTACTTTTCTAGTGCACCTAAATAAATGGACTGACACATTCTCTTTAAACAACAAGTTTGCAGGAGGAGGGGGGTTGTTTCTTTATTTTTTTTGATTTATCAATTTACTTGTTTACAAAGTCGATAGTAAATATCAAAGGAAAAGATCTTGTCAAAAACAGAACAAGGTACTTACTAAAAATCCTAACACTAAGTAATATTCTATGGAGAAGTAAGGCAGGACAAACTTTTCTCTTCTCTTCTCTTCTCTTCTCTTCTCTTCTCTTCTCTTCTCTTCTCTTCTCTTCTCTTCTCTTCTCTTCTCTTCTCTTCTCTTCTCTTCTCTTCTCTTCTCTTCNTCCCTTCCCCTCCCCTCCCTTTCCCTTCTCTTCCCTTCCCTTCCCTTCCCTTCCCTGGGAAAATTTCCATTCCATGAAAATTTACTCCTGAGGTATTGCTTAATGGACATTATACATTGAGTATTTCCTGTCTTTTCAATTCCTTGATAGCCGAAGTTTGTTTGCAAAAGTTCACCCCCTGTACTCCACAGCGGTATCTGTTTCATGTGGGAGGTAAATAGGAGGCAGCTCTGTGTCTGTCACAGTACATCACAGGAGATGGTTCCAGTTCGTTTCTTTGAAAAAAATAATTGGTTGTTCAACTCAAACTGTTTTAACAGCAATTGTTTAACCAAGCCCAGTTCCAAGTGATTAACAACCCTTACAATGTAGCAACAAAGACTGTATGTTTAGGAAAAGATTATATTTACTCACTTAAAATAAATACTGAAATATTTATAGCAAGACATAAAATCTTGAGTAGGTATTTCCTGTAAATCAGAATTTAACCCTCTAGCAAAAGTAATTGCTTTTCCACTACATTTCAATTGATAAAAATAGTTAATAGAAGTATTAAGTATTGTGGTGACACTGTATGCATTATGTGTGGATTAGTTTTGCCAATTTTCAAAATAAAAAATTGGAAAGAACATAATATTCTTTAAGTATTAGAAACTACGAGTTTTTCTCAATAGAGAAAATCAGAATGCTTTTTTCTCCGTTAACATTTCAATTCAATAAGACCACACATGCCATGAAGCCCCATCATCTATTGGATTAAGTATGGAACTAAGGTTACTCTTCCCACCTTTGTCATAAATAGTATGTTGAACTAGAATTTCCCAGGCATTTTTAGTTATAAAATAGAAGTTCACCTTTTTCTTTCACTAGGTCAAATTTAGAGACTTCCATCTTATTTCATAGCAAATTAACATTAAAGCCAGGCCTAGAAGAGAGATCCTCATTGCTCAAGACCATACTTAATACATTCTTTCTTTCTGTATAAAAGACAGGCAATTACATTTACCACAGGTAAAAATGTATTGGATTCAAGTTGTCTGTGCCCTTGGGCTTATAGGTAAATAAATACTATTAGCTCAATCTTATGGATTTGAACTATAAGACTCTTGACAAAATAAAGACCAGATTCTTTGGTTACACTGAATAAACCTTGTTACATGAGTAGGTATGTTCTTTTTAGTGGGATGTAATGGTAAATCATTGCTCATTGTGAATAAAAAGGTAATGAGTACCGCAACCATCTGTCACAATTTCACTTCCCACAGCAGGGATTAGACACAAAACTGGGTTAGCAATTTTGAAATTTCTCCTCACATAGTGCCCAATTCTGGGCACACCACACAATTTTCCAAAAAGTAGCCCGTTAGTCAAAAAGCCGTTACACCTTTCCTTACACAAATCTAAAACATCATGCATAAAAAGGTCTATGACCAGTTTGTGATGTGATGTAAGACATGCAATGCTGTATGCCTTTTCTCTTCCCATCAAATCTATTGTCATGCAGAATGAGCTGTAAGACTGATCACTATGAACTTCCGTACCTGTAAAATGGGACCAAATCCATTGAATTTACACTCATTTTGAAAACACACAGGATTTTAGAAATATTTTCATCATTTGAATATCATTATTAAGTCAGTTTTACATCGTTACAGTCTCCTTTCTTCCTTTTTATACTAGAAATCATTGCAGGTTAAACTAAAACAAATGAATAGAGAGCACACGTTAAACTGCAATAAACATCCTCAGCCTTTTGCCGTGGAGAGATTACAGGGACTAAAGTAATGTGTTGGACTGGAGATAAAGTATTTCCAGCTTCATGACATCAAATGTTGTGAATCTGACCTCAAAATAAAACAGAATTAAAAAAACCACCACCACCACCACCACCAACAACAACAACAACAACAAAAAACCAAACAAAGAAAAAAAGCCATTGCTTCCAAAACAGAGACACGTAAAAAAACCCAAAGAATCTTAGGTAATTTATTGGTATTATACCTTCTTTCCCTGCCGTCTTCTCTGCATGAGATATTCCTGCCTGCTTTTGGGACTTCCTTGTGCCTGACAGATGTGCTCTAACACGGCTCCGTTTTCCACCTCCATAGCTCAGTCTACGGCAGGGCAGTCTGTAGGGTAATTGTCTGGAAAATGCACAACTCAGGACACCAACGAACATTGGGGTGCTGCTCCTCCTCCTCCTCCTCCTCCTTTCATTGACTGATTGGAGCACTTCCAGTTGCCAAGGAGAAGAAAGGCTGGATTGCCCTGCCTGCTTCCTAAGCAGCCTAGATAACTGTTCCTGTCCAGAAGACACCTGGAAAGTGAAACAAGCCTAAAATTGACCAAAAGGCTAGCATTTCTTTCATGGTAGAAACTGACTGCAGGATGAGGCAAAATCTCAAGAAAAATCCCAACCTTGGTAAAACTGAAGTAGGTAACAGACCTTTGGTGCAAATGTAGATGTGTACAAGTTTCTGAAATTTCCAGATTTGGAGATTTCACTTTTGGAAACGGGAGCCATTTATGAAACCTAGGTTCAGGTTCAAAGCTGAGTGTTGGAACGCTGAAAGCTGAAGAGGGGCATGCAGCTTGGGCTTGGGTTTCTGTAGGCTGAAGAGGTTCTCCTGGCCAGCAGCTGTGTGAACGATGGTCTGTCCCACGTTATCAATTGAGAGACCTCCTGTGCTAGTGAGTAATGTAATGAGCTTACAATCAGGAAGGCTTACAGAAAAGAAATGGCCAATACGGGGGGGAAAAAAAAAAAGAAGAAGTAAAATTGCCACCTGATACTACCAGAGATCAAAGAATTCCAGCAAATAGTGGAAAGTGTTGTGCTTTTGCACTTGTTAACTGATTGCACAAGAGGGAAGACAAAGGAGAAAAGCTTAGTCTAGGCATCTGCTTCTCTGTGAACTGTGACAAAGACATGAAGAGGCATTTACTTGTTATCATCAGCCCAGGGAGAGCCGTTCTGAGAATGGAAATGCTAATCATCAATCTCCCTGTGCATGCAATGTCTCTGTTTAATAGCTGATAGAGCGTCTCCAAAGGGGCTTTTTTTTGCTCTTTGTTTAAAATGACATATAATGGACCTGGACTTATCAGTGTCTCTAAATGCATTTTCTGTGCTTTATCCTTACTAAGGGATTTAGTCCGTTCTAATGAATATGTGCAGAATTGATTTTGAGCTTGGTATAATTTAATCCATCAATTTAACATTAAATTAATATGCGAAGGGGGTCTCTTTGTGGATGAAAAACAGAAGGGGAACATTCTTATTAATTTAAAATGGACTTGAGAAATGGAAAGAGGCTGCTGCTATTAGTAACTGCCACTGGGCTTAACCACTGGTTAGTGAGTTACCGTGTGTGAATGCTGCAGCTGCTAAAGCCACGGCGACCGAGAGATGTCTAGCTCACGCTGAGCCTGGAGCTCGGGAGGCTGTTGTCACCTCTGCAGGTTTCAAACTGCTGAGCGACGTCTTTCTGAGAACGCTGATGGCTGAAGGCTCCTCGCCATCCTTCTGCTGAAAACGGTTGTCTGTAGACTGGAACTCCCCAGACAATTCTTCACGTGAGAGAAGAGTCCAAACCACAGCCGTGTCCCAAGCACCGTTGAATATTTGGGTCTGTGATCAGATTTCACAGCTGACTCCTCATTCGTGAACTGGCCAAGTTCTGAACAGGAAAAGATGCCTAGACTGGGACGTTAGGCAGCTTCATCAAGCAGCACAGTTTTGAACCATGAATTTAATTCACCTGTGACAATCTAACAGGATTCACAAAGATGGCAGATAGCAACAACTAAGGTTTAAAAATTATAGCTATCATTTTAAACAAGGACATGCAAGAAGGGCACCAGTATCTGAAGCAAATTTATCCAGAGCAACATGCTTTTAAAAATTCTTATCAAAGGCCCATTTTAATCACTCGATCATTTTCCTTGGGATAAGGTCAGACTAACAGGCCTGTTAACTGACCTATCTGGATTCCCATTTTTAAGCAACGGCACAATACTAGGAATGCTGGAGGGACGGGAGGAAGCTGCCTTCCAGCTGCTGCAGAGAACGACCCAGGGGGTTCCTTAGTTTCGCCTTGCAGAAGTCCTGGAAACCATGTGCTGCAGACTTGCTGACTCTGAGGGTATTTTTAAAGGTTGTTGTTAAAATCCTCCACAATTATGGATACAGAAGAAGGTTTTTCACCATCATTATGTGAGATATCATGTGCCTCTTCCTCCTAAGAGCACTGGTTCCAAAGAGCAGGAAGGTTGCAACAGAAACATGCTGGGGCTGATTCCAGAGAAATGTGACAAGGAGGATCAGTGGTTTAGAATGGCTTTCATGTAAGCGGAGACAAAAATAAACTAGGAAACCTCAGTTTGGACAACAGAAGATATAACAAGGCATAGTAGGGAAAAATTATTGTTTTAGCATATACAGAGAACCTGGTGACAACCTAGTAAAGTCATCAGAAAGAGTTTAAAGCACAGGAAAATATTTTTCATAACACATAATTAAATTTTAGAATGCATTGCTGTAGGGGATTGTAGAAGATAAAACTGGAATTGAGAAACCCACTAGAAAGATTAGTGAACTTATTTGTGAATATTAATTTTTTAACCAGAGAGTTGGCTGCCCAGGTAGAAATGGTACTGTAGAAGTATTTAGGTTACTATTAGACTTTGTGCAAGAAAGGCATCTTTTCTTGTATCAAATCATCAGGGCTTTATTTTCCTTAGATGGCACCTGCTGATTTGCAGCAGAAATATGAACGCTTGATAAAGAGGGAATGCAGAGCACAGGGTGGGATAGCACTGATAAGTAACATGACAACCTGGTTAGAAAGACTGAAGGGTCTTTACCTTTCTCCTAATAATATATGGATGATTTCTCTTGCAGAATTTTCATGCTAACACATTAAGCTGTAAAAAGACTGATCTGCATCACATGCAAATCAGGATGCTTTCTCTTGAAATGATTTAATGTCATTTAATCATTTTATCTGTTCAGGTACACATCAGTTCAGAAAACTGTCCGTCCGAGAGCACTAGTAAAAGCAAATTTTGGAAAACTGACTACAGTGGAATAGATATTGCCTCACCAAATAGAAAGTACACATAGAAAAAAACATGAACAGCAGAACAGAGTTAATGGTCTTTGGATCTGTTATCTTTAGCTACATGCTAAAGATGTGATGGAGCTTCATCACAGCTTTAGGATGTAGCCCATCAGCTGAAACCCCAGCTGCTCACAGAATATTGCGAGTGACATGCAAAAACAGAAAAGGGATGAGAAAGAAAGATTTTTCCCACCTACAGCTCCTCTATACAACCCTTAACACTTTGGCAAGACACTTGTCATCAGATCAGTCCTCCTTGGAAAGGGCAGATCCTTCGTCAGAGGCTCGTACCCCTGGAGAAGAAACCTGCTCCAACAGCCCTGAGCAGAGTGACAGACCACTTAGAGAAAGAGGAAGATCTGTGCTCTGGAGAGGGGAGGGGAAAAAGTCCTGGTTCAGTCACAGAGGATAACTGAGGGCTTTGCTTGGTACATGGGGCAAAATGTTATCCCGACCAGGCAGTTACTTGGGCCTGCAAAGTTCAAAGCTGTCTGTCTTGCTGAGGACCTTTAGCTACCTCTTGTAATGGTCCAGTCCATCAAATCCTGTCAGATAGTTTCTCTGGGAGTCTTTGGTGGAGGACTTTGACAAAAGCTTTTTTGGAAATCTTAACCCCTTGTCCCTTAGGATAGCCCAACCACACGTTTTTTGCTCCTTCAGAGAACTCCACCAAATTCAGGGTCCATGGCTTGTCTTTGCAAAGGCTGTGTCTTTCACATTGCACTACATTTATCCAGCTGCTTGCTGATGCTATCCTTCTTTATAATGCTCTCACTGAATGTTGATTGTCTGATAAGCACCCTGCTGTGGGTAAGTTTGAATTTTTTTTCATATTATAATATTTTAATTTGTTTATATTTTTATGAATAATTTACTGTTGATTAATTCTAGTTAGTTAAAGTTGTGCCTCAATCTATTTTGGCCTGCATTATTTTGGTCACAAGAGCTGAAGTTCCGTTTTAATTTGGTTGTTCGAATGAGCTCCAGTTTTTGAAGGACACCAACTTAGTACCAGTAGTCCCCTTATTCTACTGTTTTTCCACTCTGATTAGGGGTGGGAGCATTTCGTTAATAGATGCTATAACTATACCCTGATTTTCTAATAGGGGGCATTTAATACAATATTAAAAATTTATATTACAGAGATAAACATTTATGATAAAAATGTTACCCTTTTGACTGCTTTTATTTTTTATTTCCCATTTTTATACAGCTCTCCTTTTCCAAATTAAAAACTACTGCAGTGGATATTTCAGGCTTTTTTGCTCTGAAAGGAAAGCTGAATTTAAAATATCATGTCACACCTTTGCAACATGGTTCCTCAGCAGTAAACTTTTGGACCAGGCTCAGATCAGGAGCTAATTCTTTTTGTGTGTGTGTGTCAGACATCTCCCGCTGGACTCCAGTGGATCTTCATACCTGGTGTGATACATGGTGGCCAAGTGGTCAAGCTGCATCATGCTCAGCTGAAATGTTGTCCTTCAGCCAGAAGGAGAAGCAGAGAGTGTGTATGCCCTCCAAAGTGCTACTGCAGTTTCTCCTGCAGCACAGTAGGACCCGTCACAGGCAGTTCCCCATGCACTGGCAGACACCAACAGATTGTCTGTTGGTGTCTGTTCCCCTTGTGACCCTTTCCATGAACTGTGGTGAGGGGCAGAGCCTGGTCATATCCTTCCCTGTACCCACCACGGTCCTGTGAAATGTGGCTGGAAAGACAGTGATGGTGATCTTGGGGATGGAGTCTGGAGAAGCAGAAAAGCAGTGCATGGGGCACCTTCTTAAGTGTCTGTTTTGGCTTACATGGGCTGACGGAATGGAAATTATGAGGGAGTAATGTGTTCTGTGGCAGGAGGGACAACCTGATGGACGGGCAGATCACAGAAGCCTGATTTTCATGGGAAACGTAGCTAAAACCTGCAGAAGCTGTCCTGGGTCATTGGAGGTGCTGCTATACCTTTAATGGGTGCTTGAGTATTAATTACAAATCTAGGATCATTCAGACTTTTTTCCACTCTGGAGTGAGGAAAAATGTTACTGTATATTTGTTCTGATAACATGTCTAGCTAACAATACTGTAATTTCTTCTTTTACCTATTCCTTTTCCATAAAAGTAATTTTTTCACCATCTTCTCCCTGTGACTCAGCAGTGAATGAATGCTACTTTCACAGACAGAGCTGCACAGATAAGTTTTATTTAAGTTTTTTGTTCAAAGAATGACAGCATGGCATGAAGATCACAGGGATGATAAAGCTTTGGGAACAACTGGAAAGATTTCTGTTTGAACTGCAAAGGTATGCAATACCTGACATTTTTTTCAGGCTTGCTGCCTGAGCACACAGGGAGAGGAACACACTGACACTTTCCTGGATTTGAGGGACAAGATTGTGCTTTAAATCAGGTGACTAAAGAAACAAAACCATAAAATGGAATTGCTAAAAAACTGTTAAATACTTGATCTCCTGAAGCATTATTTGTGAAAAATAGGTATTTTTTTTCGGAGTGCCAAGAGTGACTGCTGAAGATTTTACCAAGGAGCTGTAAGTTATACCACAGATTTGCTGTAAGTTACACCACAAATTTACTGCAAGCCATAGCATAGCTCCATCAGTGGCTGGCATGCTGAAAAAGATAGAGGGTCATATGGTGTGAGAGCACTGTGTCAAAAATATAACTGAGAGGAATCACTGTGTCTAGACAAGATACATGGTGGGGTTCTGTTATTCATGTAGGCAATACCTGACATATTATATCCCAACAGTAACCATTATCCCAAGATTATAGTCAACTTTTCAAATTAGCAAGACCACATAGTTGCCGAAGGTTTGGTATAGTGTAAATCACTGATTACTTTCACTGCAGATCTACCATACAGATACTTGCAGGTGTCTAACCTGCTAAGAATGTGCCATGTAGTGGGTGCTATGAAGAAAAGCAATTGACAGCCATATCCTGATGTGTCGTGTCTCAAATTTCACCTCACTCTTGATAAGAAACGGTTTTAACCCGGGCAAGCAGCAACTCTGCCAGAAGACATCGATGTGGGAAGACATCTGTGTAGTCAAAGACTTAAAGATGATAATTGCAAAGCTGCGAGTCATGTGAAGAAACAGGTCTAGCAAGTGGACGAATGAGGTGAAATCAAGATTGTTCACTGGAAAAGGCAAATAAGCCACTAGCAAACCATCAGAAAACTCAACACAAATTTTGAGCTTTGTGGGGTGCCACTATCCCAGGGACTGTGTTCTCTCACCACATTTTTAACTTTCTATGTGTGCTGGGTTGGCCACGGCTAACAGCCAAGCACACACTCAGCTGCTCAATTACTCCCCCACCCAGAGGGATGGGGAGGAGAAAAAGAAAGAAGAGGAGCAAGAAAGCTCGTGGGTTAGATAAAAGACAGGAGATCACTTACCAATTACTGTAATGAGCAAAATAGATTTGACTTGGGGAAATGAGCTTAATTTGCTGACAATTAAAATAAATATTTAATTACCGATTCATGTAGTGGGAAACAAAAACAAAAAAAGAAACAAGCATCTACACACATAGGGGGAAAACACCTTTTCTTCCCCATTTCCAGGCTCAACTTCACTGCAAGCACCTCTCCTCACAGAGGCTGCCCCTGCAGCCCACCCTTCCCCCAAGTACTTCTCTTTTCCTAACAAGTGTACATTTTTGTAGGCTGAGTGTCTAGATAGCGAGTACCTTGCAGTTACTAGCTAAGAGGCAGGACAATGACATGAACATATGGCCACACCATACATCATAAGCCTTACAAATGCTTGCACAGTGAACAGGAATGCACACATGCAAGAAGCAGCTCTGGCAGAAGCCTGTAAGATGTAAATTTTCTCAAGTTGCTATGGTAGGTTGTGGTGTCCTAACAAGAGAGATCACAGACCATTGGCACCCATCTCCTTTATGAAAATATCAGCTCCGTCTCTCACCACAGTTTCACCAAATAAAGGTTTGCATGGATGAAGAACTGTGGGAAAAACCTCCTTTGCAATAACTACCTGGTACCAGATACATTGTCAAGAAGCCACCTAAGAGAGGTGGCCAAAGGTGACGATGACTCCACTAGTTTTGACTTCATTAGCAGCTGGAGCTCAGGAGACTGGTGGAAAGCTGGTCAACCCAGCAAACCAACCAGAAACATCACTGACTTGTTTGGTGCAGCCGCAAGGCTGGTGGCTTCCAGTGACACTTAACTCTTTGCAGTATGGTGCCCATGGACAAGAGACAGTACTGTTAGGTGGATGCTGATGAAGTGGTATCATATCATTCCCTACTGAGTGATAAAGTAGGAAAGGACGATTGAAAAAACTTCCTCACAGACTGGCTCTAAAACCTCTTTTCCTTTGGTTTAAACTGCAAATGAACTATCTGAGAGGATGCACATGGTAATACAAGTGACACACGTACCAGCAAAATAAGTCTCGAGTGCAAATCTTTCATTTGGGGGGAATGAGAAAGGCCTGCTTGGGGCCATAGTTTGAGTGGTGCTCAGAGCTTTTTTTGGGGTGAGGGGAAAAGAAGTTCACAGGATGCTCTAAAGTACCGAGGAGAGTAATGGCTCAGGGAAGGAAAGTGGAATTGAATGAGAATGAGAATTTATTCATAGCCCCAGATTGCTAGATTAGCTAAAAAGATGCCCCTGTTTGTTTAACCTTTTAAGATACACTTAGGTTTTTAAATCTTTTCTGCAGCCAGGAAGGCTAGAAACAATAATCTTTTTTTCCTCTCTCCTAGAAAGGAAAATTTCTTATGTATTTGCATCCTCCATAAGGTGACTTTTAAAAATGAAAACCATAATGGAATATAAAGGAAAATAACAAGTTTGCAATGCTGACCTTGGATCTAGGAGAACCAAGATCTACATAGACTTCCTCTTCGACCTTTCAGCAAATAATTTAGCCACATAGGATGAAAAGCTGGCAGAAAACTGACGGGTCACTGCGAGAGTCTTCCACGCTGTAGACAACTACAGCAGATACCCTTATTAACACTTATTTCAGACTCTGTTTTAACATTACGTAGGTGTTTTGCCCTCCACAACTCCTATTAGAGGGCTGTTCCAGAACCTTGCTTCTCTGGTACTTAGAAACCTTTTTCTAATTTCCAGTCTAATTTTATTCATGACTGGTTTATACTAATTTGTTCTTTCGCTAACATTATCTTTTTCTTAAATAGCTCATTTCCTTCTGTGGCATATAGCCACCTGCTGAATTTATACAGTGCAGTCTTAACTCCTCTTACCTTTCATTTTTCTAGGCTAAACAAGGCAACTTCTTTTATATTTCCTCTTGTACTCTAGGCTGTCTGCTTGCTTAGCCATCTTTCTTGACCTTTTTTGTACCTATTGCTGTTTAAATTATTCCTCTTTTTTTTTTTTTTTTTGCAATGAGTGGCCAGAAATACGTATAATTTGTGGAGGGTCTCACCAGGGCCTTATATAAAGCATTCATGTTTTAATCTGTATTGAAAATATTTTGTTTAGCAAATTTTATTTTTTTATTTTCCTGTTCATCTCAGAATGCTGTGAATCCTGGTTTTGAGTACTACAACCAGATATAAGTCCTCTAAAATTGTGAAGCCATATTCTGACAATATTTGTGCTATCCTTATCTCTGTTCTAAAAATCTACTACCAGGCCATCATTCTGTACATTTCTGTGGCTACAGTGTTAGATATATATACAGATGAAAACATTTTGAAATTCAAAATATTCATCTATTTAGAATGTCTGTGATAGCATCTTTTAAGTATATCCCAAGAGTCTGGTTGCAAGAGCACATGGTACTAAAGAACAAGAATAAAAAGAATGAAGAGGAGTGAGTTGACTTGCTGTTTATACTAACTGATTGGGGAAAGGTGTGCTAAACAAAGGTGACTTAACATTTAAAAGATCAGGAAGCAAATGTTAAAACAACATGAACACAAATGCCTCCTGTGTTGCATAATACATTAATTCCAATAAATTTTCTTCCATACAGAACCTCTTTTTTTAATTATTCCCTGACCAGAATTGTTCATCTCCTCACCCTTTAATAAAACCTCCAATATTTACTCCATACTAAAAAGTGTAAAAAAATATATTCCATAATACCTTAATATACTATGGTAAACAACTAGAGCTTTTACTCTAGTCTTTCCAGTTTTTCATGCGAAAAGACAAAACAAAAGATACCTCAAGCAAATAGGCTTAGTGAAACAGCGTTTATGGAAAAGAAGGAGGAAAAGGTTAGAGGGCTGCAAAATAAGAGAAACAGAAAAACAAACAATCCATTCCCTGAAGTACATGAAGGGTAAAGCTCTTTCTTCTCTTAGTGAACAAATAGAGGGGGGATAGGAGATGGAGGAGAGAATTGCTGAGTCTACTACTTCACTTTAGCACATTAGCTTGCAATCTATTTTGCGTTGAATACTACATTTCTCGCCCTTATTCTAATTTAGGCTGCAGGATAAAGATCCCTACTGCAGCTGCTGTTGACATTGTGTCTCTTGCTAGCCACGTGTCTATGCTATCAGGCCCAGCTTGCAGTTCTGGCTGGCAAGTCCTCCTGCCACGCTGCAGTAACTTCCGGCTCTTCACTACGCTCAGGTCCTAGCTGGAATACCACAGCATTTAATACCTACGTTCAGATCTTGTTACAGGAGACAAAAACGTCCTCACTGGAGTCACTGCTTCTCGTGGTGTGTAGGACTTCTGCATCTCAGGGAGTGAGTTAGGGTGATTGCTCATCAGAGGTGAGTCCAGTTTTATTGTCTATGCTTTTCATGCATTATTGTCATTATCATTTCAGCTTCCTGAAATAGATATTAGGATAGATATTAGATATTAGGAAGAAATTTTTTACTCTGAGGGTGGCAAGAGCCTGGCACAGATTGCCCAGAAAGGTGTAGATGCCCTACCCCTAGAGGTGTTCAAGGCCAGGTTGGATGGGGCTCTGAGCAACCTGATCTAGTGGAAGGTGTCCCTGCCCATGGCAGGGGGGGTGGAACTAGATGATCTTTAAGGTCCCTTCCAACCTAAACCATTCTATGATTCTTGGAAATAAATTTATGCTGTTGGAAAAGCACCCTCAAATAGAGCAGAATGTGAAAAACAGCTGCGTGTATTGGCCCCTTCCATTCATCTCCTTTCTGTAGCAGTAGGTGCCAACCAACCACTCAGGATATGGATTTCCATCTGCCTTGTGCCGTCAAGAAGGGGCTTTAGATTTAGATTATAGATATCTTAAAGCACTGAAAATGTGAGAGACTGAGGTTCAAATCCTTCCTGTGTTTAGGGAGACTCCTATATAGACCATAAAAATGCAGCTCCCATTAGTATACAGGGACTCTGAGAGGGAAGGAGGACAGCTGAAGAATATCCATAAGGACAACCACATCTCAGATAGCATCACCTTCTTTTCAAAGCCAGTTTTCATGTTTAGATTTTGATTTGGTTGGGTTTGGGGTTTTTTGGGGGTGGGGGGAACTGATGTTTTTTTAAATTTCTTTTTCAACAGATGCACAGTCACTTTATAGGGAATCCAAATAGTCCCTCCTTTATCTGAAACTGGATTTTAAAGTCTTCGGGTGAACAGCAGTCTGATCTATCAAATACAGCATCAAACTTAGACACCCTTATGAAAGTGTAATTCTTGAAACATATATGAATGACTAGTTTTGCGAGTACCTTCTTAGATGCATCTGGTTTTGAGCTGTTCTTAGTAATCTCCCTCAGGAAAGCTGAGCTCAGAGTGAACCTACGTAGGTGTCTTTGCATACGCTAAGGTAGTTATCCTGCTAGACTCCTCTCATGTGGAGAATGTGGGGCTCTCGGAGGTTTTAGCTAATGATGAGTAAGACATGGGAGGTTATATAAATGAATATTTCTTGAGTCAGTGGAAAGAGACTTTTTTCCCACATGCAGTGTGCGACATCTCAGATCTACCTATGAAACATGTGAGGGGATGTACAGAGTCAGTGAGAAGACTCAATAGGAAGGATTTTCCCTGGTGTCCTAAGGTACTGCACACTCAAAAAGCCATCTTCATGGAAAGATAACCCAGAGACCAAGTCTTCAAAAACTTCAAAGATAAGAGTCCGATCAGAATCCTGAGCAATCTGTTTAAACTGGGCTCAAGAACAAAGTCTGTCACTGTTTGGATTACTTTAATTCCACCTTCCAAAAGCTGCTGACTGGCAGAAGGCTGGATGAGATTATGGCATGGTAAATTGGATTGGGAGATAACCGTCTTTTAAATCCAGGAGACTCCAATTCAAGGTGAAAAGATCTCATTGCAAAGCAGGCCTACCTCATTAACTGAGTGTCATGAATTCCCTCCACCAACAAAGAAGAATATCCCACACTGATGTTAAGGACTGCTGTTCAGTGGTTGAGAGCCTTCGGGATCCATATTTCTGTGCTGAAATGGACAAGCAGACACCATGGGTCTTCACAGAAGAAACAAGATTGTTTTATTTTGGCTGGAGGTGGAAGGTCTGTATCCTCTGTACCACTCTATACTTTCCTAGGACCCTGCCCAAAAGCCAACTGAGTAGCTTCACAGTCAAGATAAACATCCAGCATCATCACCAAATCTGTGGGAGGGGAGTTGAAATGCCATTTCTGAGTGGGCTTCACCATCACAGAAGTGAGGTGGCTAACACACTGTGATGAGCACTGACATATTAAAAGGCATCAGCTCATAACAACCCTGCATCTCTTGATGGTATTAGGCTGGTCTGTATCGCTGTAGAAGAAGAGTATTTGCCATCTCTAGAATCTTGGTATTGACTCTCAGTGCCTCTAATGTACTGAATCACATGTACCTGTTCTGGGAATGTCTACCTCCACAAAGCTACACCATCACTTACCTTCTCACTGCAACCATATTTCAACACTCTAAGGGACTCTGAAGACTGTCTAGCAGGCAATAGTAGCTGACCTTTACTTGAATGTCTGTCTTTTTTTACACTTGTTGAGATGGGACAGACAGAGCTGTTTTGGGGGACATGATCTGCATAATAGTGGAAAGCCTTTGGCAGACTGAATCTGGGGATAACAAGGTCCCAGCAGTCTGGAGGAGGTTGCATGACCATGTCAACTCGTGGCTCCCTGCCAAGCACCACCTACACACAAAGCGAATGGTAGGCTCTTCAAGCACAAGGGCATCCATGCCCTGCTCACTGACAGCTGAGCACAATTCACTTCCTGAAGTGACAGGACAAGGGGGAACAATTTTCAACTGAAAGAGGGTAGATTTAGATTGGAAGAAATTTATTATGGTGAGGATGGTGAGACAATGGAAGAGGTTGCCCAGAGAAGTTGTGGATGCCCCATCATGGGAAGTGTTCAAAGTCAGGTTGGATGGGGCTTTGTGCAACCTGGTCTAGTTGAAGATGTCTGTGCGCATGGCAACAGGGTTGGACTGGATGATCTTTAAAGCTCCCTTCCAACCCAAACCGTTCTATGAGTGCACATACCAACTGATTGAGTCTCAGGCTGGCTGGTTGGTAGACACTACTGGTATGCATAACTACAGCACTGAGGAATGCATAAATGCTTTTCAAGCAAAAGTCAGCTCTGAGAAACTTCTGTAGCCGGACATTTCCACAGCCACATGGTACAGTGAGACTGCACACATTTGCTAGGAATACAACTCCTCACAACATATTGTTAAGATCACCATTTGTAGCTAACATGACAGAAGTTTAGTGACCGAGAAATTGTTTGTGTTCACAACACTGTGCTCCCAACACTCCCCTTATATTTTGTTATCTCCTTTCCATTTCACTCACTTTTTTCCACCTTTCATATGCAGTCCTGGGAAATGTCCACATACTCTGGTAGCTTCCCTCATCAACAGAAGGTTGGTTTCCTAGGTAGGATGAAGCATGTGACTCATCAAGGTCACAATATACATGTCATTTTAGTCAGGGACAAGAATCATTTACTGCTTTCTTGTGTAAAGCCATCTGAAGACCCAAGACCGGCATTAGGTAGGCCACAGCCAGGAAACGTGGGACCTTTTCCTCCACCCTTGCTGAAGGCTTTTTGGCCTCTAGCCATGAGATACTCTGATCATGGCAACTCAGGTGTAGACCTGCCTGGAATAGGAAATGTTCTGATTGTGGCAGGTGCTCTAGGTTGGTGTGCAGCAGCAGCAGTAGTCCATGTCTATCTGACCTGTACTGGTAGCTCACCAAGCAACACACTCCTAGGTATGGCTGAGGAACTGGATGGTGACCAGCAGCAGCTCAGCTCACTGCTCATCCCAGACATGCCAGGGAGGGGCACTGAAAACAACATAAGGGTTTTGATCCATTCACTGCTCAAAATATAGACTCAAAGTCTGGCACATCTCATCCAGGTGACATGACCAAACCTTATATCCATTTTCCTTTCTCCTTTAAGCAAAACTAATCTGTAAGCTGTTGCAGAGCTGGAGCCTTTCTGTCATTTGTAGCTAACTCTTTTACTTTAGGTCTTTTACTATCTGAATATATGCATATATATATGTACATACATAGAAAACCTTTCTTCATTGTTGCTTCTCAGCTTTTGTCCAAATAGTGCTTCTAGAAGACAATCTGCTAAAGAATGGCTCTTGTTTGGACATCCTCATGTACCATGATGAGGTTGGTAGCCCTGCTACCTTTAGCTTTTTGTTAATGGCATTTAAGTTGTGTGATATTTTCCTTTTTACACCAGAAAAGGGATTCCTTTTTACACCAAAATTCTAATACAATATCTTCAAAACCTGCCTCTTGCAAACATTTCTCATTTACAAACTTGTTTTAAATTCCTTTTCAAAAGCCTCTTCATTTTCATATAATGAAATTCTGGGGGTTGTTCCCTCCCATGGGATGTTGAATTTTAATATATTATGGTTACTATTACACTGTGGCCTTTTTTTGTCTTGTGCATTCTCTAACTGCACCAAGAACCGGTCATCCCTTTGTGTCCAAAATTCAGTACGCATCATTCCACTGTGCATGAATCATCCAGTTTACACAGGGGTAAGTGACCTCATCCATTATTTCAAAGTTTTCTCTCTTGAAAACCTTCCTAATCTTCCTTAACATATCACCTTTAATGAACATCCTGGTAGGTTGTCTGTAATACAACCCCAACGTTATATGGTTTTAGACAGACATAGAATTCAAATTCTTATGTACATGGTATTTAATTATATATTTAGTGAATTTGCTGTTTTTAATTCTACACTTTAAACCTAGAAAGCCACTCCTTCACAAGCTAGCTTGATCTGCATCCAACTAATTACAGTAGCCTACTGATATTTTTTCTATGAGGTTGTTTAAAATCTGGCAATCCTGGTTCATCTCCCTCACTTTCCTTAGAGTTGTATAGAAACACATCATATTTAGGCTTGATCTAGTTGCCCATTTTTATGTTTCCTCATAAAAAGGAACTTTATTTATTGACACTGATCCTGAATTTTACTGACTTATGTCCCCCTTTTCTTCATGTTTACAGAGTGTATACAGAATCATAGAATCATTTAGGTTGGAAAAGACCCTTAAGATCATTGAGTCCAACCATAAACCCAACACTGCCAAGTACACCACTAAACCATGTCTCCAAGTGCCACATCTACACATCTGTTAAATACCAGGGATGGTATTTATTGAGTCACCAGGGATGGTGACTCAACTACTTCCCTGGGCAGCCTGTTCCAATGCTTGATAATCCTTTCAATGAATAATTTTTTCCTAATATCCAGTCTAAACCTCCCCTGGCGCAACTTGAGGCCATTTCCTCTTGTCCTATCACTTGTTACTTGGGAGAAGAGACTGACCCCCACTTTGCTAGGATCTCCTTTCAGGTAGTTGTAGAGAGTGATAAGGTCTCCCCTCAGCCTCTTCTTCTCCAGACTAAACAACCCCAGTTCCCTCGGCCACTCCTCATAGGACTTGTTCTCTAGACCCTTCACCAGCTTTGCTGCTCCTCTTTGGATGCTCTTTGTCATCCTCTTCTCAGATGACAACACTTGCAGAGGATATGTCATCCTGAAAGTGTTTTCTTTTGCATCTGCTGGGGTTTTCCCCACACTTCCCTATAATCTTCCTGACTGCCTATCTAAATGTGACTGCCAGCCAGTGGTTCTGTTTTCTTATAGAGATGGGACTTAGACAGGAAAACAACGTTTTTGTAAAAATGGTGTTTTATCTGCAGATAGTTCATCTCTGGGCTTATTATTATTGCTGATATTGCTACAAAAAGTTCCTTGAGTTCTGAGACTAAAGGCTGTTATTCACTGGAGAAACTGAAACATACAGTCCATCAATAGCTTCAGGGCAATTTTTCACCAGAGGTAGTTGTCTGGAACATACTTTTTTCCCCTCTCTCTTCAGATTTTTTATTTTATTTTAGCAATTACATGAAACATTACTTCATCCCTTATTATTCTCTTGCCATTCCTAATAAGCTGTGTTTTAATTTAAAACAGCAATTTACAATTCAATTAATATATAACAACACAATCCATTGTAATCACAATGCGATAAATTTGTGTTTTAAGTAATTTTTAATGCTCAGAGCAGCTGGATCTGTGAAGTGTGGAAATAGCTGCCATTTTTCACCATGTGCAATACTGCCTGTGCAAACCACCACTTTTTAATTATATCACCACCAAAGCCCAATGTACGGAAAATGGAGCAACTGTAATTGCAAAGGAAGAAAATCTTTGCTTATAATATACAGTTAATATAGAAAATATAAAAGTAGTGCCAAGATATAATTAGTAAAACTGACATAAGGCTGCATTCCCTGATATAATCACTATTTAAAGATGTGTTTCAGATTGATATCTTTCAAAAAGTAAAGGGATGTGATTAACTTAACTCAGCCAACAAAGAATTACAGGATTACTACATCTGGCCAGAAACTTTTTCTTTAGAAATTGTAAATAATGCATTATTACTTTACTGGTGGATTTTTTTTTTCCTTTTTCTTTTGTGACAGTCATGTACTTTTTCAAATTTCTGCATTTCTATACTATGTAGATCAAAAACTCCCAAAGGGCTAAGTCTTCAACAAGTTGGCAGTTCCTTTAACTTCAGTGAAACTACATTAATTCTGACTTATTTATTAATTATATTTCCCTGTAGTTTAGATGTTCAATATGAACCATCACATGCTGCTGGAAAAAGTATATAAACCATCTTCCAAATTCCCCTCCAAAAAAGGAGTGTGACTCCTCCAAGTGGACCTCCTCTTCCGCTCCTACCAAGGCCATTTGGACTTTCTGTGAACACACTCTCTTGCTACTACAGAGGTTTATGAGGAGGAGAGACTTTTCACTCTCTTGTCAATGTTTTTACTCTAAATCAGTAGTAATCCTATTGTATTGAAAGAATTACTGTAAATGTAAAATCATAAAAGTTTCACAACATTTTTTCCTCTTCTATCTAATAGAGCATTAACATAGGAGTTTTCTGTAATCCCAATTTACTTCTAAAGGGACTTCAGTACATCAACTTTCCTTTCATTTCCCATCCCAATAGTGTGCCCTATGTCACTTTGCTCCTGGTCACATGGAGAGTACTCATCAGAATTAATAGTTCTATTAATGAAACCTGCAATATAAGTGCTTGAGGCTTACAGTTTTTGACAGTGGGAATTGAGTTGCTTTCACCAACCTACTATTTGATTTAGATTCTTTTTTTATTATTATTATTTTTGGAACTTAATAGCTGTAGAATAATGTTCCCAGAATTATAAAGATCAGATATGGAAAAAAAAGAACCTGGAATATATATCCCCTCTTAAGTTATTGGATAACCAAGATCTTTCTTAGTTAATAGATTGCTATGATTTTCACAGTTCTGAAAGTCAATAGGAAAAGGAAACAGGTAATACTAAAAATTAGAAAATATATATTATATCCTGTAGACAGAAGAGAAAATACTGAAAATTGTCAGATGGGAAAGTGTATCTATAAATTGGTTATCCTTAAAATAAACATTTTTCCACGGGCCATTTCCATACTGAGCTTGTAAAAATGTATGTAAAATAAACATTCATATTCCTTTATGAGAAGCATCATTATAATATTAATTGTTGAAAAATACAGTGTAAATGAAATGTAAGGCTTTTATTATTGGAAACCTCTGTTGTATCGCAGAAGTCAGTCTGAGTTTAGAAAATGGATTTACTTGGAACAGAATCAGGACCAGGACCCCAAAAATGTTAATTTCCTACTATTCTTTATTCAAATGAAAAGATACTGTCTCTGGCAATTGCACCATAGAGGAAAAAAAATGCTGTTCTTTTATGTTATTACTGGCTTTTCAATTCTTACATTTGTCATTGATATATGTGGCATGAAAGTAAAAAATGCATACATAACATAAAGGCTGAGTAAATATACATTAAGGAGAACTAACCCATCAAGTGATTTTACCCTTATCTGCATTTGCAGGTTGGTTAGATCCATCAATGTATGTACCGCCAAACTCTATAATTCCATTATAGTGGTAGGAGGAAGAAGGTGGGAGTCTTTGAGGTGACGCCATGTATTGTATAGTAAAATCCAGCAAAGTTTCATTTTCAAATATCTGGTGGAGAAGGGGCAAAGTATCTCCAGTAATTTTAAGGACATTTTCCAAATGTTTATTTAGATAAAAGATAGATAACAGTAAAACTATAAAACCTGCAGCCAGATAACTAGGTTTTATTAATGACCTGCCATATACCGTGGCCGGATAATTAAAGTTCTCCCTCCCTTCTAACCCCCTCCTCCCAGAAAAGGAGAGAGTGGACAAATTTATTTGATAGTTTGATAACCAGGGGACACTGGTTGAAAACTATTGATATAATCAGGGTCTATTCAATTTGCTCACGACAGACACTCCTATCTGTTAATTTCACCTGTGAATATTTAATTATGCCCTGGATGCATATGGTCGAGCCATTAATAAAATTTGTCTGTCATAGGTTTCTGTATTTTCCTTTTTTGTCATCCTCATGTGCATTTTATCAATGGGGATCTTTCCCCTTTTTTTTTCTTTTAACATTGCACAAGACAGATGTTAGTGGTATGGGTATTTCAGCAAGGCTACGTTATAGATTGGGTACAGCATGGATCAGGATTGCTCTTTTAGCCTGCAAAAGCCTGGGTCTGCGTACATAATGAAGTTGCTGAAGCATGAATGATAATGGAGTTCTTAACCATTTCACATTTTCAAGATATGCTTAGGGAATTTGCTTTCAACTAAACAAATGCAAGGGAAAATGCATCCTTTTTTTGGCAGACTCGTGAGGATTTTACATATATAGGATGGCTGTTTTTACTTTCTTTCCTTTAAATCTGGCTGCTCTCCCTTTTCTAAGACATTTCTTTGGGTGAATGCAGGTGTCAAACCCCAGATTTGCTCCCTCCAGTCATCTGAATTTAATAAAGTGCATATTGTATGCCAAGGCAATTTGTTTTAATCTCTGAAAGGCCTCTCAGGACTCAGAAAGCTTCTAAAATTCACATCAAATTTCCCTAATTCTGCCATTTCCTTCAGTTGGGACAATTTTCCTTCAGTCTTCCCTACCTTATAAAGAGATTGTTCAGTTCATCAAAAATTATTTGTTTATTCATAATACTGCAGGCTAGAACATGCTGCTTTGTCTAACTTCTCTGAAAAAAGTATCTAAAGAATAGTAATAAAAAGATGAGTAAGTAATTCTTCCCCAAGTTTTGCTTCCTTTTTTTTTTCTCCAAATACAGACTGTTTTGTTCACAATCCAAATGTAGTCTTTAAAGTTGATGAGGGCTACTGTCTCCTTTGAGGTAACACCTCTTTACAGATAAATCCTCCTGTTTTCCTGTCCAGTAGTTTTGTTTGTTTCTCTGACCGATGCATAACCAGCAAAACCATGTCCTCTTCTTACTTGGGAAGATCAAGATGGAGAATGTCATCAGCAAAGGACCTTGCTGACCTCTTCAGAAGCAGACATCATTCCAACATTTTCATAAAACCTAGCCATACCTTAAACAATTTAACAGAGGAACACCCAAGTTTAAAATCATAGAAACATAGAATGGTTTAGGTTGGAAGGGACCTTAAAGATCATCTAGTTCCAACCCCCCTGCCATGGGCAGGGACACCTCCCACTAGACCAGGTTGCTCAAAGCCCCATCCAGCCTGGCCTTGAATATTTCCAGAGATGGGGCCTCCACAGCTTCCCTGGGCAATTTGTTCTAGTGCCTTACCACCCTCATAGTGAAAAATTTCTTCCTAATATCTGGTCTAAATCTCCCCTCTTCCAGTTTGAAGCCATTCCCCCTTGTCCTATCACTACATGCCCTTGTAAAAAGTCCCTCCCCAGATTTCTTGTAGGTGCCCTTCAGATACTGGAAAGCTGCTATAACGCCTCTCCAGAGTCTTCTCTTCTCCAGGCTGAACAACCCTAACTCTATCAGCCTGTCTTCATTTTGATACGGGTTGATGTCTGGCCTCCACAAGCACTGGTGAGTCCTGAAACCTTAACTTTAGCTTTACTTCTTAGGTCTTCTGTGTCCAGTCCTCTGTATGATGACTGTGATTATCATGGTGTGGTTTTCTTAACAACTCTTTCTCTCTGCCAGGCTGGGTCAAGCCTAAGTGAGTTTTTAATCCTTCTCTTCCAAAGAGCCGAGCTGGCTTCATACATTTTATGTTTTGTCAAGTCATTCTTTATTTCAGAAAAAAGTCCAGAGATTCTTGCTACCAAGTTTTCCCTAGGTATATTTTTCATCCCTTCTTTTAAGGTTTCTAAGAACTCTCTTTGCTTGTTGGAAGCTGAATGATAAGGAAAATTTTGGATTTGCTTCTCTCATCACCCAGTCTCACTGGATGACAGTGCTAGGTAGTCTTGGTAGGTTGCCTTGCTGTCTTCATCACAGGAGTGATCATCAGTGGGGGTGGGCACAGGAGAAGCTGGAGAGCAGACATGGGGAAAGGGCTGTTATTTATGAGTGTGTACAATGCCTAGAGCAATGTAATTTAAGCCAATAAGCACCATCACAGACCGCAAACCAGGACAAAACAAAGTGTAAGAGCTGGCTGAAATCTTTCAATATGATTTTGGTCAAAAATTGCATTTAAAGTGAAAAGTTTGGCAAAAGTAGTCCAATTCTGACAGGAAAAATTTGCCAGTCAAATAAAGGGAAACAGTGACTTTCAGAAAAAAGTTTTGTGTGATCCCACTTCTAGGAGCAGTCTGGTACAGAAGAAGAATAGGACAAGTCAAGTATTTGCCCTCCACCGTCCCACTTAGTTCTGTGGAACTGCTTTGGGTCCTCCTGCTATTGCTACTGTTGTTTTGGTGAAGGTTTCAGGTTTCTGTTCAACTCCTAAAGGCTTTTTACCAAGCCTTAACCTGTTTTTTGTGGCATGGATTAGCAACAGAAATCCAAAATAGTGAGCTAGCTTCCTGAACAATAATGATTTTGCCTTAAAAAGTAAGGGGCTGGATGAAAGAAGAATCTGGGGTTTACCTACAATCTAGTTTTGGAAACTTTAGGGTGAACTGAGGACACATTTAATTCATTCCCCACAGTATGAAGCATAGAAATGTACTTGTTTAAAGTTAAGACTCACATTCTATCATGGCCTCATGCCTCCAGGTACCCAAACCTGGATTATGGTGCCTCTGCATTGGGGTTTAGGACTCAAGAAAAAAGAGGTCTCCTGGGCCAGCTTCTCTTTTGATTTGTTCACACTTCTATACACAGGGTCGACATAATGACAGTGAGTAATGCAGAAATTCAACCTGAAGGTCAGAAAAAGAACGCTAAAGTGTGGTATACCACCTTCCAGCTTTCTGTGAGTTTTGAATGTTACTCTCCTGCGTACTCGCAAAGTTAAATATGTTAGCTCAAATTCCTGTAACACACACCTTGGTTGTGTTAATTTGGACTCAAACATTAAGTAAGTACTGGGACAATTATTCTGAGAAGTTACATGATGCTCAGGCCCCTTCGGTATTTCCTTACAGTTCCCAAGTAGATCTTACAGATTTTTTGATATTAACCTTTTTAGACTCCTGGCCCAGGCATAGCCTAAGAGGCTTTTTTTTACTTCTTAAATACTTTGCTGAAGTTATTACTGCTTGCTTTCCCTTTGTATACTGTAGATGGATGTCCTAATAGGATATTTTCTATGTGAAATAATCTGGTCTGGAAAGCATTTCTTGTCCAGAACAGTCTTATTTGTCTAGGCGGAAATATGGATATGCTTTGGCTGGACCTTGAAGAGAGACAAATGGAAGCATGCAGCAAAACATATATAGCATTTTAGCATTTGATTAGGTGTTGCTGTTTAACAGAAGGTAGAGTAAGTATATTATTTTTTTCTTTTGTTTTGTTTTTTTCTTTTTTTAATTGGCAAAACATCCAGACAGCAAGCAAGAGTAGTTGGTGTTTTAGAAAAATGAGGAGTTGATGGACAAAGGAGTGAGACCTCTCCCCTCCAGAAAGAGTCATCAGTCATGTCGCAAGGTCTCATAAAATGAACATGATGCCACAGACTGTATGGTCACCATCTTCTCTGGCTGAGCTCTTCAAAAGCTCATACTGGATAAGTCTCACACAAATGCTGGGATGGACAAGGAGTTATACTATGCTGGAAATCTTTGGCCAAGGAATCACCTGAACTGTTCATGCTGACAAGCCAATCTAAGCTGAGTCCAAGAGGCACAGAGGGTTATGGGTTTTGCATGTCTGGTTGCCAAAGATCTGCAGAGTGTTGCAACCTTAACAGCTGGTCCTCTGCCTTGTTCTTCAGTATGGAGTAGAAGACCACGATCACAGCAATCTCTCTGTGTCTGAAGTCTATGCTAGTGGAGGTGGAATACTCCATCAAGATATCTCGTATCCCTGATCATATTAAACTTACATCTAATGTGGCACCTTATACATGTAGTTTACAGAGTTGAGCCCTTCTCATTGACCAGAAAAACATATAAGGGACTTCTCATCTGTTTTATGCAGCTATTTTGTGGTTGTCCTCTGCTTACCAGGGATCGTCCGGATGCTGCCTGATTTTTCAGTGTGTTTAGTCAAGCTGAGCCTGAAAACCCTGATGAAAGCTGACATCTTCATTTGAAGTTCAAGACTGCTCCTCAACCCACCTCCCATGACATCACCAAAATGCAGAGTGGGGGACGGGGGATATTCTGAAGTCACCCGGAGTCACAAGGATGAACCTCCACTACCTGTTTTCCCAGTCATGCTCTTTTGAGTAACAAAATAATTTTATACATGTGTATATGTGTATATGTATATATTTACCCTGCTGATACTATCAAACCATTCAAAGCCAGTGACTGGTAATTTCTCAATATTTCATGGGCAGTCAAAACTGGATTTAATTACATTAACTTACTGCAAAAGCATCTTCCCTACCTCAATTACTCAGTTACAAAGAAGGTCTCTTGCAAACATTGGAAGTGTCAGAGTTCTTAAGAAAAGGTTTTGAGTATTTCTTTAATGGAAAGTCATCAGTATGAAGTTAATACCAACACCCCTAATAATACATGTGCAGGGAACCTAAGAGGCTTTCTTGCTTAATTGGACTGTTTCACTTCAGTAAGTTCATAGTGTGAGCAGGAAGCACACAGAGGACAGTACACATGAAACATCTGGAATGACAGCTCGAATACTCAAGACTTAGAGGTTGGTAGATGGGTATAATGAATTCATCCAACCTTAGTGAATGGTCAAAAAATATTCCAGGCAGAATATTAACTCATTTGTATCTTAAGGACTGTACTGTGCAAGGCTTTCCTTTTATTCTTTGGACAAAGAGAAAATTTACACCTTTATAATTAGACACAAATAACTCTTCTGTTTTGGTTGTGGGGTTTTTGAGGGGCTTGTTGCTTATTTTTGAAACCTGTGTTAGTGAGAAAAGGATTTTGTAGAAGATTTCTGGAAACATACTCAGTACTTAGCTGTTACCAAAAAACAAGTAGAACAGTAGGAACTATTGGGACAGAAATAAGGAACAAAATAGAAAGCATTATCATGTCATTACATAAAACACTGGTGTGCTCAGGGATATTGTGTGCAGTTCTGGCCCTCTCTATCACAAAAAAAAAAAAAAAGGGTATTATAAAACTAGAAAATGCTCAGAGAAGAGTGTCAGGATCGGGGTCTGAAGCAAGGAATGATTTCTATATAAGAAGAGATTAAATAGCCTTGTTCAGAAACTGTTGGAAGCTTGATGAGATACTGCAGGGAGATACTACCCCATGCTTTCCTTTCATGCTTTCTCTCTGAGCATCCAGTAATGACCACAGTTAGTGGCACAATACAGGGTGAAACGGGCCTTTGGTCTGAAACTCTGCAGATGTTCTTATGAGTAGAAGGGCTCCTGGCACAGCCTTCCTCACCTGTGGGGAGAAATGTCTGTGCTCATGTAATTTAAGAGATCAGATCAGAGTGTGGATGCTGAGAAAGGGGAATCCTCAGAGGTAACAACTGGAGAATCTTTCCACAAATGCCGAGTATTTGGTAGCTGTTGTGGATACTCTGAGCAGTAACACTGAGCCTCTTTCTAGAATTAATTTTCGTAATTTGTCTGTGGATCCTGCTCCGTATAGGGAAGCAGTATACCAAACTGCCAGCACTGAGGCTTGCAGAACTATTTACTTCATACTGCGACTAGCAACCTCTGTTACCTAAGACGGGGCTCTTCCTCCCACCCCCTCTGCTAGCTGGGTTTTAGGTATATGTGGTTTGAAAGAGACCAAAGAAACTGAAAGTAATAGCTGGCGCTCCTCTGGAGAGCAGTGCTGCTGTCAGTCAGCTGTGGAGAAGGCAGATGCTGCCTGTTAGAGTTTCCAGCAAAATGAAAGCATTATCAAACCACAAGACAATACGATCTTTCTTTAGCCATATGAGCTCCCATGCGGCCCTAAAACAGTGGTATTTGTCATGGGAAAATGCTGGAGTACGCTTGTGCCAGCAAATGCCAGCAGTGAACTTGACTGGCTGCCAGATGCCATGACAGAGAAAAGTCTGGCTGGAGAGCTGTGAGCCATGGGTGGTCTTGAAATTGAAAGGAACAGCCTAGAAGTAATCAAATAAACAGCACTGACTGAGAAGTTTTAGTCTGGGAAAGCCAGAGGTACCAGACCAGAAAGATGTCATACGCTAAGGGACAAAGAGGAGAAGTTGAGTTGCTGTAACCGAAAGGTGGTGTAGAGCTGACTCCGAGAGGCACGGCATCTCAGCCTACCCGTCTCTGTCTTGCTCTGTTAGCTGGTTCATGAAGTCAGGCTACTGTCTATGCAGGACAGCCCCATGTTTGAAAATACAGCATATCCCTGCGCTACACCCTGCAAGATCCTCTCCCTTCAGGCAGCCAGAGCTTCCCTGCCAGGAGGCTGCCAGCTTCCCAGATGAGTCCTCCCTCTGGATGATGTCAAGTGACATGGAAAACTTGTAGGACACCATCTTCAGAGCCATTTCAATGAGACACTGCCATCCATGACAGGTGGAGATGAAGGATGGAGTGTCAGTGAGTACCTTCCTGAGTCTCTTCCTGAGTCTCTCAGCCTGGGGCAGGGCATGTGATCTAATCAAAGATGTCCCTGCTCATTGCAGGGGGGTCAGACTAGATGACATTTAAAGCTCCTTTCCAACCCAAACCATTCTATGAGTCTATGTGTGCAAAGCAGGCTGTGAGGCAGAGCTGTGGGGCACTGAGCACAGCAGCGAGAAAGCATGGGCACACTCAGGGTCAGTAAATGTTCCCCAAACCCACACTAGCATCCTCATCCCTGCAGAGCTCATCCCCATCCTCACAGACCTTTCGGCTCTTTCATCTTTCAGGAATGTGATACGGTCTCTCTGCCCCTCCTGAGACCACTGCGCATGGCCATGGCAGGTTGCCATACTTTCACGTCCTTCCTCTGCATAGAGAGGGGTAGTAAAAGGCAGAAAGATCTGGCACGGTGCTCAAAATGGTTTGTTCTTAGCAGGGCTGTGTTTCCCACAAAGAACGTGGCAATAAATTTTAAATGTAACAAATGTTCTCTCTCTCTAAGATGGATCATCTCCTGAATAAAAAGTTAGGCTGAAAAAAATTTGAATATTCATTTAGACTAAAAGATTGAAGAATCACTCTTTAGCAAATAAAAATGAAAAAAAACCCAAACACAAAACCAACCCCCCACCTCTTTCACACAAAGCATTTGAAGGATGCCTATAAACAAGTCAAATGGCAGAACAAAACTTTCTTGTACCTTTACATGCACAGGTACAGTTATCATTGATTTTTATGAGATACAATTAATAAAACAAGTGATATTTCTGTTGAACAACAAACTGCCTGCACACAATGTAGACAGCCATGTTACAATTTGAACTAAAGCAAAAGCCAACAATTAGATTGCAGATGTAATTGTCCTAGGAAGAGTCAAAGAGGGAGTTTTTCCTACCAGCTCTTGTTAGGAGATTGGGATCTTCCCTTTCTCTACAAGATGCATTAACCTCTGCTGCAACTCGTTGTGCACGTACAATTCTTCTTTTGATCCATTAGCAGAATATGCAGCAAGTAGGTCTATCTCTCTGCCAGGCTTAGTCACATTAATCCTGGCACTTGTCATTAGGCATTTACATGCAATGTTATCAATCCTTTGTGTGTTTTGCGAGACAACAGAGGGTCAGAATACATATTTATCACTCAGGATAAGCAAATTCTTACTCTGTTGAGCCCTCCTGCAGTTGAACCGAACCCCGTGAGCCACACGCCTAATTTGATTGCAATGCGGGTAGACACCGCAAATATCTTGTTGTACAAATCAGACCGGTTTCTTGAGACAAATTCCGTTTCTGGAAATATTGGTAATATCATTTTAAAGTTTCTGTCAGTACTAGGGAAATGTGATATTCAAAACTTTTGGATTCAAAAGCATAACTCACCAGGCAGAGTGCACAGAAGATGCCTGCCTAGAATAACTCTGGTACCAGTGGCAGCACTAGGATGAAATTCTTACCTTTGCTGTCATTCTTTTTGTTATTTCTGTAATCTAATAATTCTGTAAAATATTATGTTTTACACCACTACCTCCAAATAGTTTGATTCCATTTTTAAGACCACTTAACATTTCTTTTAGCTCAAATAAAAATAGCAAGACAAAGTGTTGCAACAGAACGGTATTTATCTCATTGTTTTTAAAAGCAGATTTTATGCGTAAGCATCACACCTGCAGAAACAGGTAAAATTTTGATGTGGCACTACAGTGCATAACTTTGTGTTGTCTTTTGCCTGTTTGAAGGAAGAGCGTCTTTGGAAGTGATTACAGCCAAAACCCTTCCCTTTGTAAGAACAGCTACCATGAGGCCAGTAATTTGCATTCAGAGGGGGTAAAGCGTAGAACCTTTGTAAAAATGTCAGAAATTATCAAATAGCCGGGGACCCAGCTATGTTCTGTAACAAAGTTCTCCGTGTTTGTGATATTTTAGATCAGAAGCTTTGGCTTCTAGTAGTTTAATACAGGTTTAAAAAAAAAATTATTAACTTGCAGATGAAATATTTTTGCTTATTACGATATTTAATTTGCTTTATGTCGTGGTTACTCCTCCACAGACCGACCACCAGCCATGATTATGCCGTGCTTCAGCAACACACGGTGCACAACACGCACCTGTGCAGAGTCGCTGAGACCCTCCCCCTGGGTCAGATTTCTTTTCCAAAACCGTAGTAAAGCCACTGGCTCCTCCCAAGTTGCTTTGTTTCGGAGTTATTTTGTTTGATCACTGGTGGGCTTTGACTGTCCTTCTACAACAGAAAACCTTTACAAAGTGAAAAAAGTTGAGTTCACGTTGGCATAACTGTGCAGTGCAGCTGACCAAAGGGACGCCGGCTTGTTCTGTATCAGAGATGTGTCTCCACTCTATGTCTCCTCTTTCATTCCTTATTAATAATACTCCCACACCAATGTCTGTGTTACTATACTTGGTATCAACACCAGACTTGTTAGCCTGTATTTATTCAGATGATTACACTTTGCCTTTGAAAACAACCATGCAAAAGTGGTTTTCCCAGCATTTTTCTTACAATTTCAATAGTGATTAAGAGTTATTAAAATAGTGTCAACTATTGCTCTCTAGGCAGTGCCTTGAAAATCTATGCAAAAATTACAGAGAACTGCTAATTTACTGTTTAAGTTCCATAGACACTATTTAATGTTATCTTTAGATAAAGTTGAAAACAAGGACACAAACTCAAAAATTTGATAAGTATTTCTCTTCTGCCTTTAAAACAAACCCTCCAAATGTTACATTTCTGATTATTCATTGACTTTTCTGAGTTCTGTCTCTTGATAGAAATGGATTTATAATGGTTACTGGGGTTTCTTTTGCTACTGCTGGATAGTTAAAATTATAAGGTTTTGTCCTGAACCCATGTTTTAATAAACCCTTCGTTGATACTTTCTTAGTATATCTGTATTCTTGGCTGCTACATTTCTTACTATAAAGTCTACATTATTAATTAAGTAGCTTGGTTTTAGTATTGGTTTATTAGTTTTTTTAAGTTGTATCGCTGATTTTGTCATTTAAAACAGTAAATCTATTTAATTGCTGCTGAATTATGGCTTTTTATGGCATTTGGGGCTTAACAGTGTCAATTTTCATTCATATTTTCTTGCTGGAATTCTTGCTTCCAAGCCTTTTTGTTCAAAAATATTTCTAGCTTTAGGATGGTAGCCTTTTTTACTAGTTGTCTAATTAAAGTCCCAAATGATTTAGGCATATGCTTAATCTGAGTTACATAATATGACATGTAAGTGAAGTTGAGTGTATACGTGCTTTGTAGACAAGAAGAAGGGCTGCTGAATTGGGCCAAGCTGACAAATACGAATTAGTCTGGTGAATTCCCTGGTGGATGATTCCTATATTCTGGCAAGACAGCGCTTCAAGATCTGTGAGATTTTTGCTGTATGGTATATGGTGAACCAAAAACTTTCTGCTTCTTGTTATCTTCATCTCTGAAATGCACGGTGAAAAAGGCGTGAGCCCTTCTGGAGCTTCTTTTTGTGTGTTTGGAAAGTAGCTAAGCTTAGTTTTACTCTTGGTAAAAAAGTATATATATATATTCTTTTATATATTGCCTTCTCTATTACACTTTATTGACAGAAAAGTCTGTCAGATTTTAAAATAAGAGACAAACATGATGCTAAAAAAACATGTCTAGAATTGACCTAAGCTGTAAAATTTTAAATTATACTTAGGTCAGTTGGCAGGATAAGATTTGTAAGTAATATCATTTATTAGAGAAGTGGGTCTAGATTAGTTGGTTTGTTAAAATATATTACTTCTACAAAACTTGTCCTGCCTGTTAGGGTTACAGAAAATTATAATTTGGGTTTAAATAGTATTCTTTGTAGTGAAATAATACTAAATACTTATTAAACTATCAATTTATTATTTTTTCTTTTATTTCATTAAATATAAAAAGAAGAACAATTTTTGTGTTGGCTACATGAATAAATGGGTCATCATCCTGATGTAGGAAGAGAAACTATTTGGTTTCCAAATGAATACTGCAACCAATTGCTGGGCAGATGCTGAGATTCATTAAACTGTGGAATGGATTGCCATGAGGTGTAAATGGATGGATGGTGTAAATGTGAAAAGTTTGCACAGGTTCAAAATGTTTTTAGACGAAGTCGTGGAGGAAAAATCTCACAGGGGCTATTAAGTAAAAAAATTATCACCCCTAGCTTATGAAGCTTCTGAGCTGCAAATGTTAAGATACCAGGCAAATATTCAGGGGAAGTGTCACTAAATTAGGTTGGCAGTCGCTAGCTAGATACCACGATAATGTGACTCCATGGTTCCAGGACTCACCACATACATCCGTGCAGACACTCTTATGGGGCACATCAGTGTTGTAAGCTTGGCTCACTCCCTGTTTCACTCACCAGTTCTGCTTCCCTTGTCATCCGTGCTGCCCTCTTTGCTCCTGGGATCCCTTTTGGGGTGAGGCAGTGGTACTCTCATAGAGAAATGGGTCAGCTGGCAGGAAAACCAGCTCCAAAACCAGAAACAGTCAGGTAGGTCAGCTCAGGGATTTATGGTGGGACAAAGGTAGAGGCAAGGAGAAAGGTGTGGAGAAGTTGACTCTTGGAGATGCATGGTCAATGCCTACAATCCTATTCTGGAAGTGGGATGAACCTCCTGATTAGGGGCAGCCTACATATATCTTTTGTGATTGATGTTTTTTCAATGGAGAGACACTGCCTGCTCGCATAAAGTGCAGGGAAAGGTAAAGAGACTGTCATTACCTGTGTGAAGTGAGTGCAGGGAAAGGGGAGAAAAGCAGATGTAAATCAGATCTTCTTTGACTTTCATAAGGGCAAGAGTCTGCTGAAATTACGCTCTGATGCTCTTTTGGCACTAGCTGGCCTCACGCATTTGTTTGACATCTTACCTTCCTGACCCACTGCTGATGGGAGTGCCAGCCTGGCCATGCAGAAAACAGAGGGCTGCAGCCTCTGGTCTCCCAAGTCTCTGGCAGGAGTCCTCTGTGTCCCAGAGGTCTTAGGCCAATGGTCCTACCTCACAGACACACGCCTTCATTGAGTGATGCTCCACGCCGGAGAAAGAAGCAGGCTGCTGGTGGGGTGGAAACAGTGTGAGAAGATGTCAAGTATGACCACAGTGGCAAATGCAGGGTTCAGGAGATGTGGCAGCAGTGGGCAGCGTATTGACAGCATGAACATTAAAGAGAGAGACCTACGTGTCACCTTCTGGAGTCTGGGGCAGAGGTTGTGTACAAGGCAGAGGGTGCGTAAGACTTGACAATGTTGTGCCCAGGTGTGCCGGTGAGCAAGCAAAAGGGACCCTGGGACACGTACCAAGGCTGATGAGGCTCCAAGCGTGATGGCACATGGAGAGGAATGGGCTGCAGAGAGATGCAGGTTGTGCTGTGTTACTTGGCCTCAGAGGCAGGGACCACTCAGTGGCTTACAGGCCACTATGTTGGTTTTACTCTTCCTGAAACAACCCAGCGTGCACCTGATCCAGCTCAGATGCATCTTTCTGAGACAAAGACACAAAATTCCAAGTAACGTTTTGGTAGCAGCACGGTGGGGCTTGAAATCACCTATAACTAAATAACGGTATACTCTTTGCTTAACTAGAACGTCTTCTGCGTACCACTGGCATGTGAAATTTGGAGGAAATATGAAAGTAAGCTGTTATTGTAATTTATATTAAAAGTTTAGAAAATTATTAGTGAGCAACTTTACGAGTAAAGTTGCTCCAAGAAGCATATAGATAGGTCAAGCTTTTAAAAGAACTTCATTTAAAAATGACAGGGATACCATGTCTTTTTTTTTTTTTTAATATGCAAAACTCCTTACTTTTGCTTTCAGATTAAGAAATAACAACATTCAATTAAAATAAATAGTCAAAGACAATATTACAAAGAAGTATACATACAGTTTATAAGGGAAACTGCAATGTAAATAGAAAGGTTTCTGTCTTTCTTTAATCTTCTCCAGAGAGTATTATATTTATATTAAAAAACAGAATTAAGTAACAGTTGTGCATCTCCTCAATTAATTATGTGTCTTCAACTGATACATCTGCTTCCTGCCTTTCTCTATTTTCTTTCTACGTTCTTCCTAACCCTTGAAATTCCTTAGTGTCTTGAAAAGTAACTAAGAAAAAACAACTATTGCAAACAGCTGCATCAAGATACCAAGGGCAAGTTTTTAAACACTCCCAACTTCTCAAAAGGTCTAGGCTGAGTAAGACGAAGTCTTACATGAGTAACAGCTTTTCTATGATTGAAAACTTTTACTTTACTCATTTCCTGATCTCCTAGAATGAAAATAAAGACGCCAAACCAACCACCCCAAAACCACATTCATGAATGGTTAAAGTTGACAGTATAGTTAACACATTAAAAGGACATAATAATGAAAATAAGCATTATAAACTTAAAATACTTAATTGCCATTCTCATACATGAAATAAAGTCAGATGTGTGAAGGCATGGAAATGTACACGAATGTCACAAACCTTTGCTGGGTTCGGTATTACAATATTACGATAGAACTGAGATTAATCTTTAATGTTATGGTGGACTTCATTACAGGCTATACAGTTTCACAAATTCTTTTTTCAAAGCATCAAAAACCTAAAAAGAAACTGTCTACTATCAAACATGTGATGCTGGGTTTTGCAAAATGCCTTTGCAAGTGTCTGGAACACTTTTTCTCTGTGCTAGTTTAACTAAAATCAATGTACAGGCTGCAGCTGTTTCCTCTGAGCTTGCTTTGATGTTGCAGCCGATATTTCTGGGCTTAAAAAAAAAAAAAAGTTGTTTGCAAAAGCTTTGCAAATGAGAATATTAAAAAAGACAATAGATGCAACCAAACTGAACAAAATAAACAAAAGATTCTGAAGTGTAGCTTCAGCAGGCTTCATTTACGTGTGTTACAGTTCTCCCCTCACGCCGCCATTTCTCCACATTGCTGTCTCATCCTGTGCTGAGATTAGGAACAGTAATCAGATGAAGAAAGTGATATCATGGACGTAGCAAAATAGTTATGAAGTTCATGTATAACAATCATTTGTATCTTAAGACTATCAAAACAATAAAAAGTCCAATTACGCTGTCAGCTATTCTGTTAAAAGCTAATAAAACCCTCTGCTGAAGCTGATTCGTTCTTATATAACTAACTGGAAGCAGATTTTAACCATAAAGAAGTATTATTAGTGGTATTTATAATACAAGACATTAATAATTTTGCGTTCTTCATATGGAACTGCACTGTATTGGTATTCTTCAGAACATCTGTCATGGATGAACATACTCCATTTTACAGATGAAATAAGGTTTCACATAATAGATACATTATAATTATGATAAAACCCAGAATAAGATCATAGATTCATGCAATAACATAGCTCAGAAAGGACCTCTGGTGTCATTTGGCCCAAACCCCTGCTGAGAGCAGGGTTGACTTTGAAGTGAGATCTAACTCTGAAGTTTGTTCAGGCCGCATACGGCCTTTTCTGGTTGAGTTTGGAGCATCCCCCTAAGAAGGAAATTCCACGGCCTCCCTGGGCAACCTCTTCTGATGTCTGATCACCTCACTGTGAGTTTGTTTTCCTAATATCATATTGGAATTTTCCTTCTTTCGACGTAAGCCTATCACCCATTGTCCTTTTGCGGTCCACCTCCGAGAAGGGTGTGGCTCTGCCTTCTCTGTAACATCCTGGTAGGTAGTTGAAGATGGGGATAGTTCCCCTCTTAGCCCTCTTACGACATCCCTTGATGCCTCATACATGTGAAGAGAGAATGACTGTTTCTAACTCCTTGTTAGACTGTTTCTAAAACTACATTTTGCAAGCCTTCCTCCTTTAAATACCAGGTGGTACAGGCCTTTCTACTAAACTTGTGAGTCCCTAAAAGTGTGCAGAGCTAAGTAAATTCCCTTTAGCCCCATATTGGTAATCTAATGATGGTGCACTCAGTAGCATGCTAAACTTTGATGGCTGTACCTCATTTTGTGTTCAATAAAAGATAACATGAGAGATCATTAGAGTAACTATGTCAGATTAAATGTATTTTCTTGTACAAAAGTCAAGTCCCTTCAGGAATCATTGCAATTTACTTTGTCTCATGGAGAACAATATTTTCCCGCTAGACCTCAACACAAAGGGCCATTACAAAATGTAATTCATATTTCATATGTTCAGAAACGTTCAGCACAAATTACAAATGGAGACTTTAGTGAAGTATTTATGTTCTGTTACCAACAAGATATGTATAAGTAATATGTGTCCCAGGGCTCCAGCCTACACCGCTTACATTTATTTGTTACAGACTGCACTTATACTTTGCAGTTAAACATAAGGTAAGTCATGTTGCTTCTTTGAAAACATAGAAAAGTGCAGCGGACAAAAACATTATTGTTTCTGAGATTTTCCAACAGCTGCAGAACGAAGAAGGTGCCGTACAGTGCTTAACTGTTAAAACAGCGATCTCTTACCCAAACTTCAAAAGACTCTTCACAGAACTTCACCTCTTTCACCCCGAAAAACTCGAGGCTGCGTGGGTGCATTTAGAGACTGAAATGAAGCCCTCAGAAAGGGCCAGTGAAAACCATTCTGCCCAATTTGGAGTACCAGCACGGGTACCTGTACTGGTAAGGAAGTGACACGCAGCCCTTTGTGATTCAGTATTTTCAGTGTGGGAACAGCTTTCTGCAGTGTCTGCAACATGCAAATGCGATGTTTTAAGTACTAAAAAGTAGTTTATAGAGCTTGTGGTCTTTGAAACAAAAACCACAGGTCAATAAAAAGATCCATGTGGCAACCAAAGTTTTCTTGCAGAAAGGTTTAAACACTATTGTGTATATTGATAATTTTACCCTGTTAAACCTACTAGAGAGGCCCAGAGTGCTACCGTCTCATAAAACAGTGGTTGGTTTTTTTAAAACAAGTTTCTATTTGATAGAAACTGGTGCATCCAGAGTTAATATTCTGTTAGATAGACAAATCATCAGACAAACGGTTTTCTGTTTCAGGATTATTCTGTTGTTCTTTTTATTGTGCTTTCTTAAAATCACAGTTTATATAGTTTTAGTAGCAGGACAGTTTAAAACTCCATTGACGTTTGAGTTTTGCAAATCTTGAATTTCAATTTCAAACAAATTGTGAGCGCTGAAAATTATAGCAAGACCAAGTCAGGAAAAGCAGAGTATCTGACAATTATAATCTTGTATTTTCATTGCTAAGCAATTATAAATTCAAGAAAGAAGACATCTCATCCTGCAATATTAATTTTGACTCACACTCACTAGCTGTTACTGTCACAGTATTTTTCCTTCATTCAGGTGAGTCACCTATCAGGGACCACATTAATGTTTCTCTTCCAACAATATGATAGTCAGCAGTGCAGCCAAGCAGCAGGGTGCTTCAGTGCCTAATTCCTAAATCTAATTCCTAACTTTACTCTCAGACTGCACTGCAGAGAGAGAGAATCCCTCCTGATTTACACCCCCCACCACCACTCTGCTCCTTCTTCCCCGGAGGCAGCAGTAGTGTCTGTGCGTGTGTGTGCGTGTTAAATTACACATGTGTGTGCACACACCATTTTGAAAATAAATCTCAGAGAGTCTGGATCAGCTTGGAGGCACAGCACCATTTGTGACTGATATTTTGCATTTTTTGAGGGGGACAAGGCCAAAATAATATCACTCTTTTAATCTGGGCATGCTGACAATCCTAGTGCTCCCCTTTCACACACATGCTGATAGTGATAATGACTTGCTAATCTCCTATGAAACTCCCAGTGAAAAAAAAAAAGGTAATAAGGCTGTTCAGTATAAACGCATAGGAGAAGAGCAAGTTGCACTAGAAATGGAAGTAGCAGTAAGACTGATGCCAAATTATTACCTCCACTCACACTGTCCATATTTTTGAAAGGATGTGGGGAAAGTGAAGAAAACAATCAAATTCAAGAGCAAGAAAAAAATACTGTAAAACATGAAATTTGAAGGGCTCAATTAGCTTATAAAAAAAAGAAACTGAGAAGTGATATGAAGGCAGTATGATTAAAGGGAGAAAATTTCCAATAATAAAGAATTCTGTAAAATCCAATGTATAATCATGTAATAAACAATGGGAGTTAAAACCAGGCAAATTCAAATTACCATGGGAAGCAATGGATTCTCCATCTTCACATCCAAAATTTACAGATTCCTTAAAAATATTCTGTTGTTGGAAACACCTTGGGAAAGAGTTAAATGGATCAAATTTCAGCACCTTATGTTATAGGCGGAGGGAACAACATGATCATCGCATAGTCCCCCATAGTCTTAGCATTTCTGAGGTCGATAGAATTGAGAAAGTCGAAGAGGAGCTCAGTTGTTCCCACGCAACTGAAGTGGGAAACTTTTAAAAAACATTACTGGATACATTTGTAAATTAAACATGTGCTTACATTTTAATAAGAGTAAATTAAAATGTGCTTACATTTTAATAAGGTTTTCTTACTGAACCACAGTATCTACACTCATCTGCTACAGTGTAAATCCTAGCGCAACATAACGGGGGTGATTTCTGTCAAGAACAACAACATGTGACATAGAGGTGAGATGAAACGGAGGTTTAAACAGTTTTGCAGAAGATAAACAAAAAAAATGTAGGAATAGCTAAATAAACAGTAGTAAGTGTGGTATGATACAGATATTCCATGTTACATGGGAGCAAATAATCTCTTCTACCAGTCGTTGCTAAAACAGGAGATGATACCATTTTATGCTTCATTTTGGTTAGTGATAAGGACATTTAAGTGAAATAGTAACCAGAAAGAAAACTCAGTTTAGTGATCACAAGTCAATTCAGTTTTAGCTAAGTATAAGGCTAAATACGAACAGATCCGTAGCTAAGTAAGAAGGTAAACCTGAATAAACAAAGGGAACTGGACGGTGAATCCAGGTAGAATGAAGTCTCAGGGCCTTCAACATCAAACCCAAGGTGCCAATGTTACCAAAATCTGTCTTAAACAAATGGGGAAAAAAATCATGGGAGCTAACTGGATGAATAATCATTTTAAGAAGGATGTTAAGAGCAGGCAGAGACTCAACATGAAGCAGATCTTGCAAAGAGCAGTAAAACAAATGACAAAGGACTACAGGAGAAGTAAAGCTGCTACGCAGTGACTATTTAGCCTCTAGATGGAAGGCATTTTCAGTTTAGCCTCAACACTAAGTGAATACTTTGATTCAGTTTCAAATAACGTGATGTTTTAGTGGGAGCAAAAGGAAAATGGAAAATGTTAATAAGATTATTGAAACATAAAAAGCTTCAACTGAGACAGGAGTAGCCTCAAGAAATGTTATTGCGTTCAGGCTTGGGGAGATCAAATAATCTCAAGGAACTGGCAAAGGAATCTCCAGTTAGAGCATTGCAAGAGAGATTTTTCAACAGTCTTGCAATCAGATGAGGAGAAGGATATTGGGGTATGAACTGGTGTTGGGATGACTGAGAATGTGACTAAAAAATAGTGAATGTAGTGCCTCTTCTACAGAATGAAAAAAATGTGACCTAAACCAATTGCAGGCCTTCCAGGTTTCCAACCTCATCTCAAGGGTATATTATACTTTGTAAGAATTTCTGAAAGAAGAGATGAAAAACTATAGAAAGAAAAGAGAAAATGATACGAAGTGCAATAAGAACAAATCAAAACAAAGTCTTGTGGGACTGACTTGTTGAGATTGATATACAAACAAACAGAGGGAGTAGATTTAGTCCGTTTGATCTGCATTAGTGGACCTGAAGAAGCGCCATGTGGGAACCTCAAGAAAAATTGAGAAAATGGGAGTTATTGGAGAAAGTGTAAGTGAAGCAGGAAGCAAGGAAAACAGGTGAGCAAGACTGGAACGGGTAGTGCTGAAAGGGGTAGGTTGAAATAAAAGGCTGAAATGTTACTAGTTAGGCTCATGAACTTTGGAGTCAACCTTATTTAATATTTTCATGATTGAACATCACAATTCCATTTGAGTTATTCTGATGACACTGGTACAAAGTCAAAAGCTCCATCAATACTGAAGACTTCTGGAATACTCAGGGATGGGTAGTACAGATGGAGAAGGGCTAGTGACGTTGCATGTTGACATTGCAAGGCTTTACTGAGCATACTGCAGGCAATTGGACATGGCAGGGGGGTTGGAACTAAATGATCTTTAATGTCCCTTCCAACCTAAACCATTCTATGATTCTTCTCACCCATGCCCAGAAGCAATAAACTGAAACTGGGTCGGGTGCACAGAGAGGCTACTAAGATGACTAGAAAAACAGAGAACCCATCTTCATGGAAAGGACGTTGCAGAAGACTGTCTTGTTTGTCTAAGTAGACTGTATTGTGGAGGAGGTTACGATTGCTATCTATAAATATATCAAGGGTGTAAACACAGTAAGGGGAAATAACTATTGAAATTAAAAGACAATGCAGTCATAAGAAGAGAGAGACAGAAAAAGATTATAAATGCATTTAGACCTGAATTTAGAAGAAGGTTCCTAAGCATTATCCTAGTTCTTCCAGAAAAGTCATTGCAGTTAAAATGACCTAACTTTGAAATGAAACCAAATATATTTATTATGTCAGTGATACACTTTTTTGAAATCAAGGGCCAGGACTCAAGGAAGGTCCTAGTACTATGTTCCAGTGAACAGTATTTAAGATCTTTTTCAGCTACAGGAACAGAGTGATGGCTACAGGACAGTATTTATATGCACCTTCCTCTGTGTCTCTAGGAGTATAAGCACCTGCTAATTTTGAGGGACAAAAGTAGATTATTTTTTTCCAGGGTAGGAATAAGGCTAAAAATGTGCATTTTTTACCAAAGGCATGCAGTCTCTGCCATACTTTCTGCCACTGCAGCTTATGAATGTATAGCTTGACTTTTGGAGTTATTTGTAGTAGAAGTTTGTTCCACATGAAGAAAAAATGGGCTACAAAGTTAAGACTGGACTGGAGAGCAAAAGCGTAATGTCAGATGGAGACGTTTAGTACAGACATACATTTGGTGGGAAGTAGGAACTTTGGGCCCAGTTGTAGCTGACGATGCAGTTCCTGTATCTTTTACAGCGAGGCCTGTGACACACGTAGTGTGACAGCTTTCCACTTTTGGTGGAAAAGCACCAGAACGAGCTACAGACTTGGGATTATTTGTAGGACTCTGTGTTTTCCTTTCATGCAGTGAAGGTATCGTGAGAAGTTGTGGGGACTATAAAGTCAATATTGGCTGTGAAGGACTACTGAGGAGAGTAACCAGTGCATCCTCTGGGATCAAAAGAATAATGGAAAAAGAAAATGTAAGGAGTAAATTATATCTGCTATCTGGATGACCCTAATTATAGGGGAGAATTCAGAAAGATGCTTAAAGATCCTTAAATCATAGAATCATAGAATCATAGANTCTTAAAGATCAAAAAAGCTTGAAGAAAATTCTGAAGATATTTCAAAATTTCCTGGGGACATTATATAAATTCAGAATGAGACCATGCCAGCTCAACAGAATATCTCAGAACCTGGAGAGTTTCTAGGTGGCTATTCTAAGCTGCTTTGCAAAATTAATTTCAAATGTATAAGCTTTAATCACTCCAAGATCTGGCTTAACTCCAATTCCACCGGTACAGACTCACAAGGAAGTCAGAGCAATGCAGTACATGTCATTGTCTCCAGAGATATGGCTTCTACGTGCACCTCCTGTGCTGGGGAACCAGCACGGCTCATCCACCGCACAGGGACAAAATTTCAGTTTGAGTTTTGTTTTTTTCTTTGGGACAGCAGTCGGAATGATGTTGTGCCCTGAGCAGTTATGTGTGAAGAATTCATCAGAATTGACTTTGGATTAACCAAAGCATTGTTTTTATGCATTATAGAAGAAACACCATATCTTTAGTCCTTACCTAACATCAATGTTATTTAGCAAGAGCAAGAAATTGAGAATCTAGGGGGAAAAAATGCATAAACTCTTTTATTTCTTAATTTAGCTATATGGACATCTGTTGCAATGAATACACCCACACATGGACACACACAAATCTAGTGTTCTTGTCTACCAGCTTAAATACAATGATACGTTTACAACTGTATGTTTAGGCATCTCATATGTTATGATTCTTCCTCTCTCACACTGTTGGGATTTAGGATTGGAAATAAGATATTTTTTTAAAATTTAAAACAATAATCAGAGATGGGGTGGAATTTGTCAGTCAATCACACAACACTGAGTGGCAATTTCCTTCCAAAATAGTTTTGGAAGGAAATATTTCCAATATCCCCTTCCAATACAGTTCTTATATGTGTAATAGATGTTAGAGGGAGAGGGTGAATTTGGTAATGCCAAGATGTAAACATTTCTAGTGTTTGGTTAAATGAAAGGTATTGTGGAAGAAGAAAATAAGTAGAAGAAAGCAAGTTTTGACAGAATAATTAACTGAGACTCTATTGCTTGTGTTCAAGTTATTTTCCTCTTCATATATCCTCTGCATGAAGAAATAGTTAATTGGAAGAAGTTAGTATTGAAAAGATTATGGGGAAGCAATTGTAACATGGGGAAATGTCTGATTTTCCCATTTGAAAACTGTTTTGGTGTTGTTTCTCCACAGATGCCACATTTGTAGCTTCATTTCTAGCTGAACTTTCTGGTTAAATTGTTAATGTAGTCCAAGCATGTCTTTGAGGACATCTGAATCATCAGCACTTTTAAAGGCAAGTTACTTATTTCAGTATTGAAATATGGGATTAGAAAACTATCTGTGGGCAAATATTAAGAAGAAGAGCAGGAACTAAACCTCCTCTTATACCAAACACAGGCTATTGATTCTGCTCAAAATATTTCAGGCACTATTCTACTAAAGCTGTCACCTCCCAGGGCTGCTGCCCCTCCCTCCACCTCAGCTGTACGCCATGCGTTCCTTTCCACCCCTTTGCACGTGCAGAGGTTATCCTATGCTGCAAGCTGGTCTGCCCAAAACTTAATCACTGTCTTTGTAAAGTTTCATCTGGAACTGGCTATTCACCTGTTTGCATTAGTGCCAGTGCAAGGCACAGAGTAGAAACGTGCTCTCGGTTCAGCATCAGCACCAGCGCAGATGAAATGTCCATGGAACCCCACCTGCAGTGGTTCAGTCATTCACTTTGGCAACAGGTCACGTTCACACAATTCCCTTCTTTCACTGTGGGGAGTACAGACAAATCTTACTCTTAAACATTGTCCTAACCACTAAGAGAAGGAATATTTGGAAAAAGGAGAAAGGACAAATTCTTGATATTTTTTCTTTACAGCATGTCCTTTGCTAGCATAATCAACCATTTTTAAAAGCAGGTGAGAATGCTATGAATACTATATATAGTTCCACTCTGCAGGCAAGCACCTTCAATACCAAGCGGTGGAGTCGTTCTCACAAGCTGACTCTTTATCACAGTGATTCCAGACGAAATGAAACTGCTATAGCTGGGGACACTGGGAAAATGGTGCCTCAAAGGGAGCTGTAGGCCAACAGTTAGGATGCTCTTCAGATGAGTACAAAACTCTAGCTCACATCCTTTGTGCATGTATTACAGCAGGTGGTTATATAAAATGCCTCATCTTTCTAAACAGTGCAAATATAAAAACTTTTTTTTTTGTTTAGCACCCAAATCCATTATTTGTGAAATACCCATTTTTTGTGAAATACCATTTTTTTGTGAAATACCCATTATTTGTGAAATCACGGTTGTAATAGGGCTGGGTGGGGAAAAATGTTTGATGTGACTTTCAACAAAATTAGTAGTGAGCTTTTTTTCCTAAAATGCCTCGATTTTGCTCTGTGTTTCTGCTTTAGTGAAAAAGCAGCCTAATGGTGAAAAATTATCAGCTTGAAGGCAACAAAATTAGAAGATTAAAAAGTCAATACTCCCTAAAAGATAGAAGCATATCTCTATGTTGGGAGTGACTGCAAGTATTTCCAAGGCATAGACAGAAAAAGAGGATCCAAACTATAAAGAATAATAGGAAACCTATTCTAATTTAAAAGAGATAATGAGAAATGTAGAATATTTGCCCATTACTGCCAAGGGAAGTACTGAAGAAAGTGATATCAAAACTGGTTTCCTGGAACAACAGGGAGATGTATGAGGCTTTTGTATTCTTCATCCAGTGTCCTGTGATCATTAGGTTGTGTAGATGTGTTTAGGAGATGGTCTAAATTGATTCCTGCCATCTCAAGTATACATGGGATAAGAAGGAACAGGTAAGAAGCCAGCTCACATCAGTGGGAAGACTTCCACTGGCTGCAGTGGCCTTCAGATTAAACATTTCCTTTAGATGCAAAAAAAAAAAAAAAGTTTATTTGGTAGGTACTTTTGTCAATTTAGGTCTATAATGTCTAACACAATGTTTGCAATTTTTTTTGCATTTTTGTACTAATGAAATATTTCCCAGATTGCGTGCAACCTTCCCAAACAAAGTAAAGACTCTCGTGTAGTCTGTGTGTAGTGTTTCCCCTGCATGCTCTGCCCTCGGTATGTGAAATTAGACCTAGATGTCTGAAATGACTGCCTGTAACTCTTCATGTGGCAGTCACAGGGACCAAGAATAACTGTGCACTGCTGCTCATGAGAACGGTCTCAGATGTCCCTGATAAGACAGACACTGGTGCAGTTACATTACTAAAACTTGGGAACATATAATACAGAATGATGAAGTAACTGGGGTTTATTCTCAACAAAATTATAGTGAAAAAACCCCACACAATTACTAGTTCTGCACCATTCATTGTGATCCAAATTGATTTTTTTTTTTGTTACTTCCTACAGAAAGATCAGAATAAAGAAAAACTTTATTGAATAAATAGAGATTCCAGGAAATAATTCAATAAGCCATGTTTCAGTCTCACACGCATCTGCTGTAAATATCAATGTAGGGCCAAATTCTTTTGGCTTTATCTAAGCAAAGCCAATTTCAGTTAGCTTGCTGGGGCTATTTATCCCAGCTTTGCCACAGAATATATAATAAAAGCAAAGTGCAGCCTGATTTGAATGAGCCATGCCTCTGGGAGCTGGGAAACAGGAAAAAAGTGAAAATTCAGTTCTTTGAGGGAAGAAAAAGAGAATATTATTTTTTTATTTTAGTCTTTGATTTAAATTATAGAGTTGTAATTAAGAATTACATTCTTTTAATCTGAAAATGAGTCTCTTTCAATGATATAAAGTGGTGCATGTTTCAAAGTGTGCACTAAAAGTTTGTTTCATTGCATCGTACATTTTAAAACCATATTGTGTGAGTCTGTTTACTTCACATTTGTCCTCTTTCGCCTGCCTTTTTTGCATAATATATTGGTAAGTAATAAGAAGCAGAACTGCAGCTACAATTTAATGGGAAACACAACTGTTTATTGAACCAGATACCCATTATTAATTTAACAACTGAATACAAACGCTTCTGGCAATAAGTGCAATAATTCTGTTTCCTTGATTACTTAAGGTTTGCCATTGGTTTCAGTGGAAGCTTAATCCAACCCTCAGAGGGGAGAAGTGCTGCTTTTTAACACTTGTGAAGAAAGAACAAGTACCAGCCTAATTCGGTTATCCTGCATGCGTTCCCTCTGACATCTTTTATACACATCTCTCATGTGGTTTTAGGAAGAGATTAAAACTACTCTCTTTTTCATCTTTTTCCTAATATTTTACAACTCAATTGGAATGCGAAATATGTGCAGGAAAGAGGCTACAAGCAATTTTATGTAATGAATTATCAGACCTCACAGTAAGTGACAAAAATTCCCATCTTTGTCTTGAAATTGTATTTCCTACTTTTTTCTAGCAATCATTCAAATTGGAGCACTGCAAAATGGAGCCTGTAAAGATGTGTACATTTCAAAGCTAATCTGGAGAGAGAGGAGTTACACCAGAGACTAATTTGGCCCAATGAGACTCTAGAGGGCAGTCTTGGTATAGTAAAAGGAATATATATTTTTCTGTCATTAGAAACCTCACTCATGTAGACTGAGTACAAAATGTTATAACATAGTTAAAAAAGCACAACTATTTTTAACGAAGATTTTAACAAAGTTGTTTGTGTATGAAATATGAATATATTTTGACATAAGATAGTAATTCACAATAACATAATGTAATTCAAAATCCAGTATATATTTTATATAGTTAAGTAGGATATCCATAGGGTATACTGAATGCATCAGAATCAAAAGTAAAAAATATGGTTTCCCTCATGGTTTTAGCTGGTTCAAGCACTAGTCAATTCATACAATGCATTTCCATCAGCAGTTTAAAGCTCTACCAAAAGTCCACCAGAAGTCCTTTGCTTAAAGAGAGCAGAATAAAACTCAACATATAGTGCAGATGCAAATTTAATGTCAGTTTTTAAAAGATGTGTTTTACTTTATAAGTAATTAATCTTTATACACAAGTTTTGACTATTGTTGGCAGAAATCAAAATTGCGTGCCTTGTAAATTTTTAATCGAGCAATTCTTAGATTGAAAAAATGCATTAGTCACTTTGACTATGTTTAATATTTTAGAAGAAGTTGTTCTTCAAGAAAACAAATCATTGGTAATGAAAAACAATGTGCAGCTTGTAAGTACTTACTGTGCAAACTTTTGAAACATGTAACCTTTGTTTCTTTGCAGGCAAACAATATTGCGGGCTTGTTTTAAAAGAGGAACTTACTTCCCGTGTAAGACTTTCATCTGTATATTCCAAAACATTTAGAAGGGAAAAGAGAACCATTATTGCCATTTTATAGAGGGGCGCTGCTTTCTCGGTTGGCTACAGCAGTCACGCTGCAAACTAGTCGGCGTAACGAGTCAAGTCAAGCGACCGTAGCTTAGCCGGTTTGGGTCACGCACGCAAGGCGGATGAAAGATGGGAAGAGGTGCTAGACAGACCACAAGCCAAGATGCAATCCCGTAACTTCTGCTCAGCCATCCTTCATTCCAGAAGCAATTAAACTTCCTAGTTGCCCCCGTCTTTGACCTTGAAAATTTTGAGGACCAAAGAGTCTTACTCCTGCCGATTCTCCAAGCAGGAGGGACATTTCTGCTCCAGCTCTGCTTGGCTATGCTCGTCCTTGAGCTGGACTGAGAAGCTGTCTGCTGCTCTGCCCATGGCAAGTGGGAGGTTGATCAGCTGAAGTCTCGGGGCATCTCTACAGACTGGATTCGGTAGCCAAAAAAATAGCTGCATCCATTTAAAACACAGGCAAAATAACCCCCACATTTAAGAAAAATTATCACCTGGTTACAGACCTTTTTTTTCAATCCAGCAAGAGGAGCATTCACTCAGTATGTTGAAGTTGGATTCAGTCCCCTCTCTGGCCCAGGAAGCTTCAAACCAACATTTCAAGCAAGTTTGCCCTTCCTATTTTAGTGGGATGTGAACCTACACTTAAAAAAAACCCAACAAACATTCATAGGGTTACTGTGAGAAATAGGGCGGAGCTTGAAGAAGGACACATTGTAGGGATCTCCATGCTAGCCATAGGCAGGCTGGGATGCCCTACCTGTTAGACCAGGTAAGAAGTATTTGCTGAACAATTCTGCCTCTTCTGTGGGGTTATTACCATTTTTAACACTGTAAATCTATCCCAGGCTTGTGCTGATGCTATGTATTAAAATAATAGTAATAATATTTTGCTATATTGGAAGTCCTATTCTTTTTCTGCTTGCAGATGTGTCTTTCACCTTTCCCTGAAAGTATGCAAAGAAGCTTTCTCAAGTTATGGGTATTTTTGGTTTGGTATTTGAATTTCAAAACTGGATCCACAGTTCCTGGCGATCAGTGCTTATGCTGTTTTGCGGTCTCTCTGAAACTAGGATTTTTTCTTTCATAAATTAAAGATAAATAAAAAACCCAACCAACTGAACAACAACTATGCTATTCTTTGCCTACCAGAAAATGCCTTCAGATTCTTATTGATGCAAAGGGCCCTTACAGAGATTTTCTTCTGATATGCAATTTCTTAATTCAAATTGTCATTGATTTTGTGTAATGCTTGATTAAGATTAATACAAAAGAGCATAAAGTTTAAAATAAAAACAAACTTGCAGAGTCTTCTCTGTTCTCAATTTCCTGCAAAGTTTGCTAAAGCATAAACTGTAAGTTTAAGAAACTTCATATATGCTTATGGTTTTGAAATACATATATCACATGAAGCAACTAATGCTTTTGTCAATTTTGTTCTTTTAAAGGGAGAAGTGTGTATTAAAGATTGGGTTCTTTTAAGATATAATGATTTATAAAATACTGTAAGTAAGCCTTTTATGTGCAAGTCTCCTCCAGCAAATAAAGAAAAAGAACTGCAGGAATATTTATAATTTCCTCTTAGGCAATTAATTAAATTAAAAAAACCCAAACAAACAAACAATCCAGGAAAGCAATGTGTATTTCATGAAAATTTACTTTTCTGTTACAATTCATATAATTATTACTAGTCCTAATAACCCTAAATCTCACAGAAGTTGAAATAGTTGAATACTAAAAGCAAAGCTTATTCTAGAGAAATATAACAGACAGCAGAGTATATGGAAAGCAGTTTCCGTTAAACAAGTACTACATTCTCATTATGTAAGCCTGCACTTTTAAAGAATGTTAAAACAGAGCAACTTCCTGCAAAGAATAAAAAATGCTACTTTACAAAGATGATGCCTTTATCCGAATCAGAGCTCTTTGCCTTATTCTCAGTTCACATAGCATTTTTGTGAACCACACTATGAATTTTTAACTGACAGTCTCGGTAGTAGTACTACCAGAGTTTCACTGCTGTGCAATATTCAAGTGGAAAAAATATAAAATTTAAAAGTTTTTTTTCTTCTTTTGTGGGGAAACTGTCAACATAATAAAATGACTGCATTTAACGTTCTCAGTCTTAAAATATAGACTTGGAAATACAGACTTTTGTTGCATCTTACCAGCTTCCTGTTGATCTTTCCCCATCAAAGAGAGCTCACGTACCATAAGCAAAACCAGCTGGGCTAGCACGGCACAAATGAGATGGCAGGACAGCATATGGCAAAGGAGAGAAAAGGGGAAGACCCTGAAGCCAGTACCACCACTGGACACCTCCAGTGGAGGCACCATAGCAGAACAGCAGTTGTGTCTCACCTGGAATTTGTTGGGTCTTTGTTGCTTCTTGTCAGACCTGGCTGCAGATATCACCTTTCTTTACTGGTCTTGGTGGTAGATCTATACCAGCAACTTGGACATTCAAAAAAAGCCCTAGGTATACATATAGTTTACCTTAGATATATACATATAATATATATACATATAATAATGAAGTTCATAAATTTATTTCACCCAGAGGCATCCTTAGTTCTTGTCCTTGTAAGCATTTGGTAGGACACACTAATTTCTAAGGAAAAACTTCATGGAAGTCTACAGGTCTCTAGGTGCCATAAATTCCTATAGATGGAAACTGAAATGCCTAAATCCTTATCATCCACAGGTTGGGCCTCTCTAGATGTTTTCCTACCACCTGTGAAAGTATGCGGAAAGGGAAAGTGTATACTACAATAGTCCCTTAAAGTGAAAAAAAATATGCATTTAGATTAAGGATAAAAATGTGAAAGAACTTAATCATATCTGAAGTAACAATAGAATTTCTTGAAAGTTTTCAATATTGCAGTAGTTCACACAATTTAACAAGCTTCAGATTGCTGAGAATAAAAGCATGTTAAAGATACGATAGGGTTTGGGTACCTCGTCCTAAAGCAACAGATAATATGATAAATTTTTTTGGGGTGCATTCCAAATCTCTTGAAGATGAGTTAGTTGTTTGTAGCAACAGCTAGGCACAATTTCTGGTAAAAAGGTTAATATCAAACTAAATCAATATAACAGTAGTAAAAGAATCGGTTACAGTCTGTTGATCTCAAATGGTAATTGTAAATGACAATACATAATCAAATGGATATATTATCCATAACACAGGTTACCTCAATATTGATGGAACTGTGAATAATGAGGTGCCTACATGGCACAACTGGATTTCTTACAAATTTGGGTGCAAATTACCATTATAGGTTTGGGTTCAGAGAAGTGCAATATACATCACATCACATACAATATGATGGGGAGGGTACAACGTCATTTTAAGGGAAAGGAAAACACTGTGTATTAGGAAGCAGCAACTGAGAAGCATTTATATCCAGCTATTATCGAATACCAATTGAACTTGAACCCTCCTGTCCAATGCTGAGGCTAAGAGTACATTCTTATAGTCCTTCACAGACAGATATTATCCATATCACTTAGCCCGTGTTCCAAACCAAGCAAAAATCAGTTAGCAGCATGAATGCACTGCTTAGACAAAGTCAATACATTTTGTCTTGCTCAAGGCTTTTTCTCTGCTCTTAACAAAGTACAAACTAGAGCCATGTGGCCACAAGATGCATTGGAAAGTGGAGCTGAGCTTGCTCATCCTTGCCTAAAAAAAAATAGAATGTAACAGTACCCTACAGACAGCTAATCTGATCTTGGAGGGACAGATCTACTTCTTCAATATATGTAAAAAAGGAAGAGATACTCAGTAAGTTTAAGGAGGTGCAACATTGAGACCACCTTCCAGCTGAGAGCATCTGCATTCTGGTGCTCCATGGTCTCAAAAAGGTGTATCGATAAGTCTAATAATAGAAATTTCCCTAAACATCGCTTCTGTAAAATCGACGGTGCCCTATGAGGCAGTCAGACCCTGCTTTAGCCTGTTCTCCAATATGAAACACGGTTCAGCAAGGTTTGCAGCAGCTGCAGGTGTTTCTGCAGCTTGCTGGGTTGGAAGCCAGCCCTTCCAGAGACGCTGTCGGTATCTCCAGGTAAGGGCAAGCACAACTTTGCAGATCTGAGGTGCTGAATGTTGTTTGTGTCCACTGTCAGAGCACACGGAATAATTTTAACCAGAGGTGTAATTGCGTCAGCCTTTGCAAGAATTTCATTAGGCATAACCTTGAACTCCCAACTTCTTTTCTAGTCATTATACAAAAATCACATGAATATAGATAGAAACACGGTTGACTGTCTCATCTGACTGCACATATTTGCTTGTCTAGGAAGGAGGATCCTGTTTCTTCTCCTTTCAGGGAGGAAGAGAAAGGTTTTGGAGACCTAGGCCCTGAGTGAGAAATCGAAACAGAATATACAATGCACCTGACTTCTATTATACACACACTCGGATACTAACATGGGCTCTAAAAATGGGTGCTTTTAGTCAAGGTCATTTACACAGTTGGGTGTGCTGAGACCTTGTGCTGTGGCAACGAGTCCAGGATTTCCCCTCCTGAGCAGAATAACTAACAAATAGCTACGGCTGAAGATATTCCGGTATGAATTAAGAGAGATGTAAATCACTGTCAAATTAACAAGGTTGACAAAGTGGTTCAGAAGTTCAGCACTGCTCTCTGAAAGTGTGAAAACATAGTGCAGAGAATACAAATGAAACCTGCAGGACTCCTTATAAGGATCATTAATCTTCATACCATGATAAAGTTCTACCCAAAGTGAGTCTTACAAAAACTGCCAGTAGACATTGGTTTTGATCTGTAGAAAATCTCAAAAGTATTTAGATGTGCTTTTCTTTAAGATACCGGGGCAAGGGCACCCCACAGCCATTTAAGGGGCATTTGGGCCTGGGCAAATACAACACGCTAGATCTGAAATGCAAGGGTTATCGCTGGAGCAGAGTTAAGAGCCCCCTAGCTGGCTCTTCTCTGAATAAAGGGGAACCTTAGCTGGCAAAGGGCTAAGGAATAATCTTTTCAAGTATAAGGGAACTGTCTCAGATAATGATTAATTGGGAAGGAGTGGCAATTCTTCTATCATGAACATGCTAGAGGATTAGGTGTCTTGCTCTTCCCCGTCAGGATGGAAGATTATTCGCGGTTGAAAAGACTTGAGTGCTAGCAAGGTCAGCACTATTACTTTTGTTAATCTTGATGTGGTGCGATGTTTCTTATTTAATGCTTGTTATTTGTATATCTTTATGCTGTGCAAAAAAGAGCTGTTGCCTTAACTTCCAATTACGGTGTGTGACTGAGGTAATGTGAATGGGACGATGGGAGTGGGAGTACAGCAGCACTGATGAGTTCTTTCTTTCTGCCTTCTGCTGCTAAGCAGTTGTCATCTTGTTTATTCTCTAAAATTACTAATTGCCACACTGCAATCACATAAAAGCCAAACGAAAACACCACCCAAGCGCTTCCACAATTTTATTTCACTGGTGCATTCAACAGATGCATGAGTTAGGGCTCAAGGTATTTTAGGGTTCTGAACTCAGTGACTCCCCAACACTGACTACTGTGCTTCCAAAGGAAGGGGTAGTTTTAGAGCTACCGAGAGATAACGCTTGTCAATAGGCATGGAGGTTGGATGGTCACATCTAGAGGGTAGTGGTCAATGGTTCAATGTCCAGATGGAGATCAGTGACAACAGGTGTCCCTCAGGGGTTCATACTGGGACCAGTACTCAATATCTTCATCAATGACATAGACAGTGGGATCGAGTACACCCTCAGCAAGTCTGCAGATGACACCAAGCTGAGTGGTGTGGTTGACACACCTTAGGGATGGGATCCCATCCAGAGGGACCTGGACAAGCCTGAGAAGTGGGACTATGTGAACCTTCAGGTTCAACAAGGCCAAGGCCAGGGTCCTGCACCTGGGTCGGGGCAACCCCCAGTATCAATACAGGCTGGGGGATGAGGGATTGAGAGCAGCCCTGCTGAGAAGGACTCGGGGTACTGGTGGATGAAAAGCTGGACATGAGCCAGCAATGTGCGCTCACAGCCCAGAAAGCCAACCGCATCCTGGGATGCATCAAAAGAAGCGTGGCCAGCAGGTTGAGGGAGGTGATTCTGCCCCTCTACTCTGCTCTGGTGAGACCCCACCTGGAGTACTGTGTCCAGCTCTGGGGCCCCCAACATAAGAAGGACATGGACCTGTTGGAGCAAGTCCAGAGGAGGGACACAAAAATGATCAGAGGGCTGGACCAACTCTCCTGTGAAGACAGACTGAGAGAGCTGGGGTTGTTCAGCCTGGAGAAGAGAAGGCTCCAGGGACACCTTATTGCAGCATCCCAGTACTTAAAGGGGGCTTATAAGAAAGATGGGGACAAACTTTTTATCAGGGCCTGTTGCGATAGGACAAGGGGTAATGGCTTTAAACTAGAAGAGGGAAGATTTAAACTAGATATAAGGAAGAAATTTTTTACTCTGGGGGTGGTGAGACACTGGACCAAGTTGCCCAGAGAGGTGGCAGATGTGCCATTCCTGGAATCATTCAAGGTCCGGTTGGATGGGGCTCTGAGCAACCTGATCAGATGTCCCAACCTGAAGATATCTCTGCGCATTGCAGGGGAGGTTGGACTAGATGACCTTTAAAGGTCCCTTCCAACCCAAACTATTCTGTTCTATTCTAGGCATTTATCTGTGACACTCACTGCTGTAAACTCTGTACCACACATTAGCGTGGTGGTCCAAGACTACCATTTAGATCTAGTTCATTCTACAAACAACAGAAACACCATAAAAAGGCTCACATCCCTTTGATTAAGGGCAAGTAACTCTTATTTTGTCAACAAAATGGGTGCTATATTTCCTGTCAAAGTGAACTAAAATGTCTGGACAGCAGACGGTGGTGTAGCCTATACAAAACAGTTGATCTGTGAAAAAATTCCATTGATAAATTCCAATTTTCTAAGAGCAGCCGTCATTATAAGTAACAATTTACTTCAGTTTCTTAGTTGCTGTCCCAAAATAATGAAAAAACATTGTCAACCTAAATAAATTCTTGTCATTTTATTTTATTTATTTTATTTTATTTATAATGATTTTCAAGCATGTGTACTGGAAAAAAAGTGTAAGTATGGCTTTAAATCATTAATATATTATATGGAGAAGTTCTGACCTAGGATTTTTTTGAAATGTATATGTATGTATAATTATATATAAATAAAAATTTTTTAACCTGCCCAGAAATCAGCTTTGTTCATTGACAAATTAATCAGATTTTTAATACACATTCAAATGTGACTTTTGAACAGTAAGAAAGACACCTGTGGGTATTCCTTGTGATGGTGCCACAGAGAAGCTGGAGGCCTTGAATATGCGGGAATCAGCACTTCAAGCCTAATGACTGTAAGTGGGAGCACAACCTGTTTGATATTCCATTAAATCAAAGAAGGAGTAGCTGATATGTTAATGAGGCCAACAATTATAGACAGAAAAATCTTTTCTTTCCTCTTCGTTTTTAATTACTATTATGGGATCGTGATCAGGGAGAACACATGTGCTTCTTTCTGTTCTATCCTGGTACCATCAGTACGATAATATCTTCTTTTAATTCTGAAGCAATTAGTTCACAAGGCAAAATAAAGATAAAATCTACATTTTCTACAGTCTTGTTTGAAGCATTTCAACTGGCAACTAAGACCTATATAGCTGGTTGGTTTGCTTTTTTTATTCTGTTGTATTAAAATTATTTTATTTTAGGTTTTCAATGCTGCTGCTATTTTTAGCTTCACTTCTGTTACTATCACCTTTTCCCTATTTTTAAGCTGTTATTTTTTGGTATTCTTGCTGTTTCTTTCTTTGTTTAACTGCTCTGTGTCATTGTTCCCCAGTGTGTTCTCCAAAACCCAAATGAACCCAAGACTAGGACAATATTTCAATCATAACTGCTGGAATTTTACATTTAATTAAAATATATCTGAGTCAAATACATCCAGAAATTTCTTGCAATTCCACTCTCGACAGAAAATCTGCAGGATGCTTTGTAACTTGAAGAGGCAAAGTTGAGGGTAATTTAATTGTTGTCGGGAAAATAGATATTATGGAACAGGCAAAGGGGACAAAACAGATAAATGCATCCTGCGTGTATTTTATCCTCTGCTCTGGTGAAGGGCCAGCACAGAGGAATGCTTGGCTCCCAAAACGTGCAGGAGGGCATTGGCCTGCAGATGCCCACCCTACTGACGTGAGGGTGCCAACGATGGCTGGAAGAGGCTTTAAGAAAATTGCGAATGCAAGCTGTCTGAAGGGGGTTGTTCCCAGCTTCCAGACCCTCTGACGACAAATGCAGAGACTTCCTCTTCCAGGCAAAGGAAGGAAAGCACAAACCAGGGCTCAGTTTCCTTCCATTTTAGAGAGAGAATTATCCTGCACAACAGCTGAGATTGCTACTGAGCCCTCTGCCACAGACGTTGTTGAGATCACAGAATCACAGAATGGTCAGGGTTGGAAGGGACCTCTGGAGATCATCTAGTCCAATCCCCTTGCCACAGCAGGGTCACCTACAGCAGATTGCACAGGACGGCGTCCAGGCGGGTTTTGAATGTCTCCGGAGTGGGAGACTCCACAACCTCTCTGGGCAGCCTGTTCCAGTGCTCTATCACCCTCAAAGTAAAGAAGTTCCTCCTCATATTTAGATGGAACTTCCTATGCTCAAGTTTGTGCCCGTTCCCTCTTGTTCTATCACTGGACACCACTGAAAAAAGACGGGTCCCATCCTCCTGGCACTCTCCCTTTAAGTATATATAAGTGTTGATAAGATCCCCCCTCAGTCTTCTTTTCTCTAGACTAAAAAGACCCAAGTCCCTCAGCCTTTCCTCATAAGAAAGATGCTCCAATCCCCTAATCATCTTTGTAGCCCTCTTTTCTGGACCCTCTCCAGCAGTTCCCTGTCCTTCTTGAACCAGGGAGCCTAGAACTGGACACAATACTCCAGATGTGGCCTCACCAGGGCAGAGTAGAGGGGGAGGGTAACCTCCATTGACCTGCTGGCCACACTCTTCTTGATGCAGCCCAGGATACCATTGGCCTTCTTGGCCACCAGGGCACATTGCTGGCTCATGGTCATCCTGTTCTCCACCAGGATTCTCAGGTCCCTTCCCACAGAGCTACTCTCCAGGTCAGCCCCTAACCTGTACTGAGATCCACCAGGCCAAGCTGGCCAAGGCATTGCTGTAGTTCCCCCGCTGGAGTCCTGTGAAGAAAATACTTTTAAGAAGGACCCTCACTGCTGGCTCTTGGTTCTCCAGTGACTCAATGTGACCACGACTAGCTGAAGGGACTACTTCCCTCTCAGGCCAAACCCTTGGGGGTGCTCTCTTGCATGCTTACTAATAAATCCCAGGGTACTGACCATGGATCTTCAGTCCAGGGCACCTCATGTTCCTGACAAAGTCCTCAGAAAACTGCATGCTCCTTCTCCCAGGAAGGTGGGCTGTGCTCACTCTCCAGTTGAAGGTCAGCCTTCATGAACTGACTGGGTGCCACATATGACTTCTCAGTATGATTTTTAAGAGCATAGAGAAGTCAGCTGGGGAATAAGATCCATTCAGGCCAAACGCATTTTCTTGGACCACAGCTAGTTTGATTATCTGTGCTGCTTCCAAGATCTTCTACAATTGACTTATCAGAATCATTTGTCATTTGGCCATCTAGCCTTTGACCAAAAGACAGTGACGGACAGACTGAACCAATACTATTTCATGAGCATCTCCTCTGTCTCCAAGGGCTCTGCTATAATTAGCATCTCTTTTACATGCAGCACAGGGTTTTTTAAAAGACCTTTCCAAGCTGCGCCCCTTTTATGATGACTTCCTCAGATCCTGGAAATCCTTTTCCGTGATCAGGTCCACTACAACAACTGAGCTGGGAAATTAAGGATTCCAAACAAAAAGTAAAGTCTTCAATGTAATGAAGTAGAACATTTTGGTATCAGAAATAAAGGTACATAAAAATCCTACTAATATATAGACTTAAGCAAAAATTATACAGCTAATACTTTCTTTTTTTTCCATTTTAATGTACAGGTTTTCTCCCTGTTCCAAGGGGAAGGGATGGGAAATAGGGAGCAAAGGGAAAATCTCTAGTGTTTTAACTTCAGAGAAGTGCTGCTGAGATACTTTTTGCCTTGAATGAGTTTTATTTTTCTTGACTGTGGAGTCATAAGATTTGGGGTCAATCAAGTTTCTGAAGGAAGAGAATTCCACATTATGAACATTCATCTTTCTCTTTCTTGAGAAAGGCTTTTAACGCTTCTGTACTGTCGATGATAAAATATGGAGCAAAAGGGTGGGAACATTTAATATCCTGGAGCTGAAACTAAAACCTGGACAATGAAGCATGAAATGAAGTATGCTTGATATCACAGAGAAACAGAATTAACAAATAGGTAAGACAGAGAAAGTATGTAAAAGAACAATCTTTATGAATAAAAGGACACTAGGATGATTGTATCTTGAAGAGGACAAAATTAAAGATGGAATGCATTTATGAAGAAATAAGTTACAGCATGTGTAATCATCAGAACACTTAAGGATGTATCATAAAAGTCTCTTTTGTCCTCTGAAATATTTCAAAAGTGATACATGACTGGATTGCATGAAGAACACTGAGTGCTTCAGAGGTGCAGGAATTTAAAGTATTATAAAGCAATTAAAAATTACATTCATTACACTGTGCTGTTTAATAGTTACATACTCGCCTCTTTTGAAGGAAGGACGCTCTTCCGTTTCCAGTGACAAGGTTTCTTAAGGAGAAACCATAACAACAAGAGAAACATAAAGAGTTTCTATAACCTTGTAATCACACATGTCATACACAATGTACTATTTTCTCTCTTTAAAGCAGAAATGCTCAGAAATAATATATAGTAGACGCTTCAAATTATGTTTTCTGTGACAGAAGTTAATTCTAAAGTAAGTATTCCCTGAAAGAGAAACAGAGAAAACATTTTTACATGTCTATCATTTGTCCTTAGAGGACACAAAACAAATATGTTTTTTAAAGCTTGACACTGGTATTATTCTGTGTGGCCTCCGGCTATATGCTTTTTCCAGTTTGTAGAATTGAAGGGATAAGAAAACAGCTTTGCATTAAGAGGAACACATTGTACAGGTTAATCATAACCATGCAGAAATCAAAATGCTGCCAACAAAATAATGGCGTACTAGTGCCAAGGGAGTCACCGGGACGACTGTGAGGGAAGCTGTGGGAGAATAACAACTCCTTTGCATGTGGGGAAGTATTTCAGGCATGTGCTTCTAAATTAATTATTGATGTGGCTGAAACAGAAGTTTTTACTACTGTCGACAATAGCAAATACTCGTAAAAATTTAATTGGCTAAAAGTTAATTTCAGTGTTCCTCGATCATGAAATGCATTAATTGAGAAGAGCCTTTTTTAAGATGTTTAAATTTTAAAGGGAAATAAAGCAGAAAAGCAGAATCAGGCAGGGGAATTTAACAAATGTAAAAATGTTGACAGAAGTGAGAGCCATTACTTAGTCAATATTGTATCAATTAACCAAATTAACCATAGTCCCTGATGAGAACTAAGTAGAATGGCATAATTTTCTAGTTTGTCTGACTCATTCACATTATACATTATGTGTGTACATTAGTGTATACAAATCAGACAAACGAAAAGGCAGTGCCACATAAAATGTGGAAGAATTAGACAAAACAGTGTTTGTAAGGATTTTAAATGCTCTAAATCCATTAAATAATAAATAAATCATACGTTGTAGTGGTGACAGTTGCTACTTTTGAAGGAGAGTGGCTAGTCTGCTCCCAGCTACAAGCTTTCCTCAGGCTGCCATGAGAACATCGGAGAATGCCTTGCCTATATTCTAAACAAATAGCATCCCAAGCCATCGGTAGAAGTACTGATGGATTTTCAGTTTAACTAGTTAAAGTTTAGCTATAAAAAATAAGAAAGGTGAACACGAACAAATTCGTTGTTTAGATGTGTGACATCAGGCTGAGACTAAGATAACTGCAACAATAAGTCTCTTCAGGTAATACTGACACTGAGTTTTTAATTCACCATCATAGCTGAATAGTACAGTATAGCCATATTTAAATAATTGAAACGGAAAACTACATATATTATTGGGGGGCAAAGCTTGTGAAAGATTTTCTCTTCACTTACTGAGTTTATATTTTTAGCCCTGAGCATGTAACATCTCTATTCCTCTGAGAAGCTGTTGAAAAGAATTTGTTCCAAGGGGACAACATAAAAGATAACAGCATGCAATTCTCTCACTGGAGTAACAGGACAGCCTTCAGTTCCCTTTGAATATAGAGACTTGTGGGTAACCCAGGAAAAGCTCATATATTTGCTATGCCTGCCAAGTGCCTGAACACGGCAATAAACTCGCAGAAATACCTGAGAAGGCCACTTGCCCTCCAAATTCCTCATATGAGAAACTGTGCGGTGAAGCTTCCTTTGACACTGGTATGGAAACCATGGGGGAATAAGAGAAAGTGTTCGCACCACTATGAGATTCACTGCAACTTCTGTATTTTCTCTTTTTGGACAGCAATGAGAGTGAAACACTTCAGTGAGTGCTATTGCTGGCACAGAGCCTCATTTGATGCAGTTGTGTCACCACTGTTTATTACATATGGTAGCATCCAACAGAAAAATATGTAAAATTGATTTTATTTATTTATTTTAATATTGACAGTCACAGGCAGGGGGTGTTTCCTCACAATCCTACCATTTTCTTACTGAACTTTCTCTGTTAAAAAGAAAATTAAAAATGCTATTAATTGGTAAGGGCCAGCTTTCAGCCCTGAGCTACAATTATTCATGAAAAAAAATTGTTTGTATTAAACTGTACAGGAAATTGTGCTAAGATCATTTCAGCTATAAGGTTTACGTAGAAAAAAGACACCTTCTAATGCTATATTGGTCTGTGACAACTATGGTCATCTAACAGGTGCCACAAAGCTCCTTCCCATTGTGGCTTATTCAAATTGATTACCGCAATGTACCACAGTAAATTTGCCAAAGTATACCTAGATCACAGACGTGTACAAGCCTTGTTCACTTTCACCTGACAGTTTGGAGACTTGCACATATATTCATTTGTAAGACAGTTAAAAATTTCAAATGATGTAACAAACTACAAAAGAAGAAGAATCAATGGGCAGTCTTTTGCTTGTATAGTTTTACCAATACTGATAACACACTATCACTACAACTAGATCTAATCAATAATATTATCCATTGAAAATAAACTACGTACATTGTGAAGTTTGGATTTTTTAGGAGCAAATTTTTCTAGTGTTCTTATGAAAGGGCTACAATATACATAGCCAGTGGCAAAAGCATTAGGCAGTATGTGTTCCTGTTTAACTGAGGCTGGCTTACTTATTAAAAGAAAAGTCTTCTGAAGGAGCTTATTTGTACAGAAGCTCAAGATTTGGTCTGAAAAGGCTGCTTCATGGGTTAATATATTCACCTATAAATAAAAGCAGTGACAGCTCTCCTGTCAGTACATGCTGATGGACGGTTCCTTTTTCCACCATTACAGCCTTGTGAATGTGGGAAAATTAATTTAAGTGGTAGTTAATTTCTAATGAATTCCACTCAAGCGGTTAATATGGTCCCTTGATGTTATGGTAACCTTCATGGATCATTGCATTATGTAAATAAATTCTACTTTATGCTGGTTTATTTAAAAAAAAGGAAGATTGGTGAGTCCAGCCAAACCTCCACATATATAAACATGCATAAAATTTCTTAAGAAATCACTAAAAAAAAGACTGTTTAAGAGGAATACACTTGATAGCCTATAAAGCGTACCATTCATCTTTATAAGACACATAATTTTTATATAATTTTGGCAGGATCATCTATTATTTGGAGCTGAGAATAAGACGACTTTTGGAAAGGAAACCCTCTTCACTCAAAATTGTAATAGAAATGCAGCTTGCACGTCCTTGAGGGACTCTCCAAGCCCTTAGATCAGCTGTTTTGCACAGGCATGAATCGCTGGACAGGCTTCACACATCCCAGCTCCCACCTTATCCCCTCTTCTGGGCAGAGACCTCTGACAGGGTGTGCTCTGCGGAGAACATATACATGGCATCTTACTCCTCAAAGTCACTCAGCTGCTTCCCACTTACTTCGGTGGGGTTTAGATCAGGCCTGTGCTATTTTACCAAAACTCTAAAATCTTTAAAAAAAACCCAAACAAGTGTGCAATATTTGTTTTCAAATATTAATGGATTTCAGTATCCAAATTCACGTACATGTACCTTTTGAAAGGTAATGAAGGGTTTCTTTTACTGTGTCATACATACTACTTGAAATATATAAAAACCCTTGTGTAGGCACAGAGATTTCTATGGTGTGTGTGGCTAAGAAACGCCTGGAGTTTTTGACACCCCTGGTGGTATCTGTTGAAACCAAATTTTTCTCGTCCTCATGAACTACTTTTCTCATCCCCATGAGTAACTGAGTAAACTATCAGTCCAGCAAGAGTTCAGTTTGCATCCACCTCTGGAGCCCCCAACATAGGAAAGACACAGACCTGTTGGAGCAGATCCAGAGGAGAACCACAAAGATGATCCGAGGGCTGGAGCACCTTTCCTATGAGGACTGGCTGAGAGAGTTGGGGTTGTTCAGCCTGGAGAAGAGACGGTTCACAGGAGACCTTATTGCAACTTTCCAGTACCTAAAGGGGGCCTTCAGGAAAGCTGGGGAGGGACTTTTTACTAGGGCATGTAGTGATAGGATGAGGGGGAATGGCTTCAAACTGGAAGAGGGTAGATTTAGATTAGATATTAGGAAGAAATTTTTCACTCTGAGGGTGGTGAGGCACTGGAACAGGTTGCCCAGAGAAGCTGTGGAAGCTCCATCCCTGGAAGCGTTCAAGGCCAGGTTGGATGGGGCTTTGAGCAACCTGGTCTAGTGGGAGGTGTCCCTGTCCATGGCAGGGGGGTTGGAACTCGATGATCTTCAAGGTCCCTTCCAACCTAAACCATTCTATGACTCCATGATTCTATGAAACATTGGGTAGCATTTTAAAGGCACGTTGTTTTCCCTTGTGAAAACATCACCCCTTATATATATATCTAAACTTGGGGNGGGGGCAAAATAGCCTTTGCTCTTATTTGCTGTTTCAAAAAAAAACATGACAAAAAAATCTGACAACAAACAACCCAGAACATAAGCTGTTGTTCAGTCTTTTGGTAGCCTTATGCAATCAAACCACTTGATGAAAGACAACAATTAGTGTGTATCTAGGCATAAATACATTACAGCAGCTCGTCCAGACAACTTATGACCAGGAAACTTTAAACAGCTGGCTCAGAGTATTTTTGACCTATTGATTTCATATATTTTTTAAAATACCGAAATACCAGCAGTAAGTACCACAAGCTTGTAAGCTAAATTCCACAGTGTAAAAGGGTTCTGATAAGGAACACAAGCAATGATATGAAAATAAACAGAAAACAGGATTAAATGAAACATGATGCAGCATGCGTACATCATGTCAAACGAAAGTATCTTTCTTTGACTTTTTCTAAAAGAGGAAAATACAGTAGATCTATCAGGACTTCAGGAAAACACATGACAGTTCATTTATACAGTTCATTAAAACAGAGAAAAGGAGGATTACCTAATGAATTTTAAGGTTGGTGAGGAAGTGACTAAAAGTGAGCTGTTAGATGAGTGTGCCAAAACCCCAAATATTTACTCAGAAGAGAAGCTAGCTGGGTGTCCCTTCTGACCTAGCACAAAAAGTGGGATGGTCAATCAAACGTGCAGGCAAGGTAGCAACAGGAAACCAGTATGGGGGAAAATGGAAATATTGTATAGGAAGAACAAAATCACCCATGAACTGAAGGAAAGTAGGCTGCTGGCTACTTGTAGGACAAAAACCTGTGCATACTAGTGGTATCTCAGGTAAAGATGCTGAGGCACAAGTGTGAGCTGGCCCACAAGCTGCTCAAAGGCAATCCTAAAATATCTAGGGTGAGGTGTGTTTCCAAGAAGCACAGAGGCGGATATTCATCTGTCATATTGGCAAAACCAGAAATATTTGGGAGGACAGAATTATATAAAATATTTCAGGAAAGATTAACTCAAAAGGTGTATGGTGTAGTAAATAACGTCTAAGAATGTATGAGAGGAAACGCTTGTAGGCAGAGGCAGTATCTTTTATTAGACAATTGAGACAGTTGGAAAAAAAGCTGGTAAGCTTTGGGCATACGTGAGAATGACTTGTACACCCAAAAGCTTTCCCATTTTTTTCTGACTATATCAGTGATCTAATAAAATATATTACCTCTCCTTACAAACCTTATCTCACAAATTCAAAAGTTACACAAAAGGCCTATTAGGATGATGAGAGGAGCAGAAAGTCTGCTTCACGAGAAAAGACGAAAATGACTTGTTTAGCTTAGGAAAACAAAGATTGAGAAAGGACACGATAGCTGCCTAGAAATAAATATCAAGAGGGTAAATTCCCCAGGAACAGAAGTGCTATTTAACATAAAAGATAATGTTGGCATAAGTATAAACAAGTCCTGAATAAATGTAAAGCTGGAGTTAGAAGAAGATTAGGAAGAGGAGGGAAGTTCTAGACTATCTTTCAAAGAGCGGTGTTAGCAAAAAACACTTACTTTTCAATGCAGAACTTAACGAATTTATTTAAATAATTATATTAAGTAGTTGCCAGAATAGCAGGGAGTTGGAGTTTATGTATATATACTGCCTTTATGACTTTTTCCAGTGACCACCATTCTCCCGACGCACTGGCCTATAGCTGATTCTGACCATACTACTCACAGGCAGCATCTTTTCAAGTGCCTGGAGACACTACAACTACGTAATGCTTAAGGAGACTCCAAATGCTGAACGTTTCACAGGCCTGAACACCAACGACCTCTACCTCGGCCCCTACCAATAGCGCTGCCACCACAGCTCTCCAACCTGCTGCTCATGCCATACAGTCACTGTCTGATTCACGCTTTGCACCCAACTAGGCCACCTCTCACTGTGAGCCTTAACGTGGGATAGTTTGGCTCTTCACTTTTGCAAGCAGCACCAAGGGGTGCACCCAAAACTCACCTGAAAGGACCTTCCACCACAATCTCCTTGCCTTTCCATGCCTATTTTCCCTCCTGAACCCCTCTTTGAACATCAGATGTTACAAATCTTAAGTTCCTTAAAAAAATAGCATTTCCTTACCATGTGCCCAAGACAATGAGACGGGTGATCTGCAGCCTTCCACATTTGTGCTTTCATTGGAGGATGCTGAGGATGTCTGCTGCATGCAGAAGGCCACGGTTTGAAGTAATGTGAGACATCAAGGGCAGCTGGAGTAGTACTGGAGACCCAGGATGGGCTGGAGAAACCAGCTATACTGCAGATGAGAATAAGCTAGACTAGTCTGGACTCTGAACAGTTTCTGGGTTTTGTCTGAGGAAAGAAAGCATCCTGGAAGCTCTCCATCCCACGTGCAGGGCAGATGATCAAGTGAACAAGATGCAGGAGCAAAACCAGAGTGATTCAGACTGACTTATGAGATGTCTTATGTTTCAGAACTCCAAAAAAAAAATCCTATTATATGTATATGAATTAACAACTGCTTGAGTAACGCATATCAAAACATAACTGCGAATGGGAATCATTATGAAATTCGAATGTCTTTCACTGTGGTTTCAGGGGTATTAGGACAAGTGATAGATACCCTGTGTTTTTATTAGAGATTTGGGAGTAATATAGATCAAACACTGATAAATTCAGGGTAATAAAAATAAAAATCAAAATAAATAAAAATAAAAAAATAAAAATAAAAAATAAAAAAGTAGTAGTAATGATAACAAAGTCACAGGGAAAATTTTATCCTGTTCAACACACTGAACCTCCTCAAAACAATTTTGTCTTGTTACATTCACATGCAAAGTTGTAGATCTAGCAGTCAGGTGTTGCAGCTACACCTGCAGAGCAGAGGGCTCTGAAGTGTTAAGCAGTGTAAAGCCTTTACTGGTCATAGAAAACTGACAACAAACATGAACTCTTTACGGAAAGCTGTAGCAACAATGTGATCTTCAAGTGAAGGAAGCAGAAGATTGGGGAGTGCAAAGTTCAGGAGCATTTTAACCTCAGTGTTCAGCATCACTCAGGCTGATTCTGCCTACAGTTCCTGTGTCTGTATTTTTAAAAAGAAATGGGGAGAGGGTACAGAAAATAGAAATATCCAAAGGCTAGAAAAAATATTTTATAGTGAGAAACCTAAGATGATTCATCTTATTAGCTTATCAAAAGACTAAAGGGTGACTCGAATTTAGTGACCCTGTACCTTCTGAAGAAAAAAAATACAGGCCTCTAACAATGAGAGGCACAACAAAATGCAGTAACTGCAAATTAAACCAAACGAGCTCACATTTTTAACAGTGAAGTGACAGTATTTTGGAACTGATGCGTAGCGGCACGACTGGCTGCTCGCCTGTCCACTACGTGGTCTCTGGCTGCAGCCCTGTTTTAGGCTCCATGTCTTTACCTCAGACAGGACAGAATTCTTCAGCCCTCAGATTGAGCCCCGGGCTACCGTTTCATATTTACTGTATTGTCATTCACTTAAGTACATCAAATAAGTTCCCTTTTTGTGACTATGCAATTGGTGATCAGGATGAATGACCAGAGGACTTTCTTAAAACCAACTTGTTATTTAATAGCAGGATGAGCGCTCAAAGCAAAACCAAAGTACTTGGCACACAGTCTACATGCAATGGTTCTTATCTAAAGCCTGAACTTCCTATGAAAGTGACCTGTTTTAGATATCTCAGTCACTGCTTCTAGAAAGAGTAGCCTCCTCGGTTATTTTCTCTGAAGTGATGAGTCCCTTTTTAAACTCTATGGACTCTGAGACTGCTTGTTCCCAGACTTTTCCTCATTTAGGCACTGTCCGTTACCAATCTTCAACCATGTACAACACAGAGCCTCACATTATTCCCTGCCTGTTCCTTTCCTTACTTTCAACCACTAAATGGAATCAATGTATCTTAAGATCAAACAACTTCACAAAGTTCACTTTTTATTTTCCTTTTTGCACAATGTGGCACATAAAAACAGGTGGCTTCTTGACAAATACTGCTCTCTTTCAACACTGTATTCACATTTGCAGACAACGGATTTCAAAGTCCGATGCACAAGCTTCTAGGTGAAATGGTGAATTTTCCATTTCTGGAGGCAGGTGGATAACTCCAGCAAGTGACAGCTTCATCTTGGGTGCCAATATTCTCCCCGTCCCTACTTTCATCATTTTTAGATCGGGCTCTGTGATGAAGCTCTTATAAAGACTGCTGCCTCCACTATGAGTGGGATACGAAACAATAACAAAACTGCTGCAGTTTATCTCCCAGAGGTATAGAAGTAAACCACCACCACTTACCTAAATAAACTGGGCTGTAAAGTGTGACAGTTCAATAACAGCTTCGTGGGCTGTTCAGCTATTCATTCCTACAGGAAGACAAATTCAGTCCTCGAGAGCAGAGGAGACTGGACAGGTGAGGGCATGACCCCTCATAGGTGTGATGAGATAAACTGTCCTGAGTAGCTGGAAAGAACCCGGCCTCTTCTCAGCATGTTCATCCCCCCCCAATTTAAGTGGTACAGATTTCAAGCTCCAAGTCAATAATCTGATGAGCTGCAGTGGAATGAATGGAAGTATTTAAATGTATAATCAGCCTTGTTAATCTGAATGGCACTACTGTATCCTTAATTTACATCTTAAAAGTAATTTGATAAGTTTTCAGCAGCATGTATCAAGGTATGTCCACCCTTGCTGACTCAGAACTTTAGAATACGGTGACACTGCAGATGATACACGGAAACCAGCTTTGGTAAGGAAACCTCTCTAATATCAGGTACGTGGAGCTCACTGAAACCACAGAAAGACCCTGGCGTTACAGAAAAGATATTCTGAACAGCGCTTGCAATAGCACGTTGTGTCCATTTGCACTGTTAAACAAATAAGGGAAAGCAGCCGCTTCTCACTTTCTTTTTCATTGTTTAAGAGTATTTATGTTTTCATTTTATTTTTCTTGTAAAATAATACTTCCAATTTTTAATTTTCCTTTGCCTAGCCGTAGACTTGTGGATATTACGGAACAGAAGAGTCATCTACTTCACCTCTACAAATAAAGGAAAGTTTCCAATTGTTAATACTTTGCAAAGGCATTATCAATTGCTCTTAAGGTTTGCTCTTTCTTGTGCTTTTTTTTTTTCCTTTTTTGCTTATGTACATGGTATGATAAAATAACTGGAAAAGCAACATGGTGTCTAGAGAACAAAAAAATAGCTATTATTTTAACTGAGTCTGGGAAACTCACTTTGGTGGTGTCAGAATCCGGAAAAGTCACCTGTCAGTCAGCTAACCTCAGCATGTACCTCCTCGATCCGAGCAGACACGGCTCCCCCAGTACTACAGTTCCCAAAGACTTCTCCCACACCTGTCATTATTGAAGAGCTATTGCCCTGAATTCAGCAACCAATACTGTAATTCCCACACACACAACCACAGACAAAGTCTGACAGTCATTAATATACATGAGCTCTAAGATTTATCCTCTGGTTGACCTAAATACATCTCTACCTGTTGCGTATCAGGAATCTGACAGTTTCATTCCCTAGAAGAGTTCCGAGGAGTTAAGCAAGCTCAGTCACTCACAACTGCAAATGATTTTCATAACTGTACAATGGAGACAGTCACAGGAGACATCAGTTGTCACCCTCCTACTCCACTGTGGGAATTTAAAGAAGAAGGAAGAATTTCTGGAAGGGGTAACCTAGACACAAAACCAGAAGGAAACCAGAAGCTGAAAATGTAATTGGACCCTGAGTCTTATTTCAATTTTTAGTGTAAGGATTCTTCTTCCTATGTTATTGGGTCCTATTTTCCCCCCTAAACCATTTTACATTCTAGCTGCACTCTCCTTTTCATTCCCCTCCCTTTCATCTTCTGCCCGTATAACATCTGTTGAGGGGAGAGGAATAAAAAAACGCAATTATGGAACTAATATAGATTGGTATTTTTAGTATTCCAGGACTAAACTTTTGGCCTGGATAACTTAAGTAGCAGTTGCGTACCCTATCCTTTGAAAACAGCTATTTAAGTAGCACAACATTTAGAAAGTCTGTAATGAAGGATGCAAACCCTCAGCTACCAACCACATGGCTACTGGCTGACGTTACTTCAGCTTCTCATTCCATAGCTGTTGTAAACAAACCTAATATAGACATGTGTCACCATCAGCTCTAGTAATCTTCCTCATGTCATCCAACTTACAGAAAGCTATAGAATCTGATTTTCTTTTAGAACGCCTCTGCAACGGTTTGTGGACATAAACTAAAAAAAAAAAAAATGGTACTTAGGAGTGTAAGATTCAGTACTCCTGCCAAGCAGATGGAGAAATTGAGACAAAGGCAAAATTACTTTTTCAAGATTATACAGCAAGTCAATGGCAGAGTACAATTACAATTCAGAGCCTTCTAGTTTCTAATCCTATAATCCTCTTTCCAAAATCTATTAGCACAACCAAATATGCTGTTTCAGTGATGGCCATGAATGCTCCATTCTTTTGAACGCTCCACCCCAGGTATCACAAACTGACTGTTCAGATGATGACACATGAATAATTTACAACCATGTTAAACATCTGAATTCAAATTACTTCACATCTCAAGTTTGTGACTAGCAGCACTAAACTCAATGGCTTTAATTGTGAACCAATTTTTCCTAATTATGAGTTGTTGAAATAGGCTGCTGAGTCAGCACTCTATAAAAGACTTAAGTCTCAGGCTAAAGGGGGAGATGAAAACACAGTAATTTGTGCCCCCCTCTGCTGTACAGTAATCCTATCCCCAAATTCCACTCCCTGTTGCTGAGTGTAGACTGTATTTGACACACACCAGCCTGGCATGGGCAGACCTGTCCCCGAGTCCCTCACACTACTGCGTTCAAGCAGTCTGGCCAGGGATCGACTGCTGCTCCTTGCCCTGGCAACTCATACTCGCAGGTCTCTCTCTCTCTTTACCATCTGACGTTGCTCTTGGCAAGCGAGACCAGGTTTGAACACCTTCCCAGCGATCCACCAGCACAATTTGTCTGGTACCAGAGAGCTGCCCTTTTCTCTGACAGGACCAAGGGGCTGGAGGACCTGTTTGGGAGGCAATAAGATTAGCTGCCAATTATCTTTCCTGACAAACAAAACCCAACCTGCACACCCTCACTTCATCCGACAGCCAACTCATTCAATCCACAGCTGAGTCCTTGCAGTCATCATCCTCCAGGAAAGCAGGTGGGCCTGGAAATCACTGGGTTTTCTGGACATACTTTTACCTGTTCACATACACTGTTTACCTTAAAGGTGTACTAATAACTACACTCAAGAGGTATCACAGGGGTTCACAGCATGCAGGCCTTTCCTTCTGCCAGAAAACAACACACAGCGCACACCTAGACACATGCACCGTTAACTCTAATCTGAGAATTAAGAGTTTTTAAAATCTCTGTTGCTTAGACTGTTTAACAGGCACAGCATGTTAAAGATGTAAAACTTTTCCAAGAAATTTCTCTGCTTATGTTTTATTTACATGCCCAAGCTACAGGTATTTGGAAAGTAGAAGTTCTTATTTGTGAGTGCCTAAATTTCAACCAACTTTTGAAGTACAGCAAGTTTTCCATTACTTCAAAGTTCTTTGGTTACAAGGAGGCTTTTACATTTCAAATCGCCCCGTCTCTCTTTAGTCAGATGAAGCTAGCCATTTCTCTCCCCCTTCATTGCCATGAACTTGTTTGATGTCCCCCTAAGGTGGACATGCATGTTAACTAACCTGCTCCTCTCTCCAAACCCACATTTCTGGCGATGAGATAGATGAGTGAAAAGACAAACTGCCCAACACACGGGAACCAGTCAATAACTATTGCCTCTGGGTTGCTTAGCCACAGCTTTCCAGGCTTGGCTTCTCATTGTCCATCAAGCACATAGTAAAAAACCAAGTAATTATAAGTTACTGTAATTTTAAAGTTGTGGGATTATAACTGGGCAGAAAGTTCTTCAAGTCATCAAACTGTTCAATGGTACAGCAACCTCAAACACGGCACTCAACCAATTTCACCTCTTTTAAGTTGGGGACACTCTCTCACTGTACTCTGGCAAACCTGTAGCAGTAACTTCGTAGTTGTCCAGAAGTTTACTTTGGTACCTTCTGTTGAGAACTTGCGGTTCACAGGAAGATCCAATACTCCCGCCTCAAGCATAGCCATATTCAGAAGCATAAGGAACACCTTTGGGGATTGTAGCAATTTTGTCTGTCTTATTGTAATCCATGGGTACCAGTCCATTAGAGTTTGCATTCAACAGTACGGCTGGCTATGTGACCTCTGAGGCATTACTGTTCCCTGTCATTATCCCCACACCTCTATTAGGAGAGTTGTTTCAAGGGACACAGGAAAAGTTGTATAAAAAGAAAAAAAAAAAGGATAATTCTAAAGCCTCACTGATTTATGTGAGTGAGCCCAAAGCTTTGCAGAAACTTCAGGCAAATTAGCTGGAATCTGAAATTATTATTTTTATGTAGACACCCACGCAGAACGGTTTACAAACTCCACCCAAAAGGCAACGATTCCCACGTGTTGCCTTTTTATTTGGGTTGTTTGGGAAACCATAGAATAGTAGGTACACCAGAAATATCAGAGAGGACTTCTCCAAAGGAAGAGGGAGCTAAGAATACTTCTGAATACGCTATGAATCGTCAATATAACATTAAATGACAGTATAACTTAAGAAACTGTTTATCACTTTATATTAATTAAAATACTGCCATCTCCCCTCAAAACCCACAGTGATAAGCAGCAAGGGTTATTTACACTGGCACTACTGAAGCTACATGGGATTATGTCTGCTGCAACTCAATAGTTAAAAGAAATTTTTACCTTACCTATGAACCAAGCCAAAAGCCAGAACATCATCTTTCCATGTAACATATTTAATATTATTTGCCACTTAAAAGCCCACCTGAGTTTGAAACTACTGGTTCTGTTATCATAGCTTTCAACATCTAGGGTTTTTTTAAGAAAGATTCATTCTATATTGTAATAATGCACAATCAGCAGAGGGTTTTTTTTCATTTTGCTTTAATTAAAAACACAAATGCACCTCAGAGTCCAATGATTCAGCTTTGCCCTCACTAACTTAACAGCGAGGTGATTTTAAGTAAGGCTTCATGGTTGAGATGGCAAAAGGCCCCTAACGTCGTGGCTTCCCACTTCGCTTCTCAGCATCCATGGTCTGAAATTACGGCAAGGGCCGTCAAGAACTCGACTCGCTCCACCTTAGCGTTAGGACGAAACTTTTGTCACCTACACCATTTTGCGATTTGTGTCCCCCCAGCAGTCACCTCTCGCAGTTCGCGGGGCAGCCAGGGAAGAGGGAGGGAGCGGGCCCAGCCGCAGGGACGCAGCAAAGAAGGACCCCCCGAGGCCCGACCGCCGCCTTCGTCCTCACCCCTCGGGGGCCCCGCTCCCGAGGACCCCCCTCCCGGCCGCCGGGCTACAGCTTCCGCTGCTTGTGCCGGGGGTTGGTCTTGCAGTAGATGTAGAGCCGTCCCCGCCGCCGCACGATGTAGCAGTCCTTGCAGCGCCTCTTCAGCACGGTTTTCGTCTTCAGCCCCGCGACGAACGCCGGCGGCCCGGGCGGCGGCGGCACGGCCAGCAGGCCGCGGGGGGCGGCCGNCGCCGCCGCCCGCCACCACGGGACCAGGGAAGAGAAGGGCGAGCGGCCCAGCGGGCCGAGCGGCCCGGCGGCGGCGGCCCTGGCCAGGAGAGACAGCATGCTCCGCGCCCTGCGGGGACAGCGCACCGGTGAGGACACCCGCCCCGCTCCCCTCCTTCCACCCCCCCATGACCTCCACGCCAGCCCTAACGGAAGACACCGAACACCGACCGCCTCCGCCGCTGCTCCTCTCTTCAGCCCGCGGCCGCCCGGTCACCGCCGCCCCCGTCCCGCCTCCGCCGGCACCGCGCATGCGCGCACGCGGCGGCCCGGCGGAAGCGCGCGGGATTGAGCGAGGGGCGGGGCCAGCGCGACGCTCCCGCTTGTGCCCGCCCACCTGGCGGGTCACGTGGTCGGCGCAAGATGGCGGCGCCCGGCGCGACCTTCCGCCGCTTGCTGTCGCTGAGCCGCTGGCTGCCGTCCCGCCCGGTGCTACCCGCCGCCGCTCGGCCCTACGGCGTGCGGGCCTCCGGTACCGGCGAGCTGGTGACGCACACGGGGCAGGTGAGCGCGGGGACCGCAGCGGGAGGAGGAGGAGGAGGAGGAGGAGGACGGCGGCGGCGGCCCGGGGGTCGGTGCTGCCCGCTCCGCTGCCCGGGGAGGGCGGGCGCGTTCGGGCCGTGTCTGCCGGTAGCTGCGGGACAACGCTGGCGGGGCTGCGGGCGGCACTCTAGTGTGCCGCTCGGGGTACTGTGGGCTGTGCGAGTTACCGCTCCCGGGGGATGCGTAGGGAAAAGGTAGGTGTGGTGTTAAAAAAAAATAAAAATAAAAATAATACCGTTAATTAGCGTTAGGGTCACGAGCCGTTACCGGGCGTCGTGGTCTGGATCCAACACCTGACGCAGCTGCAGGGGGGACAGGTCGGAGGTGGCCCCGTGTCAGCCCCTGAGACCGACCGTCGCGCCGG